>CM022706.1:37325881-37530881 GCA_012295165.1 Asparagus setaceus
TTTAGATCCGCGGAAATCAAGATGCACACAAATCTCAAAGTGGGCTTTATATCTTTCACGGATCACAAGGCAACATCAATGGATAGAAAAGTCAGTGGATGACTATTCCTATCAAATTAAATTTATAGGAGCCTTGCTCTCTCTCTATATATATATATATATATATATATATATATATATATAGGGGCGGTTCTAATGAGAACCTAAATAAATGTGAGAACTAAGAATTCAATATCAACCATCCATCATACAAAATCAAAGTGAGATTCTCCAAAAATTAAGGTGGTAGAATTGTAATTAAATAGGCATTGAAACCCGAAATAAGGGTAAAAGGGTAAAAAGCAGAGAGATAATGAAAAAATTGATAAATCTATAATCACGGAAGCAGGCAATCAATTAGAAGCAGATTTACATAATTAATAAAAAAGATAAGATTAAGAAAGGTAAGAAGATAAGTTAGTTTTGATTTGAGATATTTAAGGAGGAGAGAAACTAAGATATGTCATGATTACGTACACCCATAAACTTTATCTAAAATACGTTATTAAAAATACAATTACAGTTCTGAATGCATATTATAACTACGAGAATCGCGTAATCATTGTTACGAATCACCTAATATAAAAGCGAATCTCCTTTATCAACTTACGAATCATGTATTTATTGTTCTGAGAATCTCTAAGTTTACAAGCGAGAATCTTCTTTATGAACTACAGATAGCATATTGTTACGAATCCTAGATTTTATCGTATATTACATGATTACGTAAGTTGTAATATCTTGAGTGCGTAAGTTGATAAAGGAGATTACGTTTTTAAACTAGGTGATTACGTAATAATGATTATGTGATTCCGTAGTTATAATATGCGATTCTACGTTGATAAAGGAGATTACGTTTTTAAACTAGGTGATTACGTAACAATGATTACGAGATTACGTAAGCTATAATATGCGATTCTACACGTTGATAAAGGAGAATCTGTTTTGAAAACTAGGAGATTCTGTAATAATAATTAGATGATTCTGTAAATTATAATATGTGATTCTCAGAAGAGATTCGCGGAAAAAGAAAGCAAAAATCGAGCAAAAAGTTTATCGTTACGTGATCCATGATAAGCAGCAACACACAAAAAAAAAAGAAAGCAAAAAAAATGAAAAGAAGAGGGGAGGGGAGAGCCGCCTCCAGACAAAAAAAAAAAGGAAAGAGCGCAGAGCATGTGGGAGACGCCACCATGAAAACCAAAAAATATATAAAATAATAAAGAAGAAGAAGAAACGAAAGCATGTGGGAGACGCCACCGCCACCATGAAAACCAAAAAATATATAAATTAATGAAGAAGAAGAAGAAACGGAAGCATGTGGGAGACGCCACCATGAAGAAGAAACGGAAGCATGTGGGAGATGCCACCATGAAAACCAATAATTGCGGTTAATTATGCAAGAAAAAACTACATATATTGTAATTGATTGTGTAACTAAAATGACAAGCGTGCCCTTTCGTTAACTTTTTGAATTTAATAGAGTTTAATCACAACTGTTGATTGGTTTAAGATCTAAGGATAGAGATTGGGTTTTTAGTTCTCACATTTATAAGGGGTTCTCATTTGATCCGGCCCATCTATATATATATATATATATATATATATATATATATATATATATATATATATATATATATATATATATATATATATATATATATATATATATATATATATATATATATAACTCATTAGTCTCTTAATCAAATACACGAAAGTTTATAATCCTAATCTAGACTCGGACTGGCAACTACCAGCTAGATCTTATACATTTATGCCTCCACTTCTCTAACGAATATGAGTAAGGTGGATCACGCTGATATTTTTCTAATTTATAAACATGGATGGTGATCTGAATTTTTATTTGTTTTTTTTCAATTACTAAATTTGAAATTAGGTTAATTGCACATAGACCCTATAGGATCTCACTGTGGAACTTATCATCTCTACAGTTTAATTTTGACTGATAGACTCCATGAATGAAATTAATTTGACTCTTTTATCTATTTGGATAAAATTTTGGCTAATATTACCTTGGGTGAAATCAGCGCGCCTAACCAAGGGTAAAAGAGTAATAAAAAAATACATCTAAGCCTATATGCCAAAACAAAATCACACGGATAATAAGTTTCAAAGTATGATACTAAGGACAGTTTATATGCAATTAACCCGTGAAAAAAAAAAGCAATTTTGAGAAGGTTTTCGAGGATTTAGTAAGCATATGCCCAACAGGATGATCCCTTCTCGAAGTATGTTCTTATAACCTAGCTAGCCTCATTTTCATTTCCCACAAAACTACAAATTTTAGAAATATATCTTGTTGCTTTGATTAGTCCATTCTTTGGTAGGTAAGACAAGATTTAGTCTTCAACAGATAATAATATCCTCTTGGATTTGTTCGGGAAACAAATGCACCTAGACCACACATAGTCAAGTTCAACATTTAAAAGTCTTAATCGGACAAGTTTGCAAGCAAGTTACTTAAGATACACTGTTTGTAAAAGTGTAAGGTTTCAATTATTTATATATATATATATATATATATATATATATATATATATATATATATATATATACTACTTAAGTTAAGTAATAATATAGTCTTGAGAAACTATACTCATGCTGCTTTGGGATGGTGAAGATATAGCCACTTTGAGATTTGTGCGTCTCAAGTAGCATGATAAAAGTTGGTGCATGATTAAGAACTCCGTTTATTCATGGCAATGGCTGTAACTTTTTATCACTCATTTGCATTGAGATTTGTGATGCACAAATCTCAAAGTGATTTATATCTTTCACGGATCCCAAAGCAAAATGAGTGGTTAGAAAAGTTGGTGCTTGGCAATTCATAGTTCTATATATATATATATATATTTATATATATATATATATATATATATATATATATATATATATATTATATTAAGTTCATAATGAATAGTGGTCAAACTTTCAACCACTATCTTGCTTTGGGATCATAAGATATAAAGACTTTGAGATTTGTGCATCACAAATCTCAAGGCAAGATAATGGATAAAAAGTTGGTGCACATTCATATGAACAAGTTCATCATTTCTGCTATGGCTCGATGAACTTAAGTTCATAATGAATAGTGGTCACCAACTTTTTATCTACTCATCTTGCATTGAGATTTGTGATGCACAAATCTCAAAGTGGGATTTATATCTTTCACGGATCCCAAAGCAAAATGAGTGGTTAGAAAGTGATGCATATATGAACAAGTTCATGCTTCTCTCTATATATATATATATATATATATATATATATATATATATATATATATATATATATATATATAGAGAAAGCTATGAACTTAAGTTCATAATGAATAGTGGTGCACCAACTTTTATCCACTCATCTTGCACCAACTTTTATCCACTCATCTTGCATTGAGATTTGTGATGCACAAATCTCAAAGTGATTTATATCTTTCACGGATCCCAAAGCAAAATGAGTGGTTAGAAAAGTTGGTGCACCACTATTCATTATGAACTTAAGTTCATAGAACTTTATATATATATATATATATATATATATATATATATAAAAGCTATAAGTATAATGAATAGTGCACCAACTTTTCTAGCCACTCATTTTGCTTTAGATCGTGAAAGATAAAACTGAATTGTGCATCACAAATCTCAATGCAAGATGAGTGGATAAAAAGTTGGTGCACCACTATTCATTATGAACTTAAGTTCATAGAGCCTTATATATATATATATATATATATATATATATATATATATATATATATATATATATATATATATATATATATATGTGGTCCTAGTAAACAGAAACGTGAAGGAAAGTTGTAAAAATTATTTATATAAGAAAATTCGCAAGTCAATTCCGCTACATCTGTTTAATTCAATGCTTTCTGATTATTGGTTTGTAAATCTGAACTCTAAGGTGGCATTCAATCTAGAATATTTCAGTATTTTTTTTATCACATAATCGTACACGTGTTGTATCCTTCTTCTAGCCTAGGTATTGTCACGTGGCACTCAACGAGCTTTCAAATTTGACAATTTGGGAGAAACCGAGTGTCGTTTTAGTTTTGATACAATTTGTTGGGGGGAGTAAAATGGGAGTATCCTTTTCACCTACATCGTTGTTGAAGTTTGGGCTCTATAATCTTAGCTCTGATACAATAGAGTTTAATAGGCCTTAACTAGATGTTAGTAATTTTTAACCCGAAGGCTATAGTTGCTAAGTATTGGTCCCAACTCTTATTTTAAACTCATCACTCTTTTTTATTATATCTGATGTGGGACTATACTCCCACATGAATATCAAGTTTTCACCAGGATAAGGCAGAGAAAATAGAGAAAATACATAGAGAATATGAATAATAGACAATTTGTGAGAGAATTTATGGAGATTACTCCAGGTAGAATATAAAATAAGGAGAAATTTTCAAAATAAACTCAATCCCAAATTTACTCCCAAAATTCGACCGATTCCACATTTATTTAGTGAATCGATTCAATCTCGCCACGCCAAGATCGCAATGTAAACCGGTCGCTTTAAAAGCGAACTCCTAATTAGTCGGTTGGCTACCCCACTAATTAGAACTTATAATTCATAGCGTAAGTGGGGGATTAGCTTACGAGGGGATTAGCAACCATGAAATAATCGAGTTTGCCAACCCCACCAAGATTGTCGTGGTTGCCGAACCCGATCATTTGCGAGACTCGCATGACCGAGTCGAAGAAATTTGTCTAAGTAAAGAAATAGTCGGGGTTCCCAACCCCACTATTTCTATTCATGGGCCCCACCACTTATAAATACACCACCCTCTTTTCCTTTCCCTCACAATATCGTTTTTCTCTCTCAACTCGGTCTCTCTTTCTCTTCGCTACCCAACTCCCCCAAACCCATTTTTTGGGCATTTCATCTCGACAAGGAAGTTAGGAGAAGATCTCTAGGTAATTTCTCTTCCTTTTCTCTTCTTCAACATTTAAAAATCTAGGATTTTTCTCTCTTCTTCAACATTTAAATCTAGGGTTTTCATCATAATCCAATTTTTAGGGTTTAAATTCAATATCAATTAGATATCTTTATGGTGGTTATCAGTCCTTGTGTGTGGTATGCTTTAATTGAAATTAAAATCTCTATAAAATAACAAAAGGAAAGAAAAGATTAGCTCTCCAAACCCCCCACCAGGTACCTTATTCCACAAAAGCTTAGGGCCTATTTGGCAACTTTGTAAGCGGTCCAACTCTAAACTTGGTCCAGTTTTGAGACTGTTTTCTGATTGATAAAAACCGGAATAGAAATGACCCACTTCTTTTTAATTTATTTTTTGGGGGTTAAACCAGTTTAGTTGTGGACCAATTAGGACCAGAGGGTCTTAGCTGGTCAACAACTAAACTGGTTCTCAAAAGAACCAGTTTGAAAACCCGCCCAATTGCAAACAGGCCCTAACACTTTCCACAAATCAAGATTATCCCATAGCCGCTATCCAAACCCTATAAATACCTGCCCATTCCCCTCCTCCAGACTCATCAACTCAAATCTCAAAGTATATAAAAAGTGACCATTATTATTAACTTAAGCTAGTGAGCTCTATATATATATATATATATATATATATATATATATATATATATATATATATATATATATATATATATGTGGTCCTAGTAAACAGAAACGTGAAGGAAAGTTGTAAAAATTATTTATATAAGAAAATTCGCAAGTCAATTCCGCTACATCTGTTTAATTCAATGCTTTCTGATTATTGGTTTGTAAATCTGAACTCTAAGGTGGCATTCAATCTAGAATATTTCAGTATTTTTATCACATAATCGTACACGTGTTGTATCCTTCTTCTAGCCTAGGTATTGTCACGTGGCACTCAACGAGCTTTCAAATTTGACAATTTGGGAGAAACCGAGTGTCGTTTTAGTTTTGATACAATTTGTTGGGGGAGTAAAATGGGAGTATCCTTTTCACCTACATCGTTGTTGAAGTTTGGGCTCTATAATCTTAGCTCGATACAATAGAGTTTAATAGGCCTTAACTAGATGTTAGTAATTTTAACCCGGCTATAGTTGCTAAGTATTGGTCCCAACTCTTATTTTAAACTCATCACTCTTTTTATTATATCCGATGGGACTATACTCCCACATGAATATCAAGTTTTCACCAGGATAAGGCAGGAGAAAATAGAGAAAATACATAGAGAATATGAATAATAGACAATTTGTGAGAGAATTTATGGAGATTACTCCAGGTAGAATATAAAATAAGGAGAAATTTTCAAAATAAACTCAATCCCAAATTTACTCCCAAAATTCGACCGATTCCACATTTATTTAGTGAAATCGATCCAATTTCTGGCCACGTCAGCATCGTGGCCAGAAACTGGGTCGTTTTAAAAAAAGCGAACTCCTAATTAGTCGGGTTGGCTACCCCGACTAATTAGAACTTATAATTCATAGCGTAAGTGGGGGATTAGCTTACGAGGGGGATTAGCAACCATGAAATAATCGAGTTTGCCAACCCCGACCAAGATTGTCGTGGTTGCCGAACCCGATCATTTGGCAGAGACTCGCGAGCCGACGGAGTCGAAGAAATTTGTCTAAGTAAAGAAATAGTCGGGGTTCCCAACCCCGACTATTTCTATTCATGTGGGCCCCGCCCACTTATAAATACACCCGACCCTCTTTTCCTTTCCCTCACAATATCGTTTTTTTCTCTCTCAACTCCGGTCTCTCTTTCTCTTCCGCTACCCAACTCCCCCAAACCCATTTTTTGGGCATTTCATCTCGACAAGGAAGTTAGGAGAAGATCTCTAGGTAATTTCTCTTCCTTTTCTCTTCTTCAACATTTAAAAAATCTAGGATTTTTCTCTCTTCTTCAACATTTAAATCTAGGGTTTTCATCATAATCCAATTTTTAGGGTTTAAATTCAATATCAATTAGATATCTTTATGGTGGTTATCAGTCCTTGTGTGTGGTATGCTTTAATTGAAATTAAAATCTCTATAAAATAACAAAAGGAAAGAAAAGATTAGCTCTCCAAACCCCCCACCAGGTACCTTATTCCACAAAAGCTTAGGGCCTATTTGGCAACTTTGTAAAACTGGTCCAACTCTAAACTTGGTCCAGTTTTGAGACTGTTTTCTGATTGATAAAAACCGGAATAGAAATGACCCACTTCTTTTTAATTTATTTTTTGGGGGTTAAACCAGTTTAGTTGTGGACCAATTAGGACCAGAGGGTCTTAGCTGGTCAACAACTAAACTGGTTCTCAAAAAGAACCAGTTTGAAAACCCGGCCCAATTGCCAAACAGGCCCTAACACTTTCCACAAATCAAGATTATCCCATAGCCGCTATCCAAACCCTATAAATACCTGCCCATTCCCCTCCTCCAGACTCATCAACTCAAAAACACAACCAAACATGGCTCTATCCAAAGCTTTCACCTCCCTCCTCCTCCTCCCACTCCTCCTCCTCCCCCTCGCCTCCGCCGCCACCTTCACCGTCACCAACAAATGCACGTACACCGTCTGGGCCGCCGCAGTACCAGGTGGCGGTCGCCGCCTCGACCCCAACCAATCATGGACCCTCAACGTCGCCGCCGGCACCACCGGTGCCCGCATCTGGGGCCGAACCGGCTGCTCCTTCGACTCCTCCGGCCACGGCCACTGCCAGACCGGCGACTGCGGCGGCCTCCTCGCCTGCACCGCCTACGGCTCCCCTCCCGACACCCTCGCCGAGTTCGCCCTCAACCAGTACGCCGGCCAGGACTTCTACGACATCTCCCTCGTCGACGGCTTCAACATCCCGATGGACTTCTCCCCGACGTCCGGAAATTGCCACGACATCCGGTGCACCGCCGACATCAACGGGCAGTGCCCGGCACCGCTGAAGGCACCCGGGGGGTGTAACAACCCGTGCACCGTGTTCAAGACTAATGAGTACTGCTGCACTTCGGGAGGCTGTGGGCCCACCAACTATTCCAAGTTTTTCAAGCAGAGGTGCCCTGATGCGTACAGTTACCCCAAGGATGATGCTACCAGCACTTTTACCTGTCCCAGCGGGGTTGATTACAGGGTTGTGTTCTGCCCTTGAGCTTACTTTAGATGTTGTGTGAGCAATGAGCAATCAAACTATGGTTTGTAGTTCATTAATAATGGAATAATTAAGGTCGCATGTAAGCTCTTTTTGAGCTACCCCTTAATAATAAGTGATTTATGAATATTAATACTATTCTAGCAAGTTAATTTGTGTCATTTGAGTCCAATTTTGATCGATTTGAAGCCACTAGAATGAAGTGGGCTAGCTTGATGTCAGTTCTTGCCTATGATATTCAATTAGGCACAATTATCTAACTACGAATGAGTGGACCATTAAGAGGTTATAATTAAGTAACTTGTTAATTTGCCCTACCAGCTAGAAACAAATTAAAATTGAACAATGTCTTGGCTATATAAGCTTGGATCAAGTTAGTAAGTTTACAGCCGAAAGTACCAAATGGATGTATGAAATCACAATCGTACGTTAGTTCTCACTTGTCCATTCACGCTTTAGAATTGAGTAATCAGATCTTTAGGGAAAAAAAACTACAGAAAAATGCCTAATAATTATCCCAAGGGGACTGACAGGGAGGGAGGGAGGTATAACGTAATGTGGGATGAGCAGAGCACTTTCTTCTCTCCTTTGAGATTAATTAGATGAGATTATATTAATTAATGATGCGTCATGCTTCATTTTCTTACAAATTGCGGGCTAGGTTTCATGTCGCCTACTAGTGTGGATTCAGACTCGTGATATGTGCAGACTAGTCCACGACTGTGTGCAGATCGTGTTGATTTAAGAAAGAGAAATGCGATATCGTTCTGAAATGGAAGGAAAAAAAAAAGAAAAAAAAAGGATTGATCAGCTGCATATTGTGTTGATTTGTTAACGACAAATTAATGCGGTTTTGTTAAATAAAAAAAACCTTGGATCACCTCCACTGCAAAAATAAATAAGAAAAGTTCTTTTGATTAAGCCCACCAATCTTATTCAAGTTCATTAAAGATATATATATATATATATATATATATATATATATATATATATATATATATATATATATATATATATATATATATATATATATATATAGAGAGAGAGAGAGAGCAAGGCTCCTATGAACTTAAGTTCATAATGAATAGTGGTGCACCAACTTTTTATCCACTCATCTTGCCTTGAGATTTGTGATGCACAAATCTCAAAGTGGCTTTATATCTTTCACGGATCCCAAGGCAACATCAATGGATAGAAAAATTGATGGATGACTATTCCTATCAACTTAAGTTTATAGGAGTCTTGATATATATATATATATATATATATATATATATATATATATATATATATATATATATATATATATATATATATATATATGAGCTCTATAAACTTAAGTTGATAGGGAGGTGTGTCCACCAACTTATATCTTCACGGATCCCAAGGCAACATCAATGGATAGAAAAATTGATGGATGACTATTCCTATCAACTTAAGTTTATAGGAGTCTTGATATATATATATATATATATATATATATATATATATATATATATATATATATATATATATATATATATATATATATATATATATATATATGGAATATGGGCGGTCTTGAATTCAGCCCGGGAACTGTTAGTGAGGTGGACAAATCCGGTCCACCTCGAGGGGAGAAATAGAGAGGAGAGAGAAAGAATTTTTTAAAATTTGAAACGTGGACCAAATTTGTCAGCATCCTTCATAAGTTCATTTAGGAGCTTGATTGCAATATATATATATATATTATATATATATATATATATATATATATATATATATATATATATATATATATATATAAGAAAATGAAAGAAAAACTTGGTACTCAGAGAACTGAGTGATGTGGACAATTAATGGCATCTTAACTTTTAAAATAATTCTCTCTCTCCTCCCTTGAATGTGGGCTAGAATTGTGTAATTCTTAGAAATGTAGAGTTTCTAAATGTCTCCCATATTATATATATATATATATATATATATATATATATATATATATATATATATATATATATATATAGAGAGAGAGAGAAAGGAGCTCACATGAACTTAAGTTCATAATGAATAGTGGTGCACCAACTTTTTATCCACTCATCTTGCCTTGAGATTTGTGATGCACAAATCTCAAAGTGGCCTTTATATCTTTCACGGATCCCAAGGCAACATCAATGGATAGAAAAATTGATGGATGACTATTCCTATCAACTTAAGTTTATAGGAGTCTTGATATATATATATATATATATATATATTATATATATATATATATATATATATATATATATATATATATATATATATATATATGAGCTCTATAAACTTAAGTTGATAGGGAGGTGTGTCCAACTTATATCTTTCACGGATCCCAAGGCAACATCAATGGATAGAAAAATTGATGGATGACTATTCCTATCAACTTAAGTTTATAGGAGTCTTGATATATATATATATATATATATATATATATATATATATATATATATATATATATATATATATATATATATATATATATATATATATATATAGAGGAATATGGAGAAACTTGGTACCAAATTCCTTAAAGGAACTTGGTAGTGAGGTGGACAAATCCGGTCCACACCTCGAGGGAGAAATAGAGAGGAGAGAAAAGAATTTTAAGCTAGACTTGTTGGACCATTGTCCCATAACATCTAATTCATATAGGATATATATAATATTTTATATATATATATATATATATATATATATATATATATATATATATATATATATATATATATAGTGAAAAATGAAAAAACTGGTCTGTTCTCAAGACTTGGTGTGATGTGGTTTCATTCATGCATGTAACTTTTAAAAATAATTCTCTCTCTCCAATCAATGTGGGCTAGAGATTGTCTTAACATCGACCTCAGAAAACTTAGTCTAAGTATTCATATATATATATATATATATATATATATATATATATATATATATATATATATATATATATAGAGAGAGAAGAGAGGCTCTATGAACTTAAGTTCATAATGAATAGTGGTGCACCAACTTTTTATCCACTCATCTTGTCTTGAGATTTGTGATGCACAAATCTCAAAGTGGGCTTTATATCTTTCACGGATCCCAAAGCAAGATGAGTGGTTAGAAAAGTGGTGCACCACTATTCATTATGAACTTAAGTTCATAGAACTCTATATATATATATATATATATATATATATATATATATATATATATATATATATATATATATATATATATATATATATATATATATATATATATATATATATATATATATATATATATATATATATATATATATATATATAGAGCAAGGCTCTACAAACTTAAGTTGATAAGAGATAGTGTCCAATTTTTATATCCATTGATGTTGCCTTGGGATAGGTGAAATCAAGATGCACACAAATCTCAAAGTGGGCTTTATATCTTTCACGGATCTCAAGGCAACATCAATGGATAGAAATGTTGGTGGATGACTATTCTCTATCAACTTAAGTTTATAGGAGCCTTGCTCTATATATATATATATATATATATATATATATATATATATATATATATATATTATATATATATATATATATATATATATATATATATATATATATATATATATATATATATATAAAAGTTGGTGGACACTCAAGGCAAGATTTGTGTGCATCTTGATTTCACGGATCCCAATGCAACATCAATGGATAGAAAAGTTGGTGGATGACTATTCCTATCAACTTAAGTTTATAGGAGCCTTGCTCTATATATATATATATATATATATATATATATATATATATATATATATATATAAAAGTTGGTGGACACTCAAGGCAAGATTTGTGTGCATCTTGATTTCACCTGATCCCAATGCAACATCAATGGATAGAAAAGTTGGTGGATGACTATTCCTATCAACTTAAGTTTATAGGAGCCTATATATATATATATATATATATATATATATATATATATATATATATATATATATATATATATATATATATATATATATATATATATATATATATATATATATATGTTGGTTCCAATGAGAACCCAAATAAATGTGAGAACTAAGACCCAATATCAACCATCCATGATATAAAAACAAAGGCTCAGATTTTGCCAAAATTAAGGTGGCAGAATTGTAATTAAATAGACATTACAAACTGAAATAAGGGTAAATAAGCAAAAAATACAGAGATATAAAAGGAAAAAACTGACAAATATTTAAATACCAAATCTACCTTTTTTTCAAAAAACTTTTCATATTCTACTAGTTTACAAATCATAGGGGTTGCTCAATAATTTTCGGGAAATTGTTTGCTGAGATTCACGACTAAAAACGGTAAGGTTCTAGGGTTTGACTCAAGACGTGATCGAATCGGCTAGGGATTACTAAAACATTACTGAGAGATTCTGCCAATAAAATATTCAGATTCTGTAAACATCATTGAGAGATTCTGTAACTATAGAAGGATTATTCCGTTAAATGAATTGTAAGAATACTAAAACATTACTGAGAGATTCTGTTAATAAACCATTCAGATTCTCTAAATATCAATGAGATTATGTAACTATAGAATGATGATTCTCATAAATGAATTATAAGAATACTAAAATATTAATGAGAGATTCTATCAATAAACATTCGATTCGCAAAAATCGAGAGATTCGTCAAAAAATATTACGCTTTGTCAAAAAATATTCGATTCAGAATATAACCAGAGATTCTATAACTATAGAAGAATGATTTTGTTAAATAAGTTGTGAAAATACTAAAACATTATGAGAGATTCTATCAATAAAACATTCTCGATTCTTTAAATATCACCGAGTAATTCATTTGTCTATTAACACCTTGCTATCTTTTAAAAATCTTGTGTTGTGAACTAGTTGATTCCGTTAATCTATTCTTTGTGATTACGTAAGTTAATCAAAATAATTGCTTTTGTAAACTAGGTGATTATGTTAGATCGTAAATGAGATTCGTAATTTATTAAGAGTTCAGAATCGATTCGTGATCCATGATAAGCAAAGAACACACAAAAAGTAAGCAAAAAAAGAATGAAAGAAGATGGGAGGGAGAGCCACCGACAAAAAAAGAGAAAAGAGCAGAGAGCATGTGGGAGACGCCATCATGAAAACAAAAAAATATAAAATAAAGAAGAAGAAGAAGAAGAAGAAGAAACGAAAGAGGAGCACGGAGAAAAAAGCCATTAATATCTTGATGGGATCCAAGATTCCTCTCTAGAAAGGGTTCATCGACGCCAGACCCTCAAGACTCGCCTAATCGATAGTGAGCAAGGTTCTAGGGTTTGACTCGTGCGCCACCGTCATTTAAATTAAAACGCAATCAAGAAGGTTATGTTAATTAGGCAAGAAAAAATTATCTATAATGTAACTGATTTTATAATTAAAATGACAAACGTGCCATTTAGTTAACTTTTAAATTTAATGGAGTTTAATGATAACCGTTGATTGGTTAAAGATCTAAGGGTAGAGATTGGGTTCTTAGTTCTTATATTTGTAAGGAGTTCTCATTTGATCCGCCCCTATATATATATATATATATATATATATATATATATATATATATATATATATATATATATATATATATATATATATATATATATATATATATATATATATATATATATATATATATATATATATATATATATATATGGGGTAAATTGGCTAGCCTTTAAGATGCACCTTAACTGTTTCCACAAAGTTTCAACAATTCAGCTGTTTATTCAACATATACTTTGTATTCAATCCTTTACATCATACCTTTTGTTTCTAATTTCTTTGAGATCCGTTCGCTTTTGTTCTTAATTATCGCTGCTGGCTCTGTTGCCGCTTTCGCTTCTCCGCTTGGTTTCGCTGCCTGCGAACATTTCAACCCGCTTGAGATCTGTTCGGCGGCGATTTGTTGCTCAGTTGTTACATTTGTCATTTCGCTTTCCATTGCCTCTTTCGATTTGATTTTCGATTTCCGCTGCTTTCCATCATTCTCATCCTTACTCCCTCGAGCCCGCTTCACATTTCATTTCCCTGAACCTCCCATATTTGATCCTCGCCTCCGCCGACGCTTCATTGCCGCCGCCGTCCTCGTCGAACCTCAGCTCCGCTTCTCGTCAGCTTCCTCCTCATTGCCCTCGAGCTCCACCAAATCACAGATCCAAATTGCCGGCCGCTTTGAGCTCCGCCGACCGTCTCCTCGAGCTCCCTCGACCGCCACCTCCTCAAAGCTCGAGCCCTCGACGCCGTCCTGACATTCCCTCGAGCTACCAGAAGTTCGATGGGAATTTTTTATAATTCTTGTTGATATTGGGATATGAATTATGAAAATGTCTTTTGAAGAAATGTATAATATTGGGAATTATATTTCAGTTTAAATATCACCGAGTAATTCATTTGTCTATTAACACCTTGCTATCTTTTAAAAAATACGTGTTGTGAACTAGTTGATTCCGTTAATCTATTCTTTGTGATTCTGTAAGTTAATCAAAATAATTCTGTTTTGTAAACTAGGTGATTATGTTAGATCGTAAATGAGATTCCGTAATTTATTAAGAGTCATGGCGATTCGTGATCCATGATAGCGACAACACACAAAAAAAGTAAGCAAAAAAAAAAAGAATGAAAGAAGATGGGAGGGGAGAGCCGCCTCCTGACAAAAAAAGAGAAAAGAGCAGAGAGCATGTGGGAGACGCCATCATGAAAACAAAAAAATATAAAATAAAGAAGAAGAAGAAGAAGAAGAAGAAACGAAAGAGGAGCACGGAGAAAAAAGCCATTAATATCTTGATGGGATCCAAGATTCCTCTCTCTCCTTAGAAAGGGTTCATCGACGCGCACCCTCGAAGACTCGCTTCAATCAGATAGTGAGCAAGGTTCTAGGGTTTGACTCCGGTGCAGTCACCGTCGGCCTAAATTAAAACGCAATCAAGAAGGTTGCGGTTAATTAGGCAAGAAAAAATTATCTATAATGTAACTGATTTTATAATTAAAATGACAAACGTGCCATTTAGTTAACTTTTTAAATTTAATGGAGTTTAATGATAACCGTTGATTGGTTAAAGATCTAAGGGTAGAGATTGGGTTCTTAGTTCTTATATTTGTAAGGAGTTCTCATTTGATCCGCCCCTATATATATATATATATATATATATATATATATATATATATATATATATATATATATATATATATATATATATATATATATATATATATATATATATATATATATATATATATATATATATATATATATATATATGGGGTAAAATGGTTCTAAGGTGGCTCCTTAGGTGCTCCCTAAGGATGCACAACCTGAACCGTTCGTTTCACAAAGCTCAGAACAATCTGAGCCGTTCATTCAAAAACATATACCCCTAAAAAATCCCATCCATTTTCCCCTCTTCTTGGCCTAAAATTTTATTCTTGCCAAATTCCAGCGTCTGCTCATTCGTCCCACGCTGCCGCCGTCATGCTCGCCGCCGCCCCTCGCCGCCCTCCGCTGCGTGCCACGCCCGCTCGGCTACATTTCAACCCGCCCTGAGATCTAAGGTCTGATTTTTCGCCTGCCACCCGTCGCCGCCACTAGCTCCGCCCTCCCTCGCCGCCCTCCGCCGTCCCTCGACCTCACTCCCTCGAGCTCCGCTCGCCGCCCTCCACCGTCCCTCAACCTCACTCCCTCGAGCTCCGCCACACATTTCAGCCCCCCTGGAGAACCCCCGCCTGCGGCTGATCCTGCCTCCGTCGACGCCCATTGCTGCCGCCGTCCCTCGTCGAACCTCTAGCTCCGCCCTCTCTGGCCGCCCTCCGCTGTCCCTCGAGCTCCACCAAATCCGCCGCACCGCCAGCCTCGTCGCCGCCTTGAGCTCCGCTCGACCGCATCTCCTCGAGCTCCCCTCGACCGCCACTCCTCCTCAAAGCTCGAGCCCTCGACGCCGCCGTCCCGACATTCCCTCGAGCTACGCCGTAAGTTCAGATGGGGAATTTTTTTCTTATAATTCTTGTTGATATTGGGATATGAATTATGAAAATGTCTTTTTGAAGAAATGTATAATATTGGGAATTATATTTCAGTTTAGATTTTGGCATGAATTTATTGTTAAATTGGATATGAACGTTAAATTTGGTTTGAACTATTATAAATTTATTTCAATTGAGAGTCGAACTTATATCTTGAATTTGGTACAATATGAGCTATTATTCATTAGGGTTGATTTTAGTTTTTGAGCTTGGATAATGAAGTTGTGTAGTGAAATTGAAGGATCAACGTTAAATTTGGTTTGAACTATTGTAAATTTATTTCAATTGAGAGTCGAACTTATATCTTGAATTTGGCGGCCCGCCAGCACCCCCCGAGGCCCCCTCACCGCCGCCCCTCACCCTCGACGCCGCCCCTCACACTCGCTGCCGCCTTGCTTGGTTTACTCCGCCTCCGTCGTCCGCCATATATCTCATCCATTCCCTCCTCTCCTCCGCTCGAGCCCTCGCCGCAGCCGTCTCGACATTCCCTCGAGCTCCGCCGTAAGTTCAGATAGGGATTTTTTTTCTTATAATTCTTGTTGATATTGGGATATGAATTATGAATATGTCTTTTTGAAGAAATGTATAATATTGGAATTATATTTCAGTTTAGATTTTGGCATGAATTTATTGTTAAATTGGATATGAGCGTTAAATTTGGTTTGAACTATTATAAATTTATTTCAATTGAGAGTCGAACTTATATCTTGAATTTGGTACAATATGAGCTATTATTCATTAGGGTTGATTTTAGTTTTTGAGCTTGGATAATGAAGTTGTGTAGTGAAATTGAAGGATCAACGTTAAATTTGGTTTGAACTATTGTAAATTTATTTCAATTGAGAGTCGAACTTATATCTTGAATTTGGCCATGACTTCCAGGCCCCTCACGCCGCCCCTCACCCTCGGCCGCCCCTCACACTTTCATTGCCGCCTTGCTTGGTTTACTCCGCCTAGGTAAATCATATATATCTCATCCATTCCCTCCTCTCCTCCGCTCGAGCCCTCGCCGCAGCCGCCTCGACATTCCCTCAAGCTCCGCCTTAAGTTCAGATAGGGATTTTTTTCTTATAATTCTTGTTGATATTGGGATATGAATTATGAATATGTCTTTTTGAAGAAATGTATAATAGTGGAATTATATTTCAGTTTAGATTTTGGCATGAATTTATTGTTAAATTGGATATGAGCGTTAAATTTGGTTTGAACTATTATAAATTAATTTCAATTGAGAGACGAACTTATATCTTGAATTTGGTACAATATGAGCTATTATTCATTACTCGCTAGAGCCCTCGTCATTGCCGATCGACATTCCCTCGAGCTCTAGTAAGTTTAAATAGAGAATTTTTCTTGTCATTCTTGTTTATATTGGGATATGAATTATGAATATGACCTTTTGAAGAAATGTATAATAGTGGGAATTATATTTCGGTTTAGATTTTGGCATGAATTTATTGTTAAATTGGATATGAACTTTAAATTTGGTTTGAACTATTATAATTTTATTTCATTTGAGAGTCGAGCATTATATCTTGAATTTGGTACAATATGGACTATTATTCATTGGGTTTGATTTTAGTTTTGAGCTTGGATAATGAAATTGTTTAGTGAAATTGAAGGATCAACTTGATGGCGATTTTGATTTTAAACTTCTTATATGTTGTAATTTGATAGCTTGTATGGACACTCCAACAATTCTTTCACATTGATACAACAATGGATGAAGATGAAAATAAACTTATTGACCTTGGCGAGGACCGTGATCTATTATCTACGACAAGTTTTTCTCACGTGATAATATCTCATTGTTTATAGTGTACTACTAACTAATGACATATACCAAAATAGTTGTCTTTAAGCATGAATTGAATCTTTTTTTTCATTAGTTTTGTTTCTCTATTTTTATAGGCATCCGAGCATGAGGAAAATGTTGATGAGCCTATTGGTGTTGAAAATGGCGAAGGTAATCCTGTTGTTGATCCATATATCGAAATGGAGTTCTCTACTCATGAGGAAGGTTATAATTTCTACAATGCATATGCCAGACTTAAGGGATTTGGTATTCGCAAGGGTCATACATCTTGATCGAGAAAGAAAGATGCAATTATATCTAGAACATTTGTATGTGACAAAGAAGGCTTTAAATTTTTAAAAGATAAAAGAGAAGATGGTAAGAATGGAATTCGAAAGTTCGATACAAGATGTGGATGCAACGCAAGGATGGTTATTGGACTTGTTAGAAGCACTGAAAAATGGGTGGTTTGAAATTTTATCATTAATCATAATGGTCATCTATTAACCACCCCAAATCGGGTAAAGAAGCACTACTCACATCGGACGCTTCATCGATCTCAATCGACAAAAAGATTGATAGATACTCTTGGCGACCAAGGTTCTGACCTTCTACTATTTGTAAGGTTGTAGGCGTTGCTCATGGAAGTGAACAAGGCTCTCTCACTCGACAATCAGCTCAGCCATGTCTACAATCAGCTCAGCCATTCTATCGCGCTTCCCCCAAATCACAACCTTCTTTTCCTCATCAACTTTCTTCTTGCCTTTACTCCTACTACCCTTCTTCTCCTTAGATGTCTTATAATTCTTTACAATTTGGGTGTAGATTGTATTATTTGTTCCACTCATTTTATTGGAATATCCTCCTTGGGCAAACCGTAATTGATGAACATCCTCTATACCAAACACACAATCCTTGTTCCCAATCATAAATGAGCATTTATCGGGATTAAAATTTGGGAATCCATCTTTTACCCCAAAGTTTTACTCCAACTTATTTTAAACCCACCTACTTTTATTATGATCCATACACCCAAAGTACTACTCCCACTTATTTATAAACCCAAAGTACAAATCCCACTCTCAATCTATATCGTATACAAAAATAAAGATTAATCCGACATTCCCTCGAGCTCACGTAAGTTTAAATAGGGAATTTTTCTTGTCATTCTTGTTTATATTGGGATATGAATTATGAAAATGTCTTTTGAAGAAATGTATAATATTGGGAATTATATTTCAGTTTAGATTTTGGCATGAATTTATTGTTAAATTGGATATGAACTTTAAATTTGGTTTGAACTATTATAAATTTATTTCAATTGAGAGACGAACTTATATCTTGAATTTGGTACAATATGGACTATTATTCATTGGGTTTGATTTTAGTTTTGAGCTTGGATAATGAAGTTGTGTAGTGAAATTGAAGGATCAACGTTAAATTTGGTTTGAACTATTATAAATTAATTTCAATTGAGAGTCGAACGATATCTTGAATTTGGTACAATATGAGCTATTATTCATTAGGGTTGATTTTAGTTTTGAGCTTGGATAATGAAATTGTTTAGTGAAATTGAAGGATCAACGTTAAATTTGGTTTGAACTATTGTAAATTTATTTCAATTGAGAGTCGAACGATATCTTGAATTTGGTACAATATGGACTATTATTCATTGGGTTTGATTTTAGTTTTGAGCTTGGATAATGAAATTGTTTAGTGAAATTGAAGGATCAACGTTAAATTTGGTTTGAACTATTATAAATTAATTTCAATTGAGAGTCGAACGATATCTTGAATTTGGTACAATATGGACTATTATTCATTGGGTTTGATTTTAGTTTTGAGCTTGGATAATGAAATTGTTTAGTGAAATTGAAGGATCAACGTTAAATTTGGTTTGAACTATTATAATTTTATTTCATTTGAGAGTCGAACTTATATCTTGAATTTGGTACAATATGGACTATTATTCATTGGGTTTGATTTTAGTTTTGAGCTTGGATAATGAAATTGTTTAGTGAAATTGAAGGATCAACGTTAAATTTGGTTTGAACTATTATAAATTTATTTCAATTGAGAGACGAACTTATATCTTGAATTTGGTACAATATGAGCTATTATTCATTAGGGTTGATTTTAGTTTTGAGCTTGGATAATGAAATTGTTTAGTGAAATTGAAGGATCAACGTTAAATTTGGTTTGAACTATTATAATTTTATTTCATTTGAGAGTCGAACTTATATCTTGAATTTGGTACAATATGAGCTATTATTCATTAGGGTTGATTTTAGTTTTGAGCTTGGATAATGAAATTGTTTAGTGAAATTGAAGGATCAACGTTAAATTTGGTTTGAACTATTATAAATTAATTTCAATTGAGAGACGAACTTATATCTTGAATTTGGTACAATATGAGCTATTATTCATTAGGGTTGATTTTAGTTTTGAGCTTGGATAATGAAATTGTTTAGTGAAATTGAAGGATCAACGTTAAATTTGGTTTGAACTATTATAAATTAATTTCAATTGAGAGTCGAACTTATATCTTGAATTTGGTACAATATGAGCTATTATTCATTAGGGTTGATTTTAGTTTTGAGCTTGGATAATGAAGTTGTGTAGTGAAATTGAAGGATCAACGTTAAATTTGGTTTGAACTATTATAATTTTATTTCATTTGAGAGTCGAACGATATCTTGAATTTGGTACAATATGGACTATTATTCATTGGGTTTGATTTTAGTTTTGAGCTTGGATAATGAAGTTGTGTAGTGAAATTGAAGGATCAACGTTAAATTTGGTTTGAACTATTGTAAATTTATTTCAATTGAGAGTCGAACGATATCTTGAATTTGGTACAATATGGACTATTATTCATTGGGTTTGATTTTAGTTTTGAGCTTGGATAATGAAATTGTTTAGTGAAATTGAAGGATCAACTTGATGACGATTTTGATTTTAAACTTCTTATATGTTGTAATTTGATAGCTTGTATGGACACTCCAACAATTCTTTCACGTGATACAACAATGGATGAAGATGAAAATAAACTTATTGACCTTGAAGGCGAGGACCGTGATCTATTATCTACGACAAGTTTTTTCTCACAGGTGATAATATCTCATTGTTTATAGTGTACTACTAACTAATGACATATACCAAAATAGTTGTCTTTAAGCATGAATTGAATCTTTTTTTTCATTAGTTTTGTTTCTCTATTTTTATAGGCATCCGAGCATGAGGAAAATGTTGATGAGCCTATTGGTGTTGAAAATGGCGAAGGTAATCCTGTTGTTGATCCATATATCGAAATGGAGTTCTCTACTCATGAGGAAGGTTATAATTTCTACAATGCATATGCCAGACTTAAGGGATTTGGTATTCGCAAGGGTCATACATCTTGATCGAGAAAGAAAGATGCAATTATATCTAGAACATTTGTATGTGACAAAGAAGGCTTTAAATTTTTAAAAGATAAAAGAGAAGATGGTAAGAATGGAATTCGAAAGTTCGATACAAGATGTGGATGCAACGCAAGGATGGTTATTGGACTTGTTAGAAGCTAATCGAAAAATGGGTGGTTTGAAATTTTATCATTAATCATAATGGTCATCTATTAACCACCCCAAATCGGGTAAAGAAGCACTACTCACATCGGACGCTTCATCGATCTCAATCGACAAAAAGATTGATAGATACTCTTGACGACCAAGGTTTACGGCCTTCTACTATTTGTAAGGTTGTAGACGTTGCTCATGGAAGTGAACAAGGCTCTCTCACTCGACAATCAGCTCAGCCATGTCTACAATCAGCTCAGCCATTCTATCGCACTTCCCCCAAATCACAACCTTCTTTTCCTCATCAACTTTCTTCTTGCCTTTACTCCTACTACCCTTCTTCTCCTTAGATGTCTTATAATTCTTTACAATTTGGGTGTAGATTGTATTAGGCGCTGTTCCACTCATTTTTATTGGAATATCCTCCTTGGGCAAACCGGTAATTCGATGAACATCCTCTATACCAAACACACAATCCTTGTTCCCAATCATAAATGAGCATTTATCGGGATTAAAATTTGGGGAATCCATCTTTTACCCCAAAGTTTTACTCCAACTTATTTTTAAACCCACCTACTTTTATTATGATCCATACACCCAAAGTACTACTCCCACTTATTTATAAACCCAAAGTACAAATCCCACTCTCAATCTATATACTGTATACAAAAAATAAAGATTAATCCCGAAATTGCCCCTTCTTCTTCTTCCCTAACAACTATCCAGCCTCTTTCTAGTTCTCCTTTCTCTGGGAAAAAACCTTAAAACTTTTAGGGTTTTGATCTCTTGCAATGAAGTCCAATGCCAACTCGCGTGCTTCTCTTCACCGAATCCCTTCGTTGTAGGGAGGCGGTAGTAGCGGTGCAACCCACTCGGTCCACTCGAAGCCGGCTAATGGGGAAGCGGTCTTGCTTCGAGTTTGATGACCTCTATGGATTTTGATGCTGGTATTCGAGTTTGAGGACATGTATGGTAGTTTGATCTGGTTATTGATTTTGTTGAGTGATAATAAAGGTTGATGAGTAGAAGGTGTTTGATGGAATGACAAAATAGATATAGTTATTTGGACTACAACGATTAGAGGTTATGCGATATTGCGGTTGGTTGAGGAGGCAATAGAGGTGTTTGATTAAATGCCCAAGAGAACTTTGGTTTTGTGCATCACCATGATCTTAGCCCATTCGTCAATGCACACTAACTTTTCAACCAAATACGTGAGAAAACCCCCTACTATTGGCAATTGATCGGATCTTCACATTGCCACATTGCACCAAATGGCGATCAACTACTACCGCAACATGTATCGTGTTGTATCATGTTGTATATATAGATGATTTATGCGGTGTATTGTATAAAATTCACATTGCCACATTGCACTCAAATGGCACATTTTCTCAGATACGATATATAGATGATTTATGCGGTGTATTGTATAAAATTCCTTATCCAATGTATTATGTTGTATCAAATTTTCTATTGTATAAAACTCCTTATCCAATATATTAATTCAGTTTTTCTAAGCAATGTATATGGTCATTTCGTGTCCAATGTGTTGCTTGGTCAATCATTTATGTTGACGATAGATTCACTCATAATTTCGTGTCCAATGTGTTGCTTGGTCAATCGTTTATGTTGACGAGAGGTTCACTCATAATTTTCCAGTTTTTTAAAAAGTATAGCACTTTATGCCAAAGTATAGCTCATTATGACCAAAGTATAGCACTTTATGCCAAAATATAGCACTTTATGACAAAAGTATAGCTACTTATCGACTAAGTATAGCACTTTATGGCCTCCGGAATTTCGGGTTACCAAATATATCAATTCAGTTTTTTCTGAGCAATGTATATGGTCATTTCTATGTCCAATGTGTTGCTTGGTCAATCGTTTATGTTGACGAGAGGTTCACACTTAATTTTCCAATTTTTTAAAAAGTATAGCACTTTATGCCAAAGTATAGCTCCTTATGACCAAAGTATAGCACTTTATGCCAAAGTATAGCTCCTTATGACCAAAGTATAGCACTTTATGCCAAAATATAGCACTTTATGGCCTCTGAAATTTCAAGCTATGTCGAATATATCAATTCAGTTTTTCTGAGCAATGTATATGGTCATTTCTGTGTCCAATGTATTGCTTGGTCAATCGTTTATGTTGACGAGAGGTTCACTCATAATTTTCCAATTTTTAAAAAAGTATAGCACTTTATGCCAAAGTATAGCTCCTTATGACCAAAGTATAGCACTTTATGCCAAAATATAGCACTTTATGACAAAAGTATAGCTACTTATCGACTAAGTATAGCACTTTATGGCCTCCGAATTTCAAGCTATGTCGAATATATCAATTCAGTTTTTTCGAGCAATGTATATGGTCATTTCTATGTCCAATGTGTTGCTTGGTCAATCGCTTATGTTGACGAGGTTCACACTTAATTTTCCAATTTTTAAAAGTATAGCACTTTATGCCAAAGTATAGCTCCTTATGACCAAAGTATAGCACTTTATGCCAAAGTATAGCACTTTATGACAAAAGTATAGCTACTTATCGACGAAGTATAGCACTTTATGGCCTCTGAAATTTCTGAAGCTATGTCGAATATATCAATTCAGTTTTTTTCTGAGCACTGTATATGGTCATTTCTGTGTCCAATGTATTGCTTGGTCAATCGTTTGTGTTGACGAGAGGTTCACTCATAATTTTCCAATTTTTAAAAAAGTATAGCACTTTATGCCAAAGTATAGCTCCTTATGACCAAAGTATAGCACTTTATGCCAAAATATAGCACTTTATGACAAAAGTATAGCTACTTATCGACGAAGTATAGCACTTTATGGCCTCTGAAATTTCTGAAGCTACGTCAAATATATCAATTCAGTTTTTTCTGAGCAATGTATATGGTCATTTCTATGTCCAATGTGTTGCTTGGTCAATCGTTTATGTTGACGAGAGGTTCACACTTAATTTTCCAATTTTTTAAAAAGTATAGCACTTTATGCCAAAGTATAGCTCCTTATGACCAAAGTATAGCACTTTATGCCAAAGTATAGCACTTTATGACAAAAGTATAGCTACTTATCGACGAAGTATAGCACTTTATGGCCTCTGAAATTTCTGAAGCTATGTCAAATATATCAATTCAGTTTTTTTCTAAGCAATGTATATGGTCATTTCTGTGTCCAATGTGTTGTTTGATCAATCATTTATGTTGACGAGAGGTTCACACTTAATTTTCTTTTTTTGAAAAGTATAGCACGTTATGCTAAAGTATAGCTCCTAATGGCCAAAGTATAGCACTTTATGCCAATGTATAGCACTTTATGACAAAAGTATAGCTACTTATCGATGAAGTACAGCACTTTATGGCCTCTGGAATTTCTGAAGCTATGTCGAATATATCAATTTAGTTTTTTCTGAGCAATGTATATATTATCACACCTTTTCATTGTTCAAAAATAAGACTGGACAGTTTTTTTAACAAAAGCCTCCTGTTCCGGAGGGGCCATCGAGTAGCATCATATCATATATATAAGGATAGATTACAAAAGTATGATACTCGATACAAGGACTCGGCATCACAAATCCAAAATACAAAATGCAAACAAGAAATTACCAAGATTACAGACACGTATTTTATGGAGTTCAAGGGTAGGAACTCTTCCTAGCTCGAAGCTAAACATTCAGGGGAATGTTGGGGAGGCGTTTGTTGATCTTCAGACTTGAGGGCGCATGGCTGGGTTTCTTAATTTTGTTCAAGGCAATGCATAGGCAAGAGCTGGATTGATCGCTGATGTACACTCAGATTCCGATTGGAGGCATGGAGTAGATGGGTTACTCGCTTCGGCATAATTACAAACACTAGGTGTGCATGCTTCAGCGGCAAGACGTGACTGTGTCCTGGGGGGCTCGAGGGGGTGCTGATTCTTGGAATCAGTCATACACACATTCGCATCTCGACACCATTCTCTGAAGCAAGATTTGTCCCTGAGGGTATAGGTTGATCAGCATAGGTTGGGTTGTTCTCTGTATCGGGTTCCTCCAATGCATAATCATAAGAGTTTGCATGAGAATCATCTGTAGGGTTTTGTGTGACTTGTAGGATAGCAGAAAGTGAGTTAGGCTGAGAATCTGCTGCTATTGAAGAACCCGAGTCAGAGCCAACCTGGGTTTGGGCTGGTTGAGAGGACTTCGGCAAAGTTCCAGGATTTTGACCCTCTGAGCCACTGAGGGGAGCTTCACTTGAGTGGGAAGAGAGAGGAATTGTGGGGGCTTTAAGGTGAGCCTGCTCGATAATGACCACTTGTCTGTTCACCGCATCCCACACCCACTCCCTCCCCACCTCACCACCCCCTTGAGCTCCCCGAGCACGATAAGGGTAAGCATTTTGTGTCGGGAGAGAGTCAAAATCCTTTGAACTGGAAGGTGAAATAAAGAAGGGAGAGGGGGGAGAACAGAGAGAGAGAGAGAGAGAGAGAGAGAGAAGAGAGAGAGAAGGGAGCTGCTGTATTTGGGGATGAAGGGTATTCTTGGAATTTTTAATTTCTTGGGAAAATATAATATAAAGAATGAGTGATTTATACACATTGGGTTTAAAAAAAAGTGGGATGAGATACTTTGGGTTTATGAGTGTTTGTATAAATGAATGGGTTTTTTAATAAGTGGGGGTAAAACTTTGGGTTAAAAGAGAAAAACCCCTTAAAATTTTCAATCAAGCAATCAATTGCTATTTGCTCATTGATCAAGGATGTGGGTATCCGGAGGAAGTTGTGAAAAGGTGTATTCTCAAGAGCTTTCATATGCCTTTCATCCAATACTATACGCTTTTCAATTAAATCTCAAAATAACAAAGATTGGACGAATTCTCACTTGTGTTATCATAGCCCTACAAGAGAATTATAATTCGAAGGTTAAAATTAAACATGCGGAAAAACATGCATATAACCACTAACATTACACCTAAAATAAATACTCGACATATAAACACTAACATTACACCTAAATTTTACATTAGGAAAGTTAAAGGTGCAAATTAGTAGGACGTAAACATGCATATAGACATCATATATATCTTCTAAACATATATACATGAAAATACAAAGAAGAAATTACCGTAAACTAATTTAGGATCTTGCTATTTATTCAAGCGATTACATCGATTTATCTTCTAAAAGCCAAAAAATAAACAATAGGACATACAAAATACATGTTGAATACTAGTCTTATGTGACTCATTAGATGGCTCTCATCAAAATATTTTAATGTTTGATAAATATTTTAATGTTTGATAAATATTTTAATGTTTGATAAATATTATACTATGAGTTTAACGAATGAATTGTGCATCAAATATTACAGTTTGCCTTTTAATGCTTAAAGTCAGCTTATAAACACAAAATTTACTTACGAAGATGGAGGCTTCTTGCATTTAGAGGAGGAAGATTTTGATTTTGAAGAAATCCCGGATGTCGACCCCTTCAATTTGTTCGAAGTCATGACTTGGACGCTACAGCTACGCGTAATTGTGGTCGAGGTTGGAGGAGGAGTGGAGGTCGGCCGAGCATTGTTTATATCACTTGTCAGATGCCATGGAAAAGCATATAAGTACACATTAATGACTCAAAAAGGATCATTTAGTACATGGAATATTTTACATCATTTTCTCTAAAATTAAGAAAAAATTGAAAATTCTATAATATTTTCTTTAACTTTCTAACAGAACATTCTAATTTAGGTTTTCATCCAAGATATAATACTGGACCATTTTGGCAAATCATAAACACTCTACCCACATCAGATGCCACGTAATAAAATGGGAAATATGTACATCCTTTCTAGTCCATGAACAAGTAGGAAAAAAAATCAGCTAGTTAATATTATTGAAGGAGGAGATGGTGATGAGAACAAGGTTTAACGTTTAGAGGTTTTCTCAATTTACTTACGAAGATGGAGGAAGCTTGCATTTAGAGGAGGACGATTTTAATTTTGAAGAAATTGCCGATGTCGACCCCTTCATTTTGTTAAAGCGAAAGTCAACAAACTTAAGCGAAATGCGGTCAATGGAGCTTTGAGGATAAAGGCTTTTCTGGCATCAGAGACAAAGGAAACCAAGAAACAAGTCGAAAGAAACCGTCAAAAGGCTCAGAACAAAGACCTGTCAAAGAATCGGAACGAAAGAACAGCAAAAGAGAGAAGATTAATGAAAAAGAACAGCGAAAAATGCAACAGACTCGAAATCAATCATCGAGAGTCAGAGGAAAAGCATGGAGCAAAGGAAAAATCGAAAGAATGGAAGAAGCAATAAAGAGACAAATCAATGAGCGTGAGATGAGACAGATCTCAGTGAGGGCTGAATGTGGCGAAGGCGAGAGCTGGCGAAGGCGGCGAGGCGTGAAGAGCTCGTGGCGAGCGGAAATGCAGCGGCGGCGGCAGCGGAAGGACAACGGTAGCGAGGATCTCGAGGTGAAATTTGAAAATTTTGGCGGCGGTGTAAAGGGGAAAATGGATGGGATTTTTAGGGTATATGTTTTGAATGAGCGGCTCGGTGTTACAGCTTGTGAAAGCAAACGGTTCAGGTTGTGCATCTTTAGGGAGCACCTAAGAGGCCACCTTAGAACCATTTTACCCATATATATATATATATATATATATATATATATATATATATATATACACACACACACACACCAAGGTTCCTATAAACTTAAGTTGATAGGAGATAGTGTCCACTAACTTTATATCCATTGATATTATATATATATATATATATATATATATATATATATATATATACACACACACACACACACACCAAGGTTCCTATAAACTTAAGTTGATAGGAGATAGTGTCCACTAACTTTTATATCCATTGATATTGCCTTGGGATAGGTGAAATCAAGAGTACACAAATCTCAAAGACGGGCTTCATATCTTTCACGGATCCCAAGGCAATATCAATGGTTAGAAAAGTTGATGAATGACTATTCCCTATCAACTTAAGTTTATAGGAGTCTTTATATATATATATATATATATATATATATATATATATATATATATATATATATATATATATATATATATATATATATATATATAACTCATAAGGCTCTTAATCAAATACACGAAAGTTTATATTCCTAATCTTGACTCGGACTGGCAACTACCAGCTAGATCTTATACATATATGCCTTCACTTCTCTAACGAATATGAGTAAGGTGGATAACGCTGATATTTTCTAATTTATAAACATGGATGGTGATCTGAATTTTATTTTGTTTTTGTTTTTACTAAATTTGAAAATAGGTTAATTGCACATAGACCCCTATAGGATCTCACTGTGGAACTTGTCATCTCTACATTTTGATTTTGACTGATAGACTCCATGAATAAAATTATTTGAGTCTTTTATCCATTTGGATAAAATGTTGGCGAATATTATCTTGGGTGAAATTAGTGCGTCTATCCAAGGGTAAAAGAGTAATAAAAATACATCTAAGCCTATATGCCAAAACAAAATCACACAGGTAATAAGTTTCAAAGTATGATACTAAGGACGCTTTATATCCAATTAACCTGTGAAAAACAAGCAATTTTGAGAAGGTTTTCGAGGATTTAGTAAGCATATGCTCAACAGGATGATCCCTTCTCGAAGTATATTCTTATAACCTAGCTAGCTAGCCTCATTTTCATTTCCCACAAAACTACAAATTTTACAAATATATCTTGTTGCTTTGATTAGTCCATTCTTTGGTAGGCAAGACAAGATTTAGTCTTCAATAGATAATAATATCCTCTTGGATTTGTTCCGGAAACAAATGCACCTAGACCGCACATAGTCAAGTTCAACAATTGAAAGTCTTAATCAGACAAGTTTGCAAGCAAGTTACCTAAGATACAATGTTTGTAAAATTATATATATATATATATAACTCATAAGGCTCTTAATCAAATACACGAAAGTTTATATTCCTAATCTTGACTCGGACTGGCAACTACCAGCTAGATCTTATACATATATGCCTTCACTTCTCTAACGAATATGAGTAAGGTGGATAACGCTGATATTTTCTAATTTATAAACATGGATGGTGATCTGAATTTTATTTTGTTTTTGTTTTTACTAAATTTGAAAATAGGTTAATTGCACATAGACCCCTATAGGATCTCACTGTGGAACTTGTCATCTCTACATTTTGATTTTGACTGATAGACTCCATGAATAAAATTATTTGAGTCTTTTATCCATTTGGATAAAATGTTGGCGAATATTATCTTGGGTGAAATTAGTGCGTCTATCCAAGGGTAAAAGAGTAATAAAAATACATCTAAGCCTATATGCCAAAACAAAATCACACAGGTAATAAGTTTCAAAGTATGATACTAAGGACGCTTTATATCCAATTAACCTGTGAAAAACAAGCAATTTTGAGAAGGTTTTCGAGGATTTAGTAAGCATATGCTCAACAGGATGATCCCTTCTCGAAGTATATTCTTATAACCTAGCTAGCTAGCCTCATTTTCATTTCCCACAAAACTACAAATTTTACAAATATATCTTGTTGCTTTGATTAGTCCATTCTTTGGTAGGCAAGACAAGATTTAGTCTTCAATAGATAATAATATCCTCTTGGATTTGTTCCGGAAACAAATGCACCTAGACCGCACATAGTCAAGTTCAACAATTGAAAGTCTTAATCAGACAAGTTTGCAAGCAAGTTACCTAAGATACAATGTTTGTAAAATTATATATATATATATATAACTCATAAGGCTCTTAATCAAATACACGAAAGTTTATATTCCTAATCTTGACTCGGACTGGCAACTACCAGCTAGATCTTATACATATATGCCTTCACTTCTCTAACGAATATGAGTAAGGTGGATAACGCTGATATTTTCTAATTTATAAACATGGATGGTGATCTGAATTTTATTTTGTTTTTGTTTTTACTAAATTTGAAAATAGGTTAATTGCACATAGACCCCTATAGGATCTCACTGTGGAACTTGTCATCTCTACATTTTGATTTTGACTGATAGACTCCATGAATAAAATTATTTGAGTCTTTTATCCATTTGGATAAAATGTTGGCGAATATTATCTTGGGTGAAATTAGTGCGTCTATCCAAGGGTAAAAGAGTAATAAAAATACATCTAAGCCTATATGCCAAAACAAAATCACACAGGTAATAAGTTTCAAAGTATGATACTAAGGACGCTTTATATCCAATTAACCTGTGAAAAACAAGCAATTTTGAGAAGGTTTTCGAGGATTTAGTAAGCATATGCTCAACAGGATGATCCCTTCTCGAAGTATATTCTTATAACCTAGCTAGCTAGCCTCATTTTCATTTCCCACAAAACTACAAATTTTACAAATATATCTTGTTGCTTTGATTAGTCCATTCTTTGGTAGGCAAGACAAGATTTAGTCTTCAATAGATAATAATATCCTCTTGGATTTGTTCCGGAAACAAATGCACCTAGACCGCACATAGTCAAGTTCAACAATTGAAAGTCTTAATCAGACAAGTTTGCAAGCAAGTTACCTAAGATACAATGTTTGTAAAATTATATATATATATATATATATATATATATATATATATATATATATATATATATATATATATATATATATATATATATATATATATATATATATATATATATATATATATATATAGAATTCTATAAACTTAAGTTGATAGGGAATAATATACACTAATTTTTGATTATTGATGTTGCCTTGGGATCCGTGAAATCAAGAAATACACATATCTCAAAGTAGACTTTATATCTTTCACGGATCCCAAGGCAACATCAATGGATAGAAAAGTTGATGTATGACTATTCCCTATCAACTTAAATTTATAGAGCTATATATATATATATATATATATATATATATATATATATATATATATATATATATATATATATATATATATATATATATATATATATATATATATATATATATATATATATATATATATATAAGGCTCCTATAAACTTAAGTTGATAGGGAATAGTCATCCGCCAACTTTTCTAACCACTCATCTTGCTTTGGGATCCGTGAAAGATATGAAGCTCATCTTTTAGATTTGTGCATCTCTTCATTTCACGGATCCCAAAGCAAGATCAATGAATATAAAAGTTTGTGGACACTACTCTCTATCAACTTAAATTTATAGAGCCTTGCTATATATATATATATATATATATATATATATATATATATATATATATATATATATATATATATATATATATATATATATAGAGAGAGAGAGAGAGAGAGAAGGCTCTATTAACTTAAGTGAATGACACATGCACCAACTTTTCTAACCACTCATCTTGCTTTGGGATCCGTGAAAGATATGAAGCTCATCTTTTAGATTTGTGCATCTCTTCATTTCACGGATCCCAAGGCAACATCAATGGATAGAAAAGTTGATGTATGACTATTCCCTATACACTTAAGTTTATAAGAGCCTTGATATATATATATATATATATATATATATAAAGAGAGAGAGAGAGAGAGAGAGAGAGAGAATAACTTTAATCCACTTAAGTGGATAAGGAAATCCATCCTCCTAAATTTTTGTCCATTAGATATGCCTTGGGATCCATGAAAGATATGAGGCCCATCTTTGAGATTTGTGCTGGATAAAGACAAATCTAAAGGGAAGATGTGTGGTTAAAAGTTGGGAGGATGATATTTGTTATCCACTTAAGTGGATTGTATAGCTCTATATATATATATATATATATATATATATATATATATATATATATATATATATATATATATATATATATATATATATATATATATATATATATATATATATATATATATATATATAGAAGTTCTATAAACTTAAGTTGATAGGGAATAATATACACTAATTTTTGATTATTGATGTTGCCTTGGGATCCGTGAAATCAAGAAATACACATATCTCAAAGTAGACTTTATATCTTTCACGGATCCCAAGGCAACATCAATGGATAGAAAAGTTGATGTATGACTATTCCCTATACACTTAAGTTTATAAGAGCCTTGATATATATATATATATATATATATATATATATATATATATATATATATATATATATATATATATATATATATATATATATATATATATATATATATATTCCTAGTAAACTGAAACGTGAAGGAAAGTTGTAAAAACTATTTATATAAGAAAATTTGCTAGTCAATTCCGCTACACGTGTTTAATTCAATGCTTTCTGATTATTGGTTTGTAAATCTGAACTGGAAGGTGGCATTCAATCTAGAATTTCAGTATTTTTTATCGCATAATCGTACACGAGTTGTATCCTTCTTCTAGCCTAGGTATTGTCACGTGGCACTCAACGAGGTTTCAAATTTGACAATTTGGGAGAAACCGAGTGTCTTTTTATTTTGGGTTTTTACATATAAACTATCTTAACTTTTAGTCAAATTGACGGTTACCATTTTTTTTTAACGAAAACCACCTGAATTTGCTTATATGCTTTCAATGTCACACCAATTTATATTTTTTTTATAGTTACCACCTAAACTTTTTTTTGGGGTACAGTTACCACCTAAACTTTTTTAGGGTAAGTATGATTTTCATAAAATAGCAGGCGGTTCATGTCAAAAGTTTATAAAGGTAAGGTGGTATACATATCAATTTGTGTTTTGTAAAGGTAGTAACTATAAGAAATATAAAAGTATAGGTGGTAAAGAGATATAAAAATTTAGGTGATAACGATAAAAAAATAGCTTGGTGTGACATTGAAAGCATGTAAGCAAATTTAGGTGGTTTTCGTAATTAAAAAAAAAGGTGGTAACCGTCAATTTGAGTAAAAGTTAAGGTGTTTTTTATGTAAAAACCCTTTTATTTTTTATACAATTTGTTGGGGGAGTAAAATGGGAGTATCCTTTTCACCTGCATCGTTGTTGAAGTTTGGGCTATATAATCTTAGCTATGATACATTAATAGAGTTTAATAGGCCTTAAATAAATGCTAGTAATTTTTAACCCGAAGGCTATAGTTGCTAAGTATTGGCCCAAACTCCTATTTTAAACTCATCACTCTTTTTTTTCATATCCGATGAGGGAGTATACTCCCACATGAATATCAAGTTTTCATCAGGATAAGGCATGAGAAAATAGAGAAAATACACAGAGCATATGAATAATAGACCATTTGTGAGAGAATTTATGGAGATTACTCCAGTTAGAATATAAAATAATAACTCTCAACCATCACCACAACTTTACAGTTTTGATGTAGTGATAGAGACTTTAAGATGTATCAAAGCAACCCAAGTTCAAATCCCACTAGCCACGAAATTAAAATGGATTTTCTAAAAAATTAACACTTCCTGTGGTTTTATTTCTTTTCTATGTGATCTTGTGGTTTCTACATGTTTTCCGCAACAAACACTAAAGACTGTGACTAATTAGCACTATTTAACAGAACTTTCAAATCATAATTCAAATTAGATTATGGTGTTTACAATATCATTATTCCCGCAATCTCTTCTTGAAATCTTTTCATGACATTTTCCTCATTAATATTACAAAATATATCTTTTCCAATATAAGGCACCAAACAAAGTATTCATTGATGATTTGGGAGATTAATTAGCATTGTTACTAAAAATTTGACACGTGCAAATGCACGTGATAGAAAAACATTTTTTTTTGCATATTTTTCTTTTACTAAATATAAAATTTATTTTATCTTGTTTATAATTACAATGTCCGTTAATGGTAAATATGGAAAGAGCGAGAGTCAAATTATTCTCTAAGAGAAAGTTATGTTTCTACCTTTATTTTTGATCATGATGTCCTCTAGTACTAATTTTCTTTATATATCTTAATACAAATAGTAGTATAGATATAGATATGTGCAAAGGAACTTGGCTCTTTTAATTTACATGTAACTGATCTTTTAAAACATCATCTCTTTCTCTTTGTATCTTTTATAAATTATAACAAAATATAATGGTTATAGGGGCTTCAATCTTATTTTTATGTCACACAATGATCTAGAATATTCTTGAAGAAAGAAGGAAGAATAAAGAAAAGAAAAGGAAGGTGAAAATATATTTTTGTAAAAGTAAATGACTTAGAATTTTCAAGTCTTTTAATGATCTAGAATGTTTTTGAAGAAGGAAAGAAAAAGAAAAGAAAAGAAAAGTGAAAAAGTATTCTTGTAAAATTATAATTCTACCCTCTAATTTACAGAGGCAAGGAGGAAATGTCCTTCATTCATCCACTTTTTATCGCCCCATTAAGGAGCCCAGATTCTCTACAATTTTGCTTTTAGAGAAAGCCCGCAATTAGGTACGTGGACTAATACTATTGGTTTATCTCAATGGACCTCATAACTAAGTATTTTAAATAATTAAATAATTAATATCATTCATGGGATTTATTGATTGAGGAGATTTGATTTTTGAATTGTAGATGATCTCTACAACTAAGGATGTATAGAATCTCTACCCCACATTAAGTTTTGGATTTTTTTCATAAAAACCACCTTTAAAATAGGGTAAATCAATAAGAACCACCTTTTAACTTTTTTTTTTATACAGAAATCACCTTATAAGTGGGTTTAGCTTTCAATCAACCACATTAGTGCAATTTATTCTCCCCATAATACCATTGCAATGTGCAATTTATGCTCCCCATAATACCATTGCTAATTACACGTGGTTAGCACATGTTCTCAGCTATCCATAAGGTTTTTACATATTAGTCCCTCAAATCCTCAATCATTTGAATTTAGTCCCTCAAATCATTGAAATTGCTCTAAAGTCCCTTAAATCTCTGTGCTAGGATTTAAAAAACCCTCACTTTATTGGTGCAGGAGACTGAACTCTAGGTCTCGCTGCTCCAATCCATCGTCAGGACCTAGCTCCGAAGAGGTAATTGAGCTAGTGAACTTGTTCCAGTGTTTGAAGTGGTCTAAATTATTTTAATTAAGTTGTAAATGATTTGGTCGTCTTCTCTCTTTTTTTTCCTTTCTTTTTTTAAATTATTATTTAGGATTTGGATCAGAAAGAGCTGTCAATTTTGCGGCCATGGAATGTTCCCAGGGATTGGAAAGTTGCAGCATTGGTCATCATGCCTTACTTGATGAAGTGAGTTGCTTTTAAATCATAGATTATTGTTTCGTTTAAGAGCCCATTTGAGATATGAAAATTTCATCTTTTGTGACGAAGTTAGTAGATCGATTATGCTTGTTAAGCTACTTTTTAAGTCAAAAGGGGTTTAAAATTGGGTTTCCGTAGATTAATCAATAAATGGTTGCACTGCACATTTGGGGAGGAATTCTCAATGACTGTTGCTGGTAGAATTCCAGTCTCCTTTTCCTCGGATGTCTGCAGCTCCTTTTGAACATGTTCGCGTTGGTTAAAATGCCCATAGGATTTAATAAGGTCGCATGTAAGCTCTTTTTGAGCTATTTAATAAGTGAGGTTATGGTATGAAGGGATTGTGCGCGTGTGATGTGCACGTGTTTTACGCATGAATAATACTATTCTAGTTTGTGATCATTTGAGTGCAAGTTTGTATCACTTGAAAGACGATGCAGCGTAAAGGGGCTTGATTTGAATCAAGTGGTCTTTTGCCTGTGATTTTCTTAGGTATATATGCTACCAAACTATTGATTGTTAAATGGACAGTTGTGTGGGATTGTGATTCATTCCACCTTATAAATCACATTTATTCCTATTTTACACTCAAGAAAATAAATCATAACCATGTATTGATAAATCAATCGTTGACATTAAAAGTAATGGTCTCTTCACTACTTTTTCTTAGTGAAGAGGATCCGTATCCATAACGGATTTGGATCCTCAAATATTCTAATTTCTAGATGATATATCTATTTATATGTTTCTATGTATCATTGTTGGTTCTTACTTGTACGTTCACGCTTTAGATTGTATACTCAGAGCTTGAGAAAGAAAAAAAAAACTATAGAGAAATGCCTATAATTATCCCAAGGGAAAATGGATTACAGGGGCCACATTTTGCCGGTTGAGGTATCAGTAGATGGTTGAGCTTTTCTTATTCTTTTATTTCGATTTTCTTGCCTTTGTTGTGATAATGGTTCTGGTCATATTTGGAGATACCTGTGCATGGAGTAGGTGGTTATTGAATGTTTAATGGTACAGAAATACTTATCACACAAAGTAGTATAATTGTGACAAAATTAAAAGTATATATATATATATATATATATATATATATATATATATATATATATATATATATATATATATATATATATATATATCATTTCACACATGCCGGCACGCACACTTTTACCAAAATATTTCATATATTAGAATAAAATACTAAAATACAGATAAAATGAGCTTGAGGGTTCTATTGTGAAATCAATTTCAAGCTCAGGAGTATGTCACATAAACCCATCGAATGAGAGTCTTTAGTCTAGATTTATAAACAACAGGATTAAACCAAATTCTCAAATAAGAGGGGAAAACTATTGCTACCTGAGAAAAGCACCCAAAAACATTTTCAGTGTTCAAATTGGAACTAATTAACAAATGTTCCCCCTCCTACAAACGAAATCAAGCAGAAAGAATAACATACTAATGAAGCAAAAATAGCTCTCGTAATATAAAACAAGCAGGTTTTCTAATGACGCCGAAGATAGAGGAGCAATGAAAACCATATATTTTCCTACCATATAAAGAAACTGTAAGTATATAAGATTCTACATGCATGGATTCGCATCCCATAATTGGAAATCTTCAATAATATAAAGAGATCTGAGACAACCTCTCCTTATCATTGATCCATATCCCGTTAATTTTTGAATCTGCAAGGAAAAATAACAATTAAGGCCAAAAAAGAAGGAAGATACTCAAATAAATCATCCTTCCCATTCTCAAAAAACAAACTCTTAAAGTAGAATATCGTTATCATACATCATATTAACACCGAATAAAACGTTAATTTCGTTGCAATTAAACTTTGTTCATGCGTAATAGATGCTACCAAATTAAAGCCAAACACGAGCAGCAAAAACAAATCCCTCAAATCAAGATCAATTGATATTTACACGTGCAATTTCGGCAACTTCTCAAAAGGAAAACAAATTGCTAAACCCCCATAGAACTCTATAAATACCTCATCCTGCACAATGCATCTCCAACAAGAGAACAAACGAGAAGAAAGATATCAAGAAAATGGCGTTAACACCAAAACCACCATTATCAATTACAACCTTGGTAAACTTCACCATCCTCTCTCTCCTCTTCTTCTCTAGCCCTTCACACTCGACACAACCCCTCGATAAAACCCCAGAGCAAAAGTTCGTGGATTGCTTTGGAGATCTGGTATATGAACCCCTCAACTTCACCATACTCCACGCCCGTGGCACCCCCTCATACGAAGAACACTTCAAAGCCCCCATAAAAAACTTGCGTTTCATCAACTCCACTTCGAACAAGCCATCGTTCATCATGACACCCATGAGCTTGCAGCAAATCTCAAACGCCTTTGTTTGCGCCAGAAATGCTAGCTTTCACATTCGTGCACGCAGCGGGGGCCACGACTATGAAGGCCTATCCTATATCTCACAAAGCTCGAACCCCTACATTCTGATTGATTGGAACAGCAGCAACATTGCGATAGACATAGAAAAAGGCAATGCATTGGTCCAATCAGGCGCGACCATTGGCCAGCTCTACTATGAGATTGCTCAGAAGAGCAACACCACTGCCTTTCCAGCTGGAATTTGCCCGACGATTGGTGTTGGAGGCCACTTCATCGGTGGAGGTATTGGTGCATTGATGAGGAAATATGGAGTCTCTGCTGATAACATTGAGGATGTTAAGGTGATTAGGCCTGATGGTGCTCTCGTTGGCAGAATCAATATGGGGGAAGATCATTTCTGGGCTATAAGAGGGGGAGGATCAAACTTTGGTATCATCACGGCTTACCAGGTTAGATTGGTAAGTGTACCTCCAATAGTGACCACCTTTGCAATTACCAAGACTCTAGAGCAGGGAGCAGCGAGACTCGTGGAGAGGTGGCAGCATGTTGCGCCAAAGCTTGATGATGATGCTTTCATTAGGATTATTGCATTGGCTGCGGATGACAAGGAATCAAACGAGAAGCGCACAATCAACGCTATGTTCCAGTGCTTGTTTCTCGGTGGTGCGAGCCAGCTTGTAGCTCTAATGGATGAGAAGTTCCCTGAGCTAGGAGTCAAGCCTGAGGATTGCGAAGAGATGAGTTGGATACAATCTGTTCTTGACTTTGCAGGATATGGCAAGAACGCGTCCCTAGAGATCTTGAAGTCAAGGAAGCCGCAGATTGAGGGATCGTACAAGGGGAAATCAGATTTTGTGAAGGAACCGATATCGGAGAAAGGGTGGAACGAGATATGGAGGTTTATGTTGGAAGGGAAGGATGAGCCAGTGGTGATGATAATGGATCCTTGGGGTGGAAAATTGGACGAAATAGATGAAGGTGAGATTGCATTTCCTCATAGGAAAGGGAATTTGTTTAACATACAATATTTTATGAGATGGCCTGAGAAGGGCGAGCAGGTTGCTAAAAGGCACTTGGACTGGATGTGGAAATTCTATGAATTCATGACCCCTTATGTTTCTAAGAGTCCTAGAGCTGCTTATCTCAACTACAAGGATTTGGACTTGGGCCGGAATAAAGAGACGTGGACAAACTACTCTGACGCTAGTGTTTGGGGAGAGAAGTACTTTCTGAATAACTACAAGAAATTGGCCTATGTGAAGGGAAAAGTTGATCCTTATAGCATAATGTGGGATGAGCAGAGCATTCCTCCTCTCCTTTGAGCTTAATTAGATGAGGCTATATTAATGATGCATTATGCTTCATTTCTTACAAATTGCAGGTTAGGTTTCACGTTGCCTACTTGTGTGGATTCAGTTTCATGATAGCTTATAGTCACAACAGTGTATCTGTGCCCTCACTATAAACTCGAAAGCCAATGCATTTTGTTGAGGTTTACAGTTAACTTATAATAAAATTCCCTTTCTCGCCATTCACTCGTTAGCATTCTTTATGTTGTTTTTCTTCTTATGCATCACTAATTACGCTAAGGTGCCAATAGATAGTTCTGCACTAGATGTCAACCTCGTTATCGGAAGAGGCTTATCTGCAAGTCCAGAAAGGAAAAGGAACATCGGGAGATGACAGACATCTAGCTAAGATTATGGCCAAACCTATAACTCTATAATCATTCAAGCATCCAGCTAGAGCACCTGACCATACAAACCCATGCTCTGTGCTCCTAATTTCCAGTTTCCAGAAACAGTGGAAAATCATGGGTACAGAAAACTAATCGAGCTATCCATGAGTTTGTTTATTATGACTTTCGCATATACTAAAAAATATAGAATAATTTACAAAATTCATCTGAGTACGTTGAGGGATTGTTTGTTTCCATGTATTTTGCATCCTTGCATTAAAAAAACGGGACCCATAAGTTAAAAATCATGGTTTTTTAAAGCAAATATATTGTTTATTTATTACTTATTATACAAAGATTTCAACCGGATTTGTGAATTTAGTCATATATCCTCAACAAAATCATGTACAACCAAACAAAATATAATTGAATATTATCCCTCGTGCAAATCCTATTTGATATCCATCACATACAAACACGATTTTAATTATGGATTTTTCAAAATCCACTACATGCATCAATATTAACCCACAAACCCAAACAAAATATAATTGAATATTATCCCTCGTGCAAATCCTATTTGATATCCATCACATAAAAACACGATTTTAATTATGGATTTTTCAAAATCCACTACATGCATCAATATTAACCCACAAACCAAAGAGGCCCTAAGAAATAAAATGAAAGGGAAATGATATAATACACGATGGATACAACAAATGCCAGAAAAATATAAGTTATTGGGAAACAGAAGAGAACAGGAGCAAGGTAGAAAGCAAAAAGTGCACCGACCACAATATCCATTTCTCTGAAGAATGCTATACTCACTCTCCAAGTCACATAAAGCTCAAGGCAGAAAAGGATTCTGAATTCTCAACAATGAAAAGCAATCTGCAAAGGATTGGTACAGCATAAATCTATTTGCAATCAAATAAAAACTTTTAAAAGCATGGCAAATTGTGACACTGATAGTGAAGGAGAATTAATGTATAGATCTTACAAGCATAACTTTTAGATTTATCTCATTACCTGGAATACAAAAAAGGATGCAAGTGCATGAAATAGATAATGGAAGAGAAGAAGAAAAAAGAAAAAAGAAAAACTTGTCTGAAGTATGAAATTAGCATGATTTATAGCACTGTACAGAAGGCTTGCAAAGCCAGGTGATTCTACATATCCTCAATGAATTTACCACATGAATTAAACATATTTAACTAAGCTCATCCAAAATTTACTACATGAAGTAAACAACATCAACTACACTCATCTTTTTGAGGCAAGGAACTTAAAAGACTGACTGTTTCATAACAGAAATGTCAGAAGTTTGAGGACAAAATGATACCACCTCGGTTCTTGGTTGACAATTTGACCCTTACTAGATGTACCTGTACCTTGACCTCGATAAACAAAAGATATACTCTAAAGTACAAAATCCAACTCAACCCCTGTTGCAAAACACTAAACAAAATTGAGACAACATCTAAAAATTATCTCCATGAAGTTGTGACTGAGGCTATGTGGACAGCCAGAGGAAGCTAATCCTTAGGCAACACTATCTCCACGTCTGCAACCCAAGTAAACAATCAATGCTTTTGAAATCCCAGTGAATATCATTATCATTCGGAAAGATGCCTCCAAAACAAATGTTATAAAACACTGATCAAATTCAGTTCAAAGGAGACTGGCATCAATCACATCAAGCACGATGTCCAGTGACTTCCAAAGGCACAATAATTCCACTTCAGGAAACCTATAAGTGATGATGATTCTCTCAAGTAGAGATCTGAATCTTCACAAATCAATTCTAAGAGCAGTAAAACCGGAATTGCTGCTCCTCGCTCAACTTGGAAAACCACTTCTTAATTAATTTAACATGAATAGATCGACTTGTATCCAGTGTGAGCTCTTCATATTCATCAACGGCCTCTCTAAAACTTAATGGAATAAGATTTAATAAAGCGCCTACGGTAACCACTTGAGTTGAAAATATCATTTCCCTTGCAATGCTTGCATATGCAAGTGCTGCAATACTAGTTCAGGAATTCCTTTTTTTCAGATGACCAACTACATCAATATCCAACCTGCAAAGCAGGACAAAATGAACATGAAGCACATGCATGGATAGAACATAGCTGAAAGGAACTCTATAATATCCCTAAATTTTGGTGACAATAACTCTATATTAGTAACTATTTAAATAGATATCCAAACCATTGGGTTAACTATATTAATTTGTAAAAGAGTTTACAAGAGGACCTTTATGCAAAAGGGGACTACTAACTATGGCAACATATATATTCATGTCTGCTAAGGGGTTTGTTGCAAATGGAAATTGTTAAGGGGTTTATTGGGATTAATAGAAAACTACTAAATAGAGGAAAACCCTAGTCGCTGACTTTTGAGAAGCCGCCGAAAGAAACAAAAGAAAAGAAAATGAAAATCGGATCCATGCGTTGAAGGAGAGTAGGCATTGATTGTTTACACAAGAATGAAGGTATAACTATTGGTGAAAGAATGATATATGAACGTATTAGGATTTGATTTGAATTTTTTATGTTCAGTCAATCCACTAGGTTTTATTTTGTAGTCGGCCATGTGCTTCCATAGCTAAGGCTTTGTTATCATGGCCATGGTAAAGTTCTTGATAGCATGCACCATCTTGCTGTTGTTTCCTTTCATCATTTTTGTCATGAAAAATTAATTGTTTCTTAACCTAATATTACAGGCGAAAGTTTCTAATATAAAAATAAATTAACCTATGTATATGGATGCCTAGTGTTGACTGTGGACTATGGGATTTTATAGATTTTATAGATTTGTTTGAATAGAGTATTATTAGTTAGTATGTCTTTTAATTATTTAATAGGTTATAAAGTCCTAGGATATACAATAGCATTGATTCGGTTATGTCTGTATTTTTCTAGGAGTTCCAAGTGACTTTGAGGAGGCATCGTGAATGTTATTTTGGATTTGTCATTTGGTTTAATGTAAGTGGTGAATTTATCCATTTGCGCTGCGTATTTTTCGTATAAAATTATACTAAGTATATGTGGATTTGTTCCCGATGGCTTATATCCTTTTGTGTGATTTATTCGCATATTTTTGTTGATTGGACCTGATGCACATGGATATTTTGGTATAAGCGTATGCTTATTTTCTTTGTTGACAATTATGTCTTTTCATGTAGCTGTAAGTTGAGATGCATATGTGGTTGATTAATTTCACTATTGGTTTGCTTTTGACATTTCTTTACAAAGTATTTGGTTATATGAACTTTGTTCATTTTTCTTAAATCATACTAGTAAGTAGGCACGTGCGTTGCACATGCTTGCTTCATGTAGTTGTTTCACCAAATAAGAAATTAAAAATAATAAGAAAGAGGTAAAAATACAAACAAAGGCTGCACTAAACATCAAAATGGTTCATCCTCCAGAAGATTGGAACTCAGAATATGTTCTTTTCTGTTGTTGAAAAGGATATATTATTCTCCCGCATAGCGGAAAGAACATATTAATGACCTTGGATTACAATGAGTCAATATTTTAAAGCATTGTATAAATTAGGCTCTCTAGGCAAATATATGAACATAAATGAAGAAGATTGAGATAGTTCAAATGATCATAGAGCTTAAATTAGTTATAGCACACAACTATAGAAGATTGAGATAGTTCAAATGATCAAAATAGCTCTAGCACATCAATGAAGATACTTCATCATGAATAGACACAATGAAAATAGCGGAAAAGAATGAATTGTCTGAAGTATGAAATTAGCATAATTTATAGCACTGTACAGAAGGCTTGCAAAGCCAGGTGATTCTACATATCCTCAATGAATTTACCACATGAATTAAACATATTTAACTAAGCTCATCCAAAATTTACTACATGAAGTAAACAACATCAACTACACTCATCTTTTTGAGGCAAGGAACTTAAAAGACTGACTGTTTCATAACAGAAATGTCAGAAATTTGAGGACAAAATGATACCACCTCGGTTCTTGGTTGACAATTTGACCCTTACTAGATGTACCTGTACCTTGACCTCGATAAACAAAAGATATACTCTAAAGTACAAAATCCAACTCAACCCCTGTTGCAAAACACTAAACAAAATTGACACAACATCTAAAAATTATCTCCATGAAGTTGTGACTGAGGCTATGTGGACAGCCAGAGGAAGCTAATCCTTAGGCAACACTATCTCCACGTCTGCAACCCAAGTAAACAATCAATGCTTTTGAAAGCCCAGTGAATATCATTATCATTCGGAAAGATGCCTCCAAAACAAATGTTATAAAACACTGATCAAATTCAGTTCAAAGGAGACTGGCATCAATCACATCAAGCACGATGTCCAGTGACTTCCAAAGGCACAATAATTCCACTTCAGGAAACCTATAAGTGATGATGATTCTCTCAAGTAGAGATCTGAATCTTCACAAATCAATTCTAAGAGCAGTAAAACCGGAATTGCTGCTCCTCGCTCAACTTGGAAAACCACTTCTTAATTAATTTAACATGAATAGATCGACTTGTATCCAGTGTGAGCTCTTCATATTCATCAACGGCCTCTCTAAAACTTAATGGAATAAGATTTAATAAAGCCACGGTAACCACTTGAGTTGAAAATATCATTTCCCTTGCAATGCTTGCATATGCAAGTGCTGCAATACTAGTTCAGGAATTCCTTTTTTTCAGATGACCAACTACATCAATATCCAACCTGCAAAGCAGGACAAAATGAACATGAAGCACATGCATGGATAGAACATAGCTGAAAGGAACTCTATAATATCCCTAAATTTTGGTGACAATAACTCTATATTAGTAACTATTTAAATAGATATCCAAACCATTGGGTTAACTATATTAATTTGTAAAAGAGTTTACAAGAGGACCTTTATGCAAAAGGGGACTACTAACTATGGCAACATATATATTCATGTCTGCTAAGGGGTTTGTTGCAAATGGAAATTGTTAAGGGGTTTATTGGGATTAATAGAAAACTACTAAATAGAGGAAAACCCTAGTCGCTGACTTTTGAGAAGCCGAAAGAAACAAAAGAAAAGAAAATGAAAATCGGATCCATGCTGAAGGAGAGTAGGCATTGATTGTTTACACAAGAATGAAGGTATAACTATTGGTGAAAGAATGATATATGAACGTATTAGGATTTGATTTGAATTTTTTATGTTCAGTCAATCCACTAGGTTTTATTTTGTAGTCGGCCATGTGCTTCCATAGCTAAGGCTTTGTTATCATGGCCATGGTAAAGTTCTTGATAGCATGCACCATCTTGCTGTTGTTTCCTTTCATCATTTTTGTCATGAAAAATTAATTGTTTCTTAACCTAATATTACAGGCCAAAGTTTCTAATATAAAAATAAATTAACCTATGTATATGGATGCCTAGTGTTGACTGTGGACTATGGGATTTTATAGATTTTATAGATTTGTTTGAATAGAGTATTATTAGTTAGTATGTCTTTTAATTATTTAATAGGTTATAAAGTCCTAGGATATACAATAGCATTGATTCCGGTTATGTCTGTATTTTTTCTAGGAGTTCCAAGTGACTTTGAGGAGGCATCGTGAATGTTATTTTGGATTTGTCATTTGGTTTAATGTAAGTGGTGAATTTATCCATTTTCACTGCGTATTTTTCGTATAAAATTATACTAAGTATATGTGGATTTGTTCCCGATGGCTTATATCCTTTGTGTGATTTATTCGCATATTTTTGTTGATTGGACCTGATGCACATGGATATTTTGGTATAAGCGTATGCTTATTTTCTTTGTTGACAATTATGTCTTTTCATGTAGTCTGTAAGTTGAGATGCATATGTGGTTGATTAATTTCACTATTGGTTTGCTTTTGACATTTCTTTACAAAGTATTTGGTTATATGAACTTTGTTCATTTTTCTTAAATCATACTAGTAAGTAGGCACGTCGTTGCACATGCTTGCTTCATGTAGTTGTTTCACCAAATAAGAAATTAAAAATAATAAGAAAGAGGTAAAATACAAACAAAGGCTGCACTAAACATCAAAATAGTTCATCCTCCAGAAGATTGGAACTCAGAATATGTTCTTTTCTGTTGTTGAAAAGGATATATTATTCTCCAGATAGCAGAAAGAACATATTAATGACCTTGAATTACAATGAGTCAATATTTTAAAGCATTGTATAAATTAGGCTCTCTAGGCAAATATATGAACATAAATGAAGAAGATTGAGATAGTTCAAATGATCATAGAGCTTAAATTAGTTATAGCACACAACTATAGAAGATTGAGATAGTTCAAATGATCAAAATAGCTCTAGCACATCAATGAAGATACTTCATCATGAATAGACACAATGAAAATAGCGGGAAAAGAATGAATTGTTTGATGCTTACTCTGCTAAATCTCTTTGAAGCCGATCAGCTTTCCCAACGGAGAATTCCCTTACACAATCCAAACACCCATATCCACCAGTAGGAGCACAAGCAAGAGCTCTTTCATTTAATAAAGAATGAACACATTCAGGTTTCCTTTGCCTCGCTGCAAGATGCAATGGAGTCAACCCATTGTTGTCAGTACGATTTACAAATCAAGAAAACTCCTTATAATTCAACAACAATTGACAACTTTGAGTTTATAAAGCAATTCATAAAGCAATCCATTGTTGTCAATCCAAACACCCATATAGTGCTCCACAGGTCCATACTCATTCTCAATCTGATAAACTTTAGTCATAACAAGCAATCCATAAAGCAATCATAAAGTTTAGCCATAAAAAGCAATACATAGTTTTTGTAATCCTTCCTCTTATCGCCTCCTACTATACTGTCTATGCTTCTTCCTCTTCTTCCTGATGTATATTCTATCTATTTTCTCTAATTAATTAATTCCTAAATCATGGGGTTTTATGTACAAAAAGTGTGTGATACAATAAAAGCCTAAATGGAGAAAGATTGAGGATGCCTGAGAAAGGATAATGGGACCACCTTGTCAAGCATATAACCCTTGTGTCTTCATCACGGAAACTATGTTCTTTATGAATTTTTGCATTTCAGCCTAGTACCCATAATCAAAATCAATTTTCACAAAAAAAAAGTTTTAAATTAAATTAAATAAAGTGCCTGGTCAATTCCAACCTTGAAAGGCTCATTATTAGTTCTGAAACTGATACCAGGTACATACTTCAGCCAAACAGGAAATCTCCTAAACACGGCAAAAACCATGTAAGTTAATCCCAATTCCTCACAAAAAAAACATTGGAATTTAAACATAATTTATTCAAAAAATACCCAAAATTCCTCAGAAGAAGCGCAAATGTAAGGGCCTAATCCAAGATGAACATAGAGCCACCCTCCTCACAAGCTTAACAAACCGAACAAGATCATATCTTTCCTCAAAAGTGATACTACATATATGTATACCAAACAAAACTCAGTGTAAAACGATCAAAATTTTACCAAGAAAACCCAAATGAAATTTAAAAATCACCTGCCCAGGGGAAAGCTCGTGCCTATCCCAGAACACATAGGTCTCTATAACATCCCAGCCCTCATGTTTAGCCTTTTGAATGACATCAGGCCACATCTGCCCACAACTCACATGAAATAAACCAAAAATTAACATTAAAAATTGGTGGTAAATTTGGGAAAATGAGAGAAACTCAGAAACAACATTGACCTCAGGAGTGCTCTTGGGTAGTGAATGGAGCCAGAGATGAGGATTTTTCTTTGCCCATTGATTGTGATTGCTCAATCATTTTTTGCAAGTGTTAATATTTCATGAAAGACGATATTTTTGGTACAATCGTCATTTGAATTGTCAAGATTTGGCTTTATTAGTATCTTAACAGAGTTAGCAGTTCTAGCACGTGATAAGGCAACATATAGTTGTCCATGAGAGAAGACGGGTTGAGAAAAGTAAATTCCTACATGATCCAATGTTTGTCCTTGCGCTTTGTTAATTGTCATTGCAAAGCATAATCAAATAGGAAATTGTGTTCTTTTGAATGAAATTGCATATTTGTCACTCTCTGATGGTTGAAGAGGTATTCTTTGAAGCAACACTCTTTTTCCGCGATGATGTCCAATTGCTATCTCTGCATCAATAACATTTTTTCGAATCGACGACAGATTAAGCATGTTCCATTGCATAGACCTTCTGACGGATCAATATTTCTGAGCAATATAACTGGACAATTTGGTTTTAAGGTTATTATATGTGGAGGAAGTCCATTTGGAGTTAAGCTATTTAAAAAGTCTTCATGTTGACGTTGTTCTATAGGATCAATTGTTTTGTCAAAGCTATGATATGTGATAGGTTCTCCAGGAAATCTGGTAATAAGTAAATTATTTATTTCGTCAACACTGTCATTTTTAAGTGTTAGTATTGCACGGTTTGTCATTAATTCAGGAGAATAAGCAAGATTTTGTACATTTGGGAATACACATTCAAGTAGCTTGTGTAAAGAAGTTATGTCATCTATGTAAGGTACAATCATAGGAGAAGGAAGTTTTATCATGTCATCTATTGCAAGCTTTTCTGTTCCGTCTCCAATGCGTAGTAAATAAGTAGTAAACGAAAGATCGTATTTAGCTCTCATATTTTCAGTTAATCTATTTTTTTGTAATAAAGGCCATATTCTTGATTTCACTAAGCTTGTATCTATTATTTCTTCTCTAGTAGCTTTAGGGACTACAGGTAGTACTTGGTGGAAATCACCACCAAATACAACAATTTTTCCACCAAAAGGTAATTTACAATCGTTTATATCTTGTAACATCTCATCGAGAGCTTCTATTGCTTGTCGTTTTGCCATTGTAGCCTCATCCCATATAATAACTCTTGCAGCACGTAACAATTTAGCAAGTCCACTTTGCTTACTAATATTGCAAGTAGTATTATTATCTATGTTAATGGGCAATTTGAATCTTGAATGTGCTTTTCTAGCATATGGTATATTAGATGTTGCAACTCCAGATGTTGCAGTAGGTAAAGCTATGAATCCCTTTGATCTAACAGCAGCAAGAATTGTAATATATAAATAAGTTTTCCCAATTCCACCTGGACCATCTATAAAGAAAACTGCAGGAGTGTTGGAGAATATCTTTTGGGTTATAATATCAAATGCATGATTTTGTTCTTTGTTTAGTTTTGATATTGTGAGAAGGTCTTCTTATCTACTTGATATTTGTTTCATCTTCTATTTCTTTACATATCCCATTATCTTCACAATCGTTAATCTCAAGATTAGTAAAGTTATAATCATTTATATTTTTTCCCATAGACTCAAGTATGTAATTTATATTTCAAACTACTTTAAGCTTTATTTGATCTTTTGTGAAGCTATGGACATGTTTGTAGTCTTCAGACATAGCATCTTTGAATTTTTTCCATAAAGTTTTTGGATTATTTGGATCACAATAAACAAGTATAGTTGCAAATAGTCATCTTAGACTACAGGGCATTTGATGCAATGATGCTTCTTGTAAATAAAGTTCTAAACTATTATCAGATTCTAGTAATCCATGCAATAAAGCTGCTTCACGAAATGAGGCACTCTTTTTATCATTCACAAGTCGTAGGTCATCAAAACATGTAGCCGTTCCAATGTGATTTAGTAATATACGTAAATAATATCTTTCCCCTTCAATTGGATTAGCAGTGGCAATTCGTCCGATGACATCCTTTCTTTGTCTACAAATCCATAACTTGGATTGTTGATACCAAACAAATTCTTCAGGGAATTGTTTGAATAGTAATTTCTTTGGGTTCTTTTTCATTTTATTCATATAAAAATATTGAGTGAGCATTGTCTCTTTTGATGAATCATAATCTATTATGTTGGTTAAATTATCAAACTTTCGAAATGTTACAAGTTGTTTTCCTTCCAAATGTAATTGTAGACTTTGTACTGCAGGAGACATCTCATTTAGAGGAAATTTATAAATTCTCCACATTGCCTCTGGTGGAGATATCCATCTGCCGGTTTGGTATTGCTCTATTTCATCAACATTATTAAGAGTTTCATCGGTTATATGAAAAGCAACTCGATCATGACCTTTATATATATATATATATATATATATATATATATATATATATATATATATATATATATATATATATAAGTATTTTATCGCTTTAATAGTTGAACAAATTTCAACATTAATATGACAATCAAATTTTGCAAGTAGATAAGGATTATGTTGTATTACCCATCTATTATCTAAAGTTGCACCTCTTATCTTAACCTCTTTGCCATCATTTCGTCGTTTATATATAGGGTATGAATTTTTACCATGTGTTGTTGATGAGCAGAAGGTTTTTGGATATTTATTTTTGCAGTGGCCATCTTTAGTCATACAAACATTAGTTGGATTTAATTTTCCACATGGTCCATGCATCATATATTTGGTTACAATTGAATATAAGTAAGAATTTTTTTCCTTGTCAGGAAGTTCAGCAGCGACGACTTTGTCATAAGATTCTGGAGAAGTTAGTTTGTATGTAGGTTTTAAAATAATCAGGAAATGAGCATGTGGTAGACCTCTTTTTTGAAATTCAATGACATACACAAGCTGCAATGGGCCCGAAAATCTTCTTTTTAAACAAGTCAGACTTTAACTCTTCTAGTTTTGCTTTGAAGATTCGTGCAACTAAGTCGGTCTATTTTGGGATTCATCATTATATTGCAATTCTTGTTTGATTTCTTGCCAATTAGGATTGCAAGTTATTGTTAGAAATATATCTAGTTTTCCAAATCGTTGGACTAATGTCATTGCGTCAACATAACATTTTCTCATATCCCTTGGTCCACCTATAAATGATGCGGGTAAGACAATTCGTTTTCCTATTTTAGATGCTCGATTTTCTCCCATTGCAGCACTATCAACAATTTCTTGATAAAGTTCAGCTCTAATTTCATGTTGTTTATTACGAAAGTAATCTAATCTTGATGTTTTAAGTTTGATATACATATCAACTACATACTGTTGTAGAAGACGCTCAATGTAGCAAAATAGATTTTGTATTGGGTCGTATCTGTAACTTACAGCAATAGTATTCGCGACAAGACACCATTTTTCTTTTCCCTTGTCCTTCCTTCGATACTGTAATTTAGGTAATAACAAATCTATTAGTAAAGTAGATATATTGGTACGCAAAAGAAATAAAAAAAAGTATGACAACTTGTTTTTTCTCTTTCTAGTAATTCAGATGTCAAGTACATTGGTTTGCATTAATGGACTGATCATTTTTACAAAGCATATTCTTTTTTTGGTCATAATCTTTTCTATTCCTGAATGCCATCCAGTATCACCATGTGGAAATAGTAAAGGATATTGCAGAGGATCATAGCAGCCGTAGAACTGCTAAACTTTGCAACTATAACCGGCATGAGTGTGAGCAATAATATTTCTTTCTCTAAGTTGTTCTGAGTGCTCACTTTCAACCCATATTGCAGCCACTTGTGATATTGAGGGCACATTATAAACCCGTTGGTCAAGATCAGGTTGTGCTTTGATTAGAATTCTATGATGTTCTATATTTGGTAAGTTTTCTAATCTCCGGAAGAAATTTGCGTATGGATTTATTTTTAAAATTTCAATAAGTTGTAATAGAATTTGAGGATTCAACTTTTCAGAGGTATTCATTCGATTCTCAATTTCATGTTCAGTATCATAAAACTAAAGTTGTAGATAAGCAGGATCATTATCTCTTGGTAGTAATTCATTAATATAATAATTTACTTGACCTTGTACTCTGAAGGTGTAAATCCCTTTGTTTCTTTTGCATAGATTCTTATCATACCGAACACCAAATGACGTGAAGGCAAATGAGTTATTATAAGTACGAACAAACTTATGAAATAACATAGAGTCATTTGAACTTGAAGTGTACAGTTGAAGAAGTTGGTCTGGAGCATCATTTGTGATTAATGAGATCTGTCCATCGGAACAACAGAACCCTTTAGGTTCATGATGAAATCTTTTGGCGTGACAATGTTTACATGGTCTTGCTTCAGGCAAAACATGCGCCTCAGAAGGGATAGCAAGAGAATCTGTATATGAAGCCATGTGCGTATTACTTATTCATCTATTTTCAAGTAATTTATTACTTTGAAAACTATCTACCTTCTGCTTTTCTTTTCTTCATCTTTGAGTTTTTCCCGAAAGATGACTGACATTTGGAATGACCTATTGATTCTGAGGCATGCAATTGTGAAGCAATGTTATTTATATTTGAGGTTGAACCTGCGACATAGTTATTCTATTAAATTCTTTATTTCTTTTACTTGTGCCTAACTCAAAATAAGAAGGGAAAACACTTACATGTTTCAAAAATGTCGAAACACGTAACTTGAGCCTTCCCTGGAGATTTTATATCAGTAGCTCCAGTCAAACACACAGAATGTGTACATTCTCTTAATTTGATTCCTGAATGGTGCTCACCTTTTTTGCTTTTCAATTTTTTGTGTGTATTTGATGGAATATCATTATCAATTCTTTGGATGTTTGACATTTCTCTGTTATACTTTCGCTTTCTTTCCTTATTTCTTTGGTTGTATTTTGTAGGCTCCTTAAGTGCCTTAGTCTCTTCTGTTTGATATTTTCTTTTATAATAAGCTTCCTTTTGCTTGTCTCGTATTTCATTTCTTCTCTCTTCAGACAAAGCTGCATACCATTTTCTTTTATTTTCATTTCGTTTTAATTTTATTTCTGTCGGAGTTGACATTGCAGATTCTTATTCTTCTTCAAAAGGGAGATATTTCAACACGCTTATTTTAAAAGATATTATTAACACTTAGAGAAATTGATGTATATGGCTGATATTCAACAAGCAAATAGTGATAAACTTTTGAAAGTAAGCTATCAAGACACAAATAAAAGGCTCATAAATTCAAATTCTATCTGAAGACAAATAGATAAAACATGAAGCACGACATATTTATTATTAGTGGCTTAGCATATACGAACCCATTAGCAGCAATGTGCATTCAAGCAAAACTTCCAACACAGCTGATTATATGCAAAGAACATATTAGGTATAGGATGATTATGGATCTATTAAGGATCTAGGCAAATTGAACCAAAACTGATAATTGACCACAGCCCTAGTGTGGCTCGTGGATCAACTTGCGTGAGGCTTGGACTAGCAGACTAATAAGGATTAGGATTTGATCTTGAAAGTTATGATAAATAGGTGGAGGGATGTGATTTGGAATTAAGAATCCTCACCCTAAATAAATCACTCTATTAAAAGTCCTCCTTAATCTTAACAGTGACTAATCTATAACAAAAGATTTACTCCCTATTATTGCCTTCTTAATGCATGTCCAAAGAATAAAAAATAATCCACAATCTAAAAAGCACCAAAGATTTCTCGTAGCAATGTTACAAAAAGCGCTAGGCACCAACGCAACATCTAGCGCCCAAACAGGGCCTAGACGGATTTCTTTTTTTTTCTCTCTCCTTTTTTTTGGTTTAACGGGAGGTGGAAGTGTTCAGAGCTGGTGGAGGAGGGCAGAGGAGATTGGAGGACGTGGAAGCTGAAACGGAGAAAATCATAATCATGACCTACATGGTGCAATCCACATAAGTGACCCATGCTCCCCTAGGCACCCAACATCTAGGCAGGCCCCTAGTACCGCTTTTTAAAACATTGTCTTGTGGTATGTGGAGTAGCAAATCTATATAAAACTCTTCCCATTGAAAATTCTTTTAAGTTCTTGATTCCTCCAATGTTATTTTAGCCTCTCTCCTTATCTTCCACAAGACATACTCCTGGTTTAGTTGAAAGTGGGATGAACACGAGGTGATTTAATTACATCTAGTCTATAATTGGAATTTTTGTATATTCCGGAAATAATCAAATTCTCTCGATAAATCTAGAATTGATTACTACAACTTTGATGGGCTGCCCCCCTTAAGGGCCTAACCGTCAACAATCTCGGGTTTGTTTATGTAAACACAATACAAGAACGGCATCTAAAATTTTCACTAAAGAATCAGAAATATAGAATATTAGGATAAAAAAACCAGTAAAAATTCTCCAAATTTCTTCACATCACAATTGGATTCCAATTGATCGCTGACGATTCAAACAAAATTGGGAAACAAAGAGAGGGAAAAGGATTTAGAAGAGACCTGGATCTTGGACTTGACGTTGTCGATGGTGTCTCTGCTCTCAACCTCGAGTGATCGTCTTCCCCGTTAGGATTTTCACAAAAATCTGCATTTGTTTTCTCTTTCGCTCTCTCTCTCTCTCTAGCTCTGAATTCTCTGCTTAAAGACGACGCGAGTTGAAAAGTGCAAAAGATGCCAATTTATAGAGGAGAGAATTTGGAGTTCTATTCGATTTCTATATCACGTGATCAGCACGTGTAGAAGTGTTCCGAGTCAGGAGTCCAAGTGTGGTTAAGGTCTTGTGACTCTTGTAGCTCCATTAGAATACAAATTTTATCAAAACGCTTCTCGTGGAGAATTATTTCCATAAACATCTATTTAGATGGCTTAAATCTCAACTATCCGTATATATATATTTTTTTAAAAGGGTTGTGATCTCAGCCATCCAAATTGGAAGACTATAGACAATTTCAACTTAGAAAGTGTTCTGATAGGATTTAGACTCGTAGAGTGAATACAGATTTCAAAATATAATCCAATCAGAACAGAACAATGGTATGTGCATTACAAGAGTTATATTACTCTCGAACTACTAGACGCAAAAGAGTGGAACCATTTCTTATATTACAAAGAGAAATTATGAGTTGTTATGAACTCTACTTCTTTATACTTAGTAGTACATGAATATAGGGACGGACCCAAGTAGAGGTGTGTGGGGGCACGTGCCCCCATACATGTTCTAAAGTTTTTATTAGATTTGCCACTATTTTATGAGGTGTCCCCATTGATTTTTTATAGGCTCCCCTAAAGTTAGCAAGACCACATACATTTCACAACAATTTTATTTCAACTCACTAAGTTTTTAGTCCAATAGGTTCTCATCCATTCAAAAGCAAGCCCAATAATCTACAAAATAAGAAGGAAACACTTACATGTTTCAAAAATGTCAAACACGCTAACTTGAGCCTTCCCTGAGATTTTATATCAGTAGCTCCAGTCAAACACACAAAATGTACATTCTCTTAATTTGATTCCTGAATGGTGCTCACCCTTTTTGCTTTTCAATTTTTGTGTATTTGATGGAATATCATTATCAATTTTTGATGTTTGACATTTCTCTGTTATACTTTCGCTTTCTTTCCTTATTTCTTTGTTGTATTTTGTAGGCTCCTTTATGCCTTAGTCTCTTCTGTTTGATATTTTCTTTTATAATAAGCTTCCTTTGTTTGTCTCAGATTTCATTTCTTCTCTCTTCAGACAAAGCTGCATACCATTTTTATTTTCATTTCGTTTTAATTTTATTTCTGTCGGAGTTGACATTGCAGATTCTTATTCTTCTTCAAAAGAGATATTTCAACACGCTTTATTTTAAAAGATATTATTAACACTTAGAGAAATTGATGTATATGGCTGATATTCAACAAGCAAATAGTGATAAACTTTGAAACTAAGCTATCAAGACACAAATAAAAGGCTCATAAATTCAAATTCTATCTGAAGACAAATAGATAAAACATGAAGCACTACATATTTATTATTAGTGGCTTAGCATATACTTAACCCATTAGCAGCAATGTGCATTCAAGCAAAACTTCCAACATAGCTGATTATATGCAAAGAACATATTAGGTATAGGATGATTATGGTGGATCAAATTAATGATCTAGGCAAACAATTTTAGCCTGATCTAAGAACTCACCCTAAATAAATCACTCTATTAAAAGTCCTCCTTAATCTTAACAGTGACTAATCTATAACAAAAGATTTACTCCTATTATTGCCTTCTTAATGCATGTCCAGAATAAAAAATAATCCACAATCTAAAAAGCACCAAAGATTTCTCAGAGTAATGTTACAAAAGCTTAGGCACTAACGCAACATCTAGAACAGGGCCTAGACGGATTTCTTTTTTTTCTCCTTTTTGGTTTAACGGGAGGTGGAAGTGTTCAGAGCTGGTGGAGGAGGCAGAGGAGATTGGAGGACGTGGAAGCTGAAACGGAGAAAATCATAATCATGACCTACATGGTGCAATCCACATAAGTGACCCATGCTCCCTAGGCACCCAACATCTAGGCAGGCCCCTAGTACCGCTTTTAAAACATTGTCTTGTGGTATGTGGAGTAGCAAAATATAAAACTCTTCCCATTGAAAATTCTTTTAAGCTCTTGACTCCTCCAATGTTATTTTAGCCTCTCTCCTTATCTTCCACAAGACATACTCCTGATTTAGTTGAAAGTGGGATGAACACGAGGTGATTTAATTACATCTAGTCTATAATTGGAATTTTTGTATATTCCGGAAATAATCAAATTCTCTCGATAAATCTAGAATTGATTACTACAACTTTGATGGGCTGCCCCCTTAAGGGCCTAACCGTCAACAATCTTGGGTTTGTTTATGTAAACACAATACAAGAACGGCATCTAAAATTTTCACTAAAGAATCAGAAATATAGAATATTAGGATAAAAAAACCAGTAAAAATTCTCCAAATTTCTTCACATCGCAATTGGATTCCAATTGATCGCTGACGATTCAAACAAAATTGGGAAACAAAGAGAGGGAAAAGGATTTAGAAGAGACCTGGATCTTGGACTTGACGTTGTCGATGGTGTCGCTGCTCTCAACCTCGAGTGATCGTCTTCCCCGTTAGGATTTTCACAAAAATCTGTATTTTTTTTCTCTCTCGCTCTCTCTCTCTCTCTCTCTCTAGCTCTGAATTCTCTGCTTAAAGACGACGCGAGTTGAAAAGTGCAAAAGATGCCAATTTATAGAGGAGAGAATTTGGAGTTCTATTCGATTTCTATATCACGTGATCAGCACGTGTAGAAGTGTTCCGAGTCAGGAGTCCAAGTGTGGCTAAGGTCTTGTGACTCTTTGTAGTTCCATTAGAATACAAATTTTATTAAAACGCTTCTCGTGGAGAATTATTTCCATAAACATCTATTTAGATGGCTTAAATCTCAACTATCCGTATATATATATTTTTTAAAAGGGTTGTGATCTCAGCCATCCAAATTGGAAGACTATAGACAATTTCAACTTAGGAAGTGTTCTGATAGGATTTAGACTCGTAGAGTGAATACAGATTTCAAAATATAATCCAATCAAAACAGAACAATGGTATCTGCATTACAAGAGTTATATTACTCTCGAACTACTAGACGCAAAAGAGTGGAACCATTTCTTGTATTACAAAGAGAAATTATGAGTTGTTATGAACTCTACTTCTTTATACTTAGTAGTACATGAATATAGGGACGGACCCAAGTAGAGGTGTGTGGGGGCACGAGCCCCCATACATATTCTAAAGTTTTTATTAGATTTGCCACTATTTTATGAGGTGTCCCCATAGATTTTTTATAGGCTCCCCTAAAGTTAGCAAGACCACATACATTTCACAACAATTTTATTTCAACTCACTAAGTTTTTAGTCCAATAGGTTCTCATCCATTCAAAAGCAAGCCCAATAATCTACATAATAAGTAAGGAAAATTGTGTCAAGATCCCAAAAGCAAAAACTGCATGTGACGAGGCCCCTGACTTTTTCTCATGTGCTTTAACCCCAAGAAGTGTCACAAAATATGCTGCACCCTTTTTTAGTCATCATTACATGCCAACTAAGATGTAGAGAATAAGAAACAAAAATCCCAAAATGTCATTATCTCTTCTATTCTTTCATGTTAAGTCTAAAAACAAGTTGAATTAGACTTAACATGAATCATGTTAAGTCTATTTTAACTTATTTGAAGTCTAATTTCATGTTAAGTTCAATTTAATTCATGTTAAGTCTAATTTAATTCATTTTAAGTCTAATTTAAATCATGTTATGTGTAATTCAACTTGTTTCAAGTCTAATTTAATTCATGTTAAGTCTAATTCAACTTGTTTTAAGTCTAATTTCATGTTAAGTCCAATTTAATTCATGTTAAGTCTAATTTAATTTTAAGTCTAATTTAAATCATGTTATGTCTAATTTAACTTGTTTCAAGTCTAATTTAATTCATGTTAAGTCTAATTCAACTTGTTTTATGTCTAATTTCATGTTAAGTCCAATTTAATTCATGTTAAGTCTAATTTAATTCCTTTTAAGTCTAATTTCAATCATGTTATATCTAATTCAACTTGTTTCAAGTCTAATTTAATTCATGTTAAGTCTAATTCAACTTTACGCTCTGACCATATTGTTGATCTGGGGGTACATTACTTAGAAAAACTCAATGTTATTTGCTCTTTTTCTCCCACTAATTTTCCACGCTCTCTCTTTCTTTCCCCCCAAAATCAAAAAAAACCCAAATTTGATCGGCAATGGCAACGGCCAAAACCTCGAATTCATTAGCGTTCTCGTCTTAAAAAACAAGTTGAATTTCCCTTATTTTTAAGTCAAGTCTAAAAAAACAAGTTGAATTTCCATTATTTTTAAGTCTGATTCGTGTTAAGTCTAATGTGAAGTCCAATTTGATTTAGACTTAACACGATTTAGACTTAACATTAGACTTACTAGACATGACAGTTGGACTTAACATGAATGAAAATAGACTTAAAATGAACTAAAATGGACTTAACATGAACCAAGTTGGACTTAACATGAACCAAGTTAGATTTAACATGAACCAAGTTGGACTTAACATGGACCAAAATAGACTTAACATGAACCAAGTCGGACTTAACATGAACTAAGTTAGACTTAACATGAATCAAAATAGACTTAACATGAATCAAGTTAGACTTAACATGAATCAAAATAGACTTAACATGATCCAAGTTAGACTTAACATGAACCAAGTTGGACTTAACTTGGTTCATGTTAAGTCTAATCCGTGTTAAGTCTAATGTAAAGTCTAATTTGGGCTCGAGCTCTTCCTCGTCCTCCTCAAGCACTGCCTCCTCCACCTCATTCTTCTCCACCTCTTCGCCTTTAGCGTCGGAAACCGTCTGTTGTTTGACGGATCCTCCGACGAGAACGCTAATGAATTCGAGGTTTTGGCCGTTGCCATTGCCGACCAAATTTGGGCTTTTTTTATTTTAGGGGGAAAGAAAGAGAGCATGGAAAATTAGTGGGAGAAAAAGAGCAAATAACATTGAGTTTTTCTAAGTAATATACCCCCAGATCAATAATATGGCCAGAGCGTAAAGTTGAATTAGACTTAATATGAATTAAATTAGACTTGAAACAAGTTGAATTAGACATAACATGATTTAAATTAGACTTAAAAATTTAATTAGACTTAACATGAATTAAATTAGACTTGAAACAAGTTGAATTAGACATAACATGATTTAAATTAGACTTAAAAATTTTAATTAGACTTAACATGAATTAAATTAGACTTGAAACAAGTTGAATTACACATAACATGATTTAAATTAGATTTAAAATGAATTAAGTTAGACTTAACATGTGTTAAATTGAAATTAACATGAAATTAGTCTTCAAATAAGTTAAAATAGACTTAATATGATTCATGTTAAGTCTAATTACATGCTTAGTTGGCATGTAATGATGACTAAAAAAGGGGTGTAGCACATTTTGTGACACTTCTTGGGGATAAAACACATGAGAAAAAGTCAAGGGTGCCTCGTCACATGAAGTTTTTGCTTTTGAGGTCTTGACACAATTTTCCCTAATAAGTATTATATTATTGAGTTCTTTGTGATTATCTCATCTATAAGTTTTTCTATTGAAATTTTTATATTATATAATTTATTAATTATTTTCATTATATATATGTGCCCCCATGAGAAAAATTTTCTAGATCCATTCCTTCATGAGCAGTACAACTCTTATAGTCTTTACGTTTTCCATCACAATATGCGGACAGTTCTGTACTATCCATGAGGGCAATGGAAATCCCTAACTCTGGCCATAACTCCATCCTTCATTGAAGGGCACAATCTGGTCATAACTTTGGACCACGCCCTCATTTCCTTCGGCTTTAGACTATAGCAAACACCAAAAAAGTCCAGGTTTCAAAAATGCTCACTAACACTTTATTAGAAAAAATGTTAAAAAGAACTTTGAACAGAACAATAGGAGGTACATGATCAATGACAGACATCCTGAAAAAAGGAATTGGTTTCTAAAACAAAAACGTCGCATAAACTATAATAGAAACTACCACTAGTTTTTGAATTTATGTCCATAATTGTTAGTAATGAATATCTCACAGAAGTCTTTCTGCAGTTAATCAAACAGAAAAGATGCAATTTTTATGAGATAGTCATTCATAGTAGCATGTTCACAATTCATCAAACAGAAAAAGATGCAATTTTATAAGATAACATCAAGAAATCATTTCCATGGTGCACCTCAATAATTGGGCGAGCCCAACATTTTTAGTAAACCAAGAAACCTCGAACTGCTATGATATCAATACAAAACGCCAGTGTACATGCGCAAAGTAAAAGACATATCCATAAAAAACATTCTAGCATTTTTATTCATTACATCTTCAAACAGATGAACAGATCAAGTATACGTTTCGGAGGGGAAAAAAATCATCCAAGATCTCTGAAAAGTTAACTGTTATCAACCTGAACTATCATCCAAAGACCATCACACATTGAACCCTTCAGCTCGTAGGCATTGTTTGTGGGCTTCAATATATTTACCGCATTTGTCCTCTCCATGTTGCACGATGCATTCATCTCTAAGCTTCTTTGTTTCGGAGACGAGCCTGACAAATTTTCTTCTTGACTTTGCATCGCCACGGTCCTTTTGTAGTCGGTCTTGAGTGATTGCTAGGGATTCGGTGCTATCTGCTTAGATTGCTGATTACTTGTGTGTTACCCATTGAAGCCAAATTAATCAAAACCTTCAAATAAGTAAGGAAAATTGTCCAAGATCCCAAAAGCAAAAGCTGCGTGTGACGAGGCCCCTGACTTTTCTCATGTCTTTAACCCGAAGTGTCACAAAATATCTTTGACCCTTTTTTAGTCATTACATCTAATTAAGCGTAGAGAGAATAAAGAAACAAAAACCCCAAAATGCCATTATCTCTTCTATTCTTTCATGTTAAGTCTAAAAACAAGTTGAATTAGACTTAACATGAATCATGTAAGTCTATTTTAACTTATTTGAAGTCTAATTTCATGTTAAGTTCAATTTAATTCATGTTAAGTCTAATTTAATTCATGTTAAGTCTAATTTAATTCATGTTAAGTCTAATTCAACTTGTTTCAAGTCTAATTTAATTCATGTTAAGTCTAATTCAACTTGTTTTAAGTCTAATTTCATGTTAAGTCCAATTTAATTCATGTTAAGTCTAATTTAATTCATGTTAAGTCTAATTTAATTCATGTTAAGTCTAATTCAACTTGTTTCAAGTCTAATTTAATTCATGTTAAGTCTAATTCAACTTGTTTTATGTCTAATTTCATGTTAAGTCCAATTTAATTCATGTTAAGTCTAATTTAATTCATGTTAAGTCTAATTTAATTCATGTTAAGTCTAATTCAACTTGTTTCAAGTTTAATTTAATTCATGTTAAGTCTAATTCAACTGCCTTTCGACCATATTGTTGATGGGGTACATTACTTAGAAAAACTCAATGTTATTTGCTCTTTTTCTCCCACTAATTTTCCACGCTCTCTCTTTCTTTCCCCCCAAAATCAAAAAAAACCCAAATTTGATCGGCAATGGCAACGGCCAAAACCTCGAATTCATTAGCGTTCTCGTCTAAAAAAACAAGTTGAATTTCCCTTATTTTTAAGTCAAGTCTAAAAAAACAAGTTGAATTTCCATTATTTTTAAGTCGATTAGGTGTTAAGTCTAATGTGAAGTCCAATTTGATTTAGACTTAACGATTTAGACTTAACATTAGCCTTAGACATGGCAGTTGGACTTAACATGAATGAAAATAGACTTAAATGAACCAGAATGGACTTAACATGAACCAAGTTGAACTGCATGAACCAAGGAGATTAACATGAACCAAGTTGGACTTAACATGGACCAAAATAGACTTAACATGAATGTCGGACTTAACATGAACTAAGTTGGACTTAACATCAAACTTAACATGAACCAAGTTAGACTTAACATGTGTTAAATTGAAATTAACATGAAATTAGTCTTCAAATAAGTTAAAATAGACTTAATATGATTCATGTTAAGTCTAATCCGTTAATTAAGTCTAATGTAGTCTAATTTGGGCTCGAGCTCTTCCTCGTCCTCCTAACCTTGCCTCCTCCACCTCATTCTTCCACCTCTTAGCCTTTAGCGTGAGCCGTCGGTTGTTTGGCGGATCCTCCTCAGGCGAGCGCTAATGAATTCGAGGTTTTGGCCGTTGCCATTGAGCCAAATTTGGGCTTTTTATTTTAGGGAAAGAAAGAGAGCATGGAAAATTAGTGGGAGAAAAGAGCAAATAACATTGAGTTTTTCTAAGTAATATACCCCGGATCAATAATATGGCGGGCGTAAAGTTGAATTAGACTTAATATGAATTAAATTAGACTTGAAACAAGTTGAATTAGACATAACATGATTTAAATTAGACTTAAAAATTTTAATTAGACTTAACATGAATTAAATTAGACTTGAAACAAGTTGAATTACACATAACATGATTTAAATTAGATTTAAAATGAATTAAGTTAGACTTAACATGTGTTAAATTGAAATTAACATGAAATTAGTCTTCAAATAAGTTAAAATAGACTTAATATGATTCATGTTAAGTCTAATTCAACTTGTTTTTAGACTTGACATGAAAGAATAGAAGAGATAATGGCATTTTGAGGTTTTTTTTTATTCTCTCTATGCTTAGTTGGCATGTAATGATGACTAAAAAAGGGGTGCAGCACATTTTGTGACACTTCTTGTGGATAAAACACATGAGAAAAAGTCAAGGGTGCCTCGTCACATGAAGTTTTTGCTTTTGAGGTCTTGACACAATTTTCCCTAATAAGTATTATATTATTGAGTTCTTTGTGATTATCTTATCTATAAGTTTTTCTATTGAAATTTTTATATTATATAATTTATTAATTATTTTCATTATATATATGTGCCCCCATGAGAAAAATTTTCTAGATCCATTCCTTCATGAGCAGTACAACTCTTATAGTCTTTACGTTTTCCATCACAGTATGCGGACAGTTCTGTACTATCCATGAGGGCAATGGAAATCCCTAACTCTGGCCATAACTCCATCCTTCATTGAAGTGCACAATCTGGTCATAACTTTGGACCACGCCCTCATTTCCTTCGGCTTTAGACTATAGCAAACACCAAAAAAGTCCAGGTTTCAAAAATGCTCACTAACACTTTATTAGAAAAAATGTTAAAAAGAACTTTGAACAGAACAATAGGAGGTACATGATCAATAACAGACATCCTGAAAAAAGGAATTGGTTTCTAAAACAAAAACGTCGCATAAACTATAATAGAAACTACCACTAGTTTTTGAATTTATGTCCATAATTGTTAGTAATGAATATCTCACAGAAGTCTTTCTGCAGTTAATCAAACAGAAAAGATGCAATTTTTATGAGATATTCATTCATAGTAGCATGTTCACAATTCATCAAACAGAAAAAGATGCAATTTTATAAGATAACATCAAGAAATCATTTCCATGGTGCACCTCAATAATTGGCGAGCCCAACATTTTAGTAAACCAAGAAACCTCGAACTGCTATGATATCAATACAAAACGCCAGTGTACATGCGCAAAGTAAAAGACATATCCATAAAAAACATTCTAGCATTTTTATTCATTACATCTTCAAACAGATGAACAGATCAAGTATACGTTTCGGAGGGGAAAAAAATCATCCAAGATCTCTGAAAAGTTAACTGTTATCAACCTGAACTATCATCCAAAGACCATCACACATTGAACCCTTCAGCTCGTAGGCATTGTTTGTGGGCTTCAATATATTTACCGCATTTGTCCTCTCCATGTTGCACGATGCATTCATCTCTAAGCTTCTTTGTTTCAGGACAGGCACAGCAAATTTTCTTCTTCGGCTTTGCATCGCTTCTGGTCCTTTTGTAGTCAGGTCTTGAGTGATTGCTAGGGATTCTGGTGCTATCTGCTTAGATTGCGCAGTTACTTGTGTGTTACCCATTGAAGCCAAATTAATCAAAACCTTCAAATAATGGAAATATGGAAGGTTATAATTGAGATTCCTGCAGGCAAATAGATGCATGTTGCACAGACTCATAATCTATTGTTGAATTCCATCAGGCCAAATCACGTCTATATGGAAGGTTGGAATTAGGGGACCTTATGATAATATATGATAGAAGAGCATATGGGCAATGCTACCAATTGGAAAAGGAATACAAATGGGAAAAAAATGCTGTGTATAATTAGTGCACATAAAAAAGAAGCATGAGGCAAGAATGACAACAATCTACATCGAGGGTGAATAACAGTACAAATGATAAAAGTGAGGCATATGAACAATGCTTTGGATTGGAAAAGGCATCCAAATAAAATAAAAAAAAGTAGTGCCGCTTACATTTAGTGCACATAAAAATAATAATGAGACGAGAATAAAAACAATCATCCACATCTTGGGTGAATAACACTACAAGCGCGAGTATCTTCATTTCTTTTCTTCTAGGAATGGGCTATACATCAACCAAAAGTACCTTCATTTCTTTTCTTCTAGGAATGGGCTATACATCAACCAAAAGAACCTTCATTTCTTTTCTTTGAGGAATTGGCTATTCTCTAAAGCTAGTATTGCTATGCAGACTCCAAGTTTGATGAATAAAACACTTCATGAATCAGGGTGAAAAAGAAAAAAGAATATCTAAAGTTAAATCATGAACAGTATCTAGGATGAAAATATGACCATAGTTGATGAAGCTGAGATAAAATGTGCAATAGTTCCTTCTTACATCTCTGCCTTGCTCCAACAAATATTGTCCGAAGCACGTGAAAAAGGTTTGCATACATTTCTCACTATGAGATATTACTAAATTAAACCATCAATCACCATTTTTAACTTCATATTTGATAGGTGCATATGACAAATTTAAATTGGAGTCTGAAAGTAAGATTTTTGGATGTAATGAAAAGGGGCACGGACTGCAACAATGCAGAATGTTGGGATGTAAGGTCCAATTAGAAAATGTCAATCATGTAGGTAATTTGGCGAGTCATCCTAATGGATGATCCACACAATTCATCTCAATTTTTACACCAATAGACAAAGAATTAAGTGGTTTGTAGATTTCTGACTCATACATCGAGTGGATACAAACTGAAGAGTGAATACTATAGAACAAATGGGACATTAGATGGGTAAGATTTAGAGATTATTGAATGCATAAGCTGGATTGTCCAGTTAGGTGATCCATCATGAATATTCGAAGGTCAAAGCAAACTTTAACTTTGTTTCTAGAAAACTGTCTGACTCTACAGATAGCGAACGCGTATATGCATTGCCTAAATACTAATTAAATCAACACTTGCATATTGATGCATCCAACTTAACGACCAAGGTTATATTGATGGCTAAGTTCTCATCTATCTATTACTATTAGTAAGAGAAGGCCAGGTTTTGGTTCCAATTTTTAGTGTTAAGTCACAGTTTCAGAAAATCCCATACATGTCCCATAACTTACAATTCTTTTTTCCATAAATCTACAGTTTTTTTCTAATGACAAAATGGGTAAAGTTGTGGAATATTCAATTGAACGGAAGAAGCCAAATCGTTGATGGGCAGTTATCTTTTGGTAGAAACGTCTCGAGTTGTAACTTACTCATAATTCCCACAACGTTAATCGGCAGTTACCTTTGTTGCCTTCATGTTGATCGGCATAATTCCTTCAAATAGAAACCGCTTCACGCCTAATTCCCACAATTAGTGGTGCTAAACCGTATTCATATTCGAGGAAATATCCATAACTGTATTTGTTAGGATATGAATATAGTTACTCAAATCTATAACCGATAGGATATGACAGGATATAGTTTTATAGTGAAATATCCGATCCATATCCGAATATATATTAGTCATACTATTATGATAGTTTTAATCCTTATATTATGGATTTGAGGTTAATTTTGATAATCAAGACATCTAATCTTAGCTTTTCGGATATGATGAACTCTTTTGTATCACATAAACTATATTTTTTTCAATACTATCTAGTTTTCCTATATCCGTTTTGTATCCGCATGCATATCCGCTTATTTATCCACATGTATATCTGAATCCCTATCCGAGTTTAGCGGATATGGTTATGAATTTTCCTTACCGAGGTATATCTGCATCCGTATCTGAGATGGGTAAGCGGATATGAGTATCACATCCAGCCATATTTGGACCGAATGCACCTCTACCCACAATCAAAGCGAAACTCAATTGAGCATTACACCCAAGGAGGAAGCCAAAGCTTATCCAATGAGGTACTCTTTCCATCTCGCATCAATTGCTATAAATTTCGTTAAAATAGAAGCACTTTTTTTTTTGCTAATTGATTTTTTGAACAACTCTTCCTGAGAATAATTTGCTTCCTTTTTGAGAAAATGTATTTTTTTCAACATATTTATATTGCTTGGGTTGGTGTAATGCTTTGTTTCTTGATCATAATCCTTACATCGCTTATCTTTTGGAAATTTATTAAAAACGAACAGCACTAAACCGAAGAAGACGCAAGTAGATTTTTGGGCTATATGGCTATCGCATCTCAGTAAAGAAGGATCTTTGGAGAATACTTTAATCTTTTGTATCTTTTAATTAGTCCAATTAAAATTTGAAATTTCTATTCAACTCCCTTAATTTATATAAGTTACATCAAATTTCTCCTTCGATAGTTTTTCTGTTCAATTTTCGTAACTCTTGGAGAGTTAGGATTAATCTAATATCAGTAAATTAATATTTTACCATTGATTTTTGTAATTCTACAAAATCACAAATTTCCTTCTTCTTTGGAATAGAAAAGGAAATGAATTTGAATATCAAACACGATAGGTTTGGATGTAAATTTAAAGAAATTATATAACAAGAAATTTAAGTCAAAAGTTAAGTCAAATAGAAATAATGTCCTCACTCTTGGAAAATTCAAGGGAAATTCTCTTACAATTGGATATCGGAAATAAAACTAGCAACCATCGATATTCTTCTTCAAGCACGCATCTATTAATCAAGCGATACCATAAATTTGGAAATTTTATGGGTAAAACTTGAAAATAACAACTAATAAAAACTAATAAAAACCCTAAAAATAACTGAGAGCGGAAAGGCGAAAATTACCTTTCTTTTGAAGGCCCAAGTTTTCCCCTTCTTTGTTTTGTTTTTTCTCCGCAGACTTTCTTCATATTTCCCCAGTTTGCCCCTACCAAAGACTAATGGTGGGACTACCGTCAGTTGTGCAACATAAATAACAGTTGAACCCGACCCATTTATAACAGGTTAGGCGGCTGGTTTTCCAAGCCCCACCCAAGAAGAATTTTGACGAGCCTTTTGGAATAAAATTAACACACCTCACAACTTCACTCACTCAGCATGTACGTACCATGTTTTTCGTAATAAGTAAATAGAATAGCAAGAAATGAGTCAAATGATACATGTCACCTTATCCTATAGTTGGTCCTATGAATTCTCGATCCAAAAGAAATGCCTTTTAAAGTAAGTGTCTGCTTCTTGCTATACCGATGTCCGAGTTGCTATGCTTGGTGTTTTAGTAGCTATATTTGGGTCTAGATTGTTATATTTGGTGTACCAATAGCTATATTTGGGCCTAAGTTGTTATATTTGGTGTATCAATAGCTACATTTAGGGTTATCGAGAAAATTAAACCTATATTTGGGTTTAAGTACTTATATTTGGTGCATCAATGGCTATGTGTGTTTAACATGGTCTATTTTTGGCTTAGAAATAATTCACTATGAGCACTTTAGGTTTAAGAATGATTTTGGAAATGGGGTTGGTTTAGTGTTAAGTCACAGCCGTAAAATCCCATACATGTCCCATAACTTACAATTCTTTTTCCATAAATCTACGCTTTTTCTAATGACAAAATGGGTAAAGTTGTGGAATATTCAATTGAACGGAAGAAGCCAAATCGTTGATGGGCGCTATCTTTGGTAGAAACGCCTCGAGTTGTAACTTACTCATAATTCCCTAGCGTTGTGATTACCTTTGTTGCCTTCATGTTGATCGGATAATTCCTTCAAATAGAAACCGCTTCACGCCTAATTCCCACAATTAGTGGTGCTAAACCGTATTCATATTCGAGGAAATATCCATAACCGTATTTGTTAGGATATGAATATAGTTACTCAAATCTATAACCGATAGGATATGATTACGGATATAGTTTTATAGTGAAATATCCGGATCCATATCCGAATATATATTAGTCATACTATTATGATAGTTTTAATCCTTATATTATGGATTTGAGGTTAATTTTGATAATCAAGACATCTAATCTTAGCTTTTCAGATATGATGAACTCTTTTGTATCACATGAACTATATTTTTTTTCAATACTATCTAGTTTTCCTATATCCGTTTTGTATCCGCATGCATATCCGCTTATTTATCCGCATGTATATCTGAATCCCTATCCGAGTTTAGCGGATATGGTTATGAATTTTCCTTACCGAGGTATATCTGCATCCGTATCTGAGATGGGTAAGCGGATATAGATATGGCAAGTATCACATCCGAGCCATATTTGGACCGAATGCACCTCTACCCACAATCATTGAAGCAGAAACTCAATTGAGCATTACACCCAAGGAGGAAGCCAAAGCTTATCCAATGAGGTACTCTTTCCATCTCACATCAATTGCTATAAATTTCGTTAAAATAGAAGCACTTTTTTTGCTAATTGATTTTTTGAACAACTCTTCCTGAGAATAATTTGCTTCCTTTTTTGAGAAAATCGAGTATTTTTTTCAACATATTTATATTGCTTGGGTTGGTGTAATGCTTTGTTTCTTGATCATAATCCTTACATCGCTTATCTTTTTGGAAATTTATTAAAAAACGAACAGGCACTAAACTGAAGAAGACGCAAGTAGATTTTTTTGGGCTATATGGCTATCTGCACTTTCTGTAAAGAAGGATCTTTAGAGAATACTTTAATCTTTTGTATCTTTTAATTAGTCCAATTAAAATTTGAAATTTCTATTCAACTCCTTAATTTATATAAGTTACATCAAATTTCTCCTTCGATAGTTTTTCTCGTTCAATTTCAGAACTCTTGGAGAGTTAGGATTAATCTAATATCAGTAAATTAATATTTTACCATTGATTTTTGTAATTTCTACAAAATCACAAATTTCCTTCTTCTTTGGAATAGAAAAGGAAATGAATTTGAATATCAAACACGATAGGTTTGGATGTAAATTTAAAGAAATTATATAACAAGAAATTTAAGTCAAAAGTTAAGTCAAATAGAAATAATGTCCTCACTCTTGGAAAATTCAAGGGAAATTCTCTTACAATTGGATATCGGAAATAAAACTAGCAACCATCGATATTCTTCTTCAAGCACGCATCTATTAATCAAGCGATACCATAAATTTGGAAATTTTATGGGTAAAACTTGAAAATAACAACTAATAAAAACTAATAAAAACCCTAAAAATAACTGAGAAGCGGAAAGGCGAAAATTACCTTTCTTTTGAAGGCCCAAGTTTTCCCCTTCTTTGTTTTGTTTTTTCTCCGCAGACTTTCTTCTGTTATTTCCCCAAGTTAAAATGCCCCCAGCCAGCACCAATGGCATGGGACTACCGGGTCAGGTTGTGCAACATAAATAACAGTTGAACCCGACCCATTTATAACAGGTTGGGCGGCTGGTTTTCCAAGCCCCACCCAAGAAGAATTTTGACGAGCCTTTTGGAATAAAATTAACACACCTCACAACTTCACTCACTCAGCACGTACGTACCATGTTTTTCGTAATACGTAAATAGAATAGCAAGAAATGAGTCAAATGATACATGTCACCTTATCCTATAGTTGGTCCTATGAATTCTCGATCCAAAAAGAAATGCCTTTTTTAAAGTAAGTGTCTGTTTCAGTTGCTATACCGATGTCTGAGTTGCTATGCTTGGTGTTTTAGTAGCTATAGTTGGGTCTAGATTGTTATATTTGGTGTACCAATAGCTATATTTGGGCCTAAGTTGTTATATTTGGTGTATCAATAGCTACATTTAGGGTTATCAGAAAATTAAACCTATATTTGGGTTTAAGTACTTATATTTGGTGCATCAATGGCTATGTGCAGGTTTAACATGGTCTATTTTTTGGCTTAGAAATAATTCACTATGAGCACTTTAGGTTTAAGAATGATTTTGGAAATGGGGTTGGTTTAATAATAAATCAGGTTAGAACTTTGGGTTTATTCCAAAAGGCTCGTCAAAATTCTTCTTGGGTGGGGCTTGGAAAACCACCCGCCCACCCTGTTATAAATGGGTCGGGTTCAACCGTTATTTATGTTGCACAACCCAACCCGGTAGTCTCATGTCATTGGTAGTGGCTAGGGGCATTTCAACTTGGAGAAATAACAGAAGAAAGTCTGCGGAGAAAAAACAAAACAAAGAGGGGGAAAACTTAGGCCTGCAAAAGAAAGGTAATTTTCGCCTTTCCGCTCTCAGTTATTTTTAGGGTTTTTATTAGTTTTTATTAGTTGTTATTTTCAAGTTTTACCCATAAAATTCCTAAATTTATGGTATCGCTTGATTAATAAATGCGTGCTTGAAGAAAAATATCGATGGTTGCTAGATTTTATTTCCGATATCCAATTGTAAGAGAATTTCCCTTGAATTTTTCAAGAGTGAGGACATTTCTATTTGACTTAAATTTCTTGTTATATAATTTCTTTAAATTTACATTCAAACCTATCTGTTTGATATCCAAATTCAGCCTTTTCTATTCCAAAGAAGAAGGAAATTTGTGATTTTGTAGGAATTACAAAAATCAATGGTAAAATATTAATTTACTGTGATTAGATTGATCCTAACACTCCAAGAGTTACTAAATTGAACGTAAAAACTATCGAATGAGAAATTTGATGTAACTTATATAAATTAAGGAGTTGAATAGAAATTTTAAATTTTAATTGGACTAATTAAAAGATACAAAAAATTAAGGTATTCTCTAAAGATCCTTCTTTACAGAAAGTGCAGATAGCCATATAGCCCAAAAAATCTACTTTATGCCTTCTTCGCTTTAGTGCCCTGCTCGCTTTTTAATAAATTTCAAAAGGATAAGCTAAGTAAGGACTATGATCAAGAAACAAAGCATTACACCAACCCAAGCAATATAAATATGTTGAAAAAATACTCGATTTTCTCAAAAAAGGAAGCAAATTATTCTCAGGAAGAGTTGTTCAAAAAATCAATTAGCAAAAAAAAAGTGCTTCTATTTTAACGAAATTTATAGCAATTGATGCGAGATGGAAAGAGTACCTCATTGGATAAGCTTTGGCTTCCTCCTTGGGTTTGCTCTGTAATGCTCAATTGAGTTTCTGCTTCAATGATTGTGGTAGAGGTGCATTCGGTCCAAATATGGCTCGGATGTGATACTTGTCATACCTATATCCGCTTACTCATCTCGGATACGGATGCAGATATACCTCAGTAAAGAAAATTCATAACCATATCCGCTAAACTCGGATAGGGATTCAGATATACATGTGGATAAATAAGCAGATATGCATGCGGATACAAAACGGATATAGAAAAACTAGATAGTATTGAAAAAATATATAGTTCATGTGATACAAAAGAGTTCATTATATCTGAAAATCTAAGATTAGATGTCTTGATTATCAAAATTAACGTCAAATCCATAATATAAGGATTAAAACTATCATAACAGTATGACTAGTATATATTCGGATATTTCGGATATGGATCCGGATATTTCACTATAAAACTATATCCGTAACCATATCCTATCGGTTATAGATTTGAGTAACTATATTCATATCCTAACAGATACGGTTATGAATATTTTCTCAAATATGAATACGGTTTAGCACCCCCCCCCTAATTGTGGGAATTAGGCGTGAAGCGGTTTCTATTTGAAGGAATTATGCCGATCAACATGAAGGCAACAAAGGTAACTGTCGATTAACGTTGTGGGAATTATGAGTAAGTTACAACTCGAGACGTTTCTACCAAAAGATAACTGCCCATCAACAATTTGGCTTCTTCCATTCAATTGAATATTCCACAACTTTACCCATTTTGTCATTAGAAAAAAATTGTAGATTTATGGAAAAAAGAATTGTAAGTTATGGGACATGTATGGGATTTTCTAAAACTGTGACTTAACACTAAAAATTGGAACCAAAACCTGGCCTTCTCTTACTAATAGTAATAGATAGATGAGAACTTAGCCATTAGTATAACCTTGGTCGTTAAGTTGGATGCATCAATATGCAAGTGTTGATTGAAGTATTATTTAGGCAATGCATATACGCGTTCGCTATCTGTAGGGTCAGACAGTTTTCTTCGAATATTCATGATGGATCACCTAACTGGACAATCCAGCTTATGTATTCAATAATCTCTTAATCTTACCCATCTAATGTCCCATTTGTTCTATAGTATTCACTCTTCAATTTGTATCCACTCGATGTATGAGTCAGAAATCTACAAACTACTTAATTCTTTGTCTATTGGTGTAAAAATTGAGATGAATTGTGTGGATCATCCATTAGGATGACTCGCCAAATTCACTTACATGATTGACATTTTCTAATTGGACCTTGCATCCCAACATTCCTGCATTGTTGCAGTCCGTGTCCCTTTTCATTACATCCAAAAATCTTACTTTCAGACTCTAATTAAAATTGTCATATGCACCTATCAAATATGAAGTTAAAAATGGTGATTGATGGTTTAATTTAGTAATATCTCATAGTGAGAAATGTATGCAAACCTTTTCACGTGCTTCGGACAATATTTGTTGGAGCAATGCAGAGATGTAAGAAGAAACTATTGCACATTTTATCTCAGTTTCATCATCTATGGTCATATTTTCATCCTAGATAATGTTCATGATTTAACTTTAGATATTCTTTTTTCTTTTTCATCCTGATTCATGAAGTGTTTTATTCATCAAACTGGGAGTCTGCATAACAATACTAGCTTTAGAGAATAGCCAATTCCTCAAAGAAAAGAAATGAAGGTTCTTTTGGTTGATGTATAGCCCATTCCTAGAAGAAAAGAAATGAAGGTACTTTTGGTTGATGTTACGGTCAAACACTCCCTATTTAAGTAAATTAGACTTTAGAGAATACTCGCGCTTGTAGTGTTATTCACCCAAAATGTGGATGATTATTTTTATTCTCGCCTCATTATTATTTTTATGTGCACTAAATGTAAGCGGCACTACTTTTTTTTCAAAGCATTGAATTGTTTACAAATAATTTAGTTTTGTGAACATAGTCATTAGAGGAACATGTGCCAAACTTAAAAATAATTTTAAGTTTCTCTTTTGAAAATTCATATGTACAACAGAAAGTGAAAGCTAATATAACTATGTTCACAAAACTAAGCTATCAACCGCTCTAAGGAATTGATGAGTAGGTGAGAGGTTATTTTCATCTACAATTTTAAGCAAATGACATCAGCTTTAAGAGTCTGAAGCTTAAAATGCAATGGGAAAAAAAAAGAAATGACAGTGAAGGAAAGAAAAACAAGAGAATGTGGAAGATAGAAAGTATAGGAAAAACAATATCTTTCTTTAAATTTTAATTATGCTGCTGTCTCCTTAGCATTGTTTTGAAACTTGATTCTATTAATTCTTTTAAAGTTAGGATTTTGGAATATAAGTTTTCTACATTCTTACAGAAAACCTATAATGAACAAACATATACATAAATACCACCAACAAACATGTACATATAGGTTTTCAGCATTTTAGATTGTCAGATAAGATTTATCTTATAGAAAAAAAAATTGAAACTCAAAAGGTAGATCGCATTCTCTTCCTAAAATTAGGGCTCAACAGAAACTCATCTTACAATAAATTCAACAAACAAATGAAATAAGGAAACAAGATTATCATCGCTAACCTTGTGGTGAGCGAATGAAAACTAAGGTTGGTGGAAGAGTAGTAAGATGGGTCACCTGATGGGGGAAAAAAGCGGAGGAAGAGGAAAGACGCACAAAGATGAAAAGGTAGATGAGGCATATGACAAACAACTATGGAAATTAATGACTTATTGCCTTCGGATAATGAAGCGCAGAATTGAAGTTAATACTACAGTTAGACTGCAGTGACAAAGTAAGATGTTTAAAGACTGCAATAGTCTATGCAGGCAGTGGCACAACATGAAAAGTGTGCTCTTTCTTTTTATGTTAACTGTAATATAAATTGGCAACGTGTGAATGAAGATTATTAGTATCGATTGAGCAACAGAAAAACAAATAAAATGTGACCCTTTATTTGTTTTTGTTTTTGTTTTTTTTTTTTTTGATAGGCTAAAATCTGATATTTTTTATACTACACTACGTTCTTCTGGAACCATCACAGTCATTTTTGCTTGCAGGCGATGACTATGCATTTTCACCGGAGGGTTAGTCGCATCATATATATCTTCATTCTTCAATTTTATAAGCAATCTCAAATATATAAATAAGCAGTAGAAAAGCAAGAAAATTGTCAACTTTCTTATCCCAAATCTCAAAAGTAGTATATAGGCATCTAAATTAACCCTAGATTATATAATTCAAGTATCCAATTCACATAGGAAATCAAGTATACATAATCATTTCATAAAAAGCCATAGGATTTTAACAGAAAAGAATTTCCTATATAAAAATTGCGAAAACCAATTAAATCCTAATTTAAGTTGCAGAAAACAATTTCCCATTAACCTTAGAAGTTATGTAATCCACCAAATCTAAAAGGGAAAATTAGAGGATTAATCACAAACAGAAGGGAAAAAAGGAAAAAGAAAGAAAGAAAGAAAAAGACATGATAGTAGAGGAAAAACTAAAATCGATGAATGAACACTAAAAATTTGTTGACTTACCTACCTATAAGAAAATAGCTGAGGGATGAAGGGCAGCAGAGTTGAAGGATGAAATAGCGGCGAAGGATCGAGAAACGGAGGATCCACCAAATCCTAAAAGGGAAAATTAGAGGATTAAGCACAAACCGAAGGGGAAAAAAAAAGGAAAAAAAGAAAGAAAAGTTAAAATCGACGAACGAACAACACCTACCTATGAGGAAAAAAAAAACAAAGAAAGGCGGAATAAAAATCGTCTGAGTCACCTGATAAGAAGCCGGAGGAGGAACAATCTGGAGGAGAAATAGTAAAGTAAAAAGAGGGAGAAAGCCCCATAGTTATTTGAGATATAAGTAATGAGTTTTTTTTTTATGGCAACACGTGCCTCTTCATGTGCTGTCTTTCGCTCGGAAATTGTGGCGAATTTGACTGAGAAGCGGGGGGTTTTCTTTGGGGGTGTTTGGTTCACCGCTTTTGAGAAAAGTTTTTGAGAAATGATAATTTCCTAAATAAATTTTTTTTTCATAATTTAGTTTTTATGTGTTTGATTCAGTTAACATTTATGAAAAATATTTCTTAAAAAGTATAATATTATAGGAAAACAATTCCCTTCCATTTTGAGGGGTAACGGGCTGAAAACTGACACATACATTATAAAACTAATATACCCGTACCCTTTCCCATTTCCCAACCCGAACCCATTTCTTGCCCAAAACTTTCGGCGGAAAACTGAGGGCTCCCTCCTCCCGCTCGCTCACTCTATCTCCCGCTCTCTCGTTTTCCCTTTCCTCTTCATCATCCTCATCCATGATCCTCTATCTCCTCCCACCTTCAATCCCCACTACGAGCTCAGTCTCAACTTCTCACTACACTAATGGCAACAAGCTCAAAACCCTATTCCTCCCTTCATCATTTCTCCCTATTTCCTCCATCAAATTGACCCATTTGAGATCAGTGAGCAATGGGAGGAGATTTGGGTTAAGCCCATGTTGCTCTTTGTTGGAGGCCCCCGTGCTTTGGGCTGGGAGACTCTGCATCTTCTATGCTCTACTTAAGGCTGGGCTTGCTGGGTCTCCATCAAATCCTATCATCTCTTCTGGTTTGATCTCTTTTTCTTTTTTTTCCAATTTTTGTTTTTGGGTTTTTTGTTTTTTTTATTTGTGGGGGGTTTTTTTTGGGTGGTAGAGTTGGGAGGTGATGGTGATGATTTGGGGTTTTCCAAGTGGTTTGAGAGCTTCCAAGGGGCTTCAGGTATTTATCTTGATTTGGGTTTTGATCATAATATAGTAGCTTATTTTAGCTGTTTTTTTTTTAAGAATTATTTAGGGATATTGGAAATAGTAGTTACTTCATGTTGCTTACCTTTTGATTGTATCTTTTTCCTATTGAAAATGATTGGGAAACTCGCGTGGATTGTTGAAGCAAAGAGAACAGGATTGATTAGTTTTTGACATTCACTCACATTACTATGTCTTTTGACATGCCTAAGTCTGATGAATTTGATTCCATAGATCTTTAATGGATTTGTAGCTATGAATCTTGTTGGTCATCTTTTGTAGCCATTGTGTTCACTATCGAAGAAATTTGCCACAATCGGATGATGCATTAGCTTTCTACTGTAGAGTCACATACATGATTGTTGTGAATAGGGTTTTGAGCCCATTAGTGTAGTGAGAAGTTGAGACTGAGCTCGTAGTGGTGATTGAAGGTGGGAGGAGATAGAGGATCTTGTGGCATTTGAGCTTGTTTAGCTCCATATTGTGGTTTTTGAGCTTGTTTAGTTTGATCTTGTGGCATTTGAGCTTGTTTAGATCTTGTGGCCTTTGAGCTTGTTTTCTTGTTTTTGAACCAAACAAAAGAAAAGGAAAACTTGACATTTCTTAAAAAGTACAATGCCCATTTTCTTGTTTTGAACCAAACACAAGAAAAGGAAAATTCGTACTTTTTAACTTCTCAAAACTTTATTGGGTGGAAAACATTTCCTATAAAAATGGGTGGAAAACATTTCCTATAATTGAGTTTTCCATGAACCAAGTGGAATTGACCGAGATGCTAGGGGGCAAAGTCGTCTAGTGCAATGTTATGAAAAACCTCAAGTTGTGCTAGGGCTTTTTATATAAGTGAATGATATATGCATCTCAAGTCAATATACCGGTATATGTCAGGGATAAGTAAGTCATCTAAATAGAGCTCAATGTTCTTCTATGAGGTTTTATTTTAGCGCTAAGAGCCCAAGTTTGGGTCTCACCGTCCCTACCACGGGCTATATAATAGTGGGGTTTGCCAAGTCAACCGGAGTATCGAAGTGTTGACCGCATTGAGACGTGACCTGCTTATTTCCATTTCATTATTTTTAATTTTTCAAATATTTTGCATCAAGTATTAGAGTTCATTGATAATTATATATTATTTTAATATGCTTATCATTTGTCGAATATTTGAGTTTTGTAAAACCAATGTTTAATGAATAAATTTATCCACTTATTGAGTTGTGAACTCATTGTGTTATATTCATTCTTTTCAGAGACTCGAAATTAGGTGGAGTTGGTGGTTCCTAAATTATTAGAAGGGAGCAAGGAATAAAACTTGCAGATTGCTACTTTTTTTCCTAGGTGAAGGTTGAATAAAGTATTCGATATGTAGTTGATAATTGGAAGCTTTGTGATAATAGAATATTTTCCCTTTAGGTTGACTTTTACTTCAAGCTGAGGAATATTTATTTATCTCAAGTTAATTGGATTAATATTGACTTTTAGATTATAGAGAATATTTATTGTTGGTTTTAATTCAACGAGGAGATTATTTTGGTGGTCTTTCGATGATTGTAGATTTTTAGAGGATATTTTCACAGGTTTAGTCCGGCGCCAATGTTCTTTTCAGGTTTGGAATTTGGGGTCGTGACAAACTCGGATATAAAAAAGGAAGAAAATAGTTTACTTTATCTGGTTCAGTGAGCAAAACAATAAAATGACAGCAATTCAAATAGGCATGTAACATAGTAAAAGATTTTTTAAAAAACTATTTGCAATAGTACTAGATGTCTTTCCTTCCAAGAGAAGAATAACATGAAGAGTAGAGAGAAATGTGCGACAATTATCACATTCAGCAAGTGTTCCATGCAGCTCGAATAGTTAAGTTCATCTTGACATATTCTATGAGAGGCCTAACAGTGACCCGTATGCAGATCCAAGCAAAGGAGAAACTCAAGAGGGGAAAATATCAAAACATTTTTTTCCCCCTGTCAATGACACTCTGCAGCTTGGATTGAAAATACTTGCAATAAAATTAATAAAGCTTTTACCCCAGATATTTATGTTAACTTGTATGCAATCTTTTTTACCATTCCCTTTAAGGGTCACCTCCTTTAGAACGTTAACAACAAGCAAACGCCTACTTACTGCCAACATGCCTAGTAGGGCTGGGAACTGGGCTAGAGGCTAGCCTGGTTCCTATTCAGTCTGACTAGCCTAAACGACAGCTCCAGACAAAGGCCAGAAAAAGGCCTAACTTTTTGGCACATATATTAAGGGGCCGTTTGGTTGTTGTGTGTAAACTTAGGTATTTATGACACCATATGGAAAGTGGTTGTCCACCTCATCACTTTACATTTTAGCTTTTACATTGTTTGTTTTGAATTCCATTGAGAATCATCAAATGATAAAATTACATTGTTTGGTTTACATAATAGATTGTAGAAAAGTGGCTATTGTATGGACCCAACTACAAGAATCATTTTACCATAGGTAAGTTCACACCATCAAAATTTAGTTGGGTTATTTGCACTTTAATACCCTAAATTTTACATTTTTTAACTTTGATACCTATAAGTTTTATTTGAGATTTTGGTACTTCAAAGGTTACACTTTTTACTTTGATACTCCAAAGCTTTTTCCGACATTTTGATATCCTAATGTCTACACATTTTTTAACTTTGATGCCTAAAAGTTTACACAGTTTTTAACTTTAATGCCCAAAATTTTACACACTTTTTACTTCAACACCCCAAACTTTGGGTATCAAAGTGTCAAAACAATATGCAAGGATATTCAGTAACGCTGTAAACTTTGGGGTATCTAACTATCGGGGACTTTAGAGTATCAAACTTAAAAAGATACAAACTTTGGAGTACTAAAATGCAAATAACCCAAAGTAAAATTTCAACAGCTCATACCCAATTGATAAACATATTTATGTATCTGATATCAATTCTCAATGTATTTAAAATGTCTCATACAATTCAAAGGAAAAATTCATGAACCTCCTTAAGTATTTAAAACCTCTCAAAACCCCCTAAAATTAGGGATTTTCCATCAAAAATCCTAATTTCACCATGTTACCCAAAATCTCCTAAAATTGGAGTGATGTGTTGAAACTTGCTGCGGTGGGCATGGGGAATTAAATTTGGGTTTGGTGGAGTTGTGAGGTAGCTAGTGGGGATTGGTTTAAGAGGGTCTTGATTGATGGGTGGTGGGAACATTGTGGTGGGTGAAAGAGCTGAGTTGGGTGGGGGAGTTGTGGGCTGCCAGCGAGGTTGATTGCTGATTGAAGGAATGGAGACGATACTTGGGGAGGAGCTGGCGACCTGTGAGGAGCTGATTTGATTATGGAGAAGAAGTTTGATGGAAGGTCTTTGTTGATTGATGAGAAAAAATGGAGGAAAGGAGAAGTTTGTTGACGGCTGAAGAAGAAAGAGGGAAGGAGGGGGTAACTCTAAACTAGATTCAGTTTGTGGCTTAATTTTTTATTATTTTTTCTGACAACAGTTCAGCTTTCTGCCCATTTCATAAGTTTTTGGGGGTATTTGTATTTCTGGAGACAAGTCAGCTTAACAAGTGCCGCCTCATATTTTTTTATGTGCATCCAAACAGTGTGGTTTGGAGAAATCTGACAATAAATCCAATGTGGCAACACTTTCCCCACTTTACCTAAGCAAAAGCACAACCAAACAGCCCCTAAACGAGTTGGGACTTTCTTAGAAATGGACTGAATGAATTAAATGCATATCAGTATTATGTATGAGAAGATAGCCTAATGAGCCTTTAAGTTTTAACCCAATACTTAAGAAGCCTCCAATTTTCTATTTTAACAAAGCCCTTAAATTTTACATCATTCTTCTAATGAGCCCTCGACCTTCTTTCTTTGACAATGAAACCCAAAATTTTACACACTTTTTACTTTGATACTCAAAGCTTTTTCCGACATTTTGATATCCTAATGTCTACACATTTTTAACTTTGATGCCTAAAAGTTTACACAGTTTTAACTTTAATGCCCAAAATTTTACACACTTTTACTTCAACACCCCAAACTTTGGGTATCAAAGTGTCAAAACAATATGCAAGGATATTCAGTAACGCTGTAAACTTTGGGGTATCTAACTATCGGGGACTTTAGAGTATCAAACTTAAAAAGATACAAACTTTGGAGTACTAAAATGCAAATAACCCAAAGTAAAATTTCAACAGCTCATACCCAATTGATAAACATATTTATGTATCTGATATCAATTCTCAATGTATTTAAAATGTCTCATACAATTCAAAGGAAAAATTCATGAACCTCCTTAAGTATTTAAAACCTCTCAAAACCCCTAAAATTAGGGATTTTCCATCAAAAATCCTAATTTCACCATGTTACCCAAAATCTCCTAAAATTGGAGTGATGTGTTGAAACTTGCTGCGGTGGGCATGGGGAATTAAATTTGGGTTTGGTGGAGTTGTGAGGTAGCTAGTGGGGATTGGTTTAAGAGGGTCTTGATTGATGGGTGGTGGGAACATTGTGGTGGGTGAAAGAGCTGAGTTGGGTGGGGGAGTTGTGGGCTGCCAGCGAGGTTGATTGCTGATTGAAGGAATGGAGACGATACTTGGGGAGGAGCTGGCGACCTGTGAGGAGCTGATTTGATTATGGAGAAGAAGTTTGATGGAAGGTCTTTGTTGATTGATGAGAAAAAATGGAGGAAAGGAGAAGTTTGTTGACGGCTGAAGAAGAAAGAGGGAAGGAGGGGGTAACTCTAAACTAGATTCAGTTTGTGGCTTAATTTTTTATTATTTTTTCTGACAACAGTTCAGCTTTCTGCCCATTTCATAAGTTTTTGGGGGTATTTGTATTTCTGGAGACAAGTCAGCTTAACAAGTGCCGCCTCATATTTTTTTATGTGCATCCAAACAGTGTGGTTTGGAGAAATCTGACAATAAATCCAATGTGGCAACACTTTCCCCCACTTTACCTAAGCAAAAAGCACAACCAAACAGCCCCTAAACGAGTTGGGACTTTCTTAGAAATGGACTGAATGAATTAAATGCATATCAGTATTATGTATGAGAAGATAGCCTAATGAGCCTTTAAGTTTTAACCCAATACTTAAGAAGCCTCCAATTTTCTATTTTTAACAAAGCCCTTAAATTTTACATCATTCTTCTAATGAGCCCTCGACCTTCTTTCTTTGACAATGAAAACTCCTCTTTAAGAAGCCCCCCACCTTTCTTTTTCTAGCAACAAAACTCCTAAGTTAACAAGAAGAGTTGAAGGCTTCTTAGAAGACAGGAGTAAATATTAGGGGTTTCGTTGTCAAAGAAAACGAAAGTTGAGGACTTCTTAGAAGAGGGGTGAAACTTAAGGGTTTCTTTGTTAAAAAAAGAAAGTTGGGGGCAAGTTAGGCTCTTTAAAATGTCCTCTCATGTATGTATGCATATACATCTTCACTTGGCAATAGGCTATATAAATTATATGCATATTGATATTTAAACCCAATCTTTGATGGATCTATAAATTATGTATGCATGTAGTATGTATACGTGAGTGGATTAAGGTATGTAGTGATATTGAGTAGAAACTTTAGAAGATAGTCAATCTCCTGCCATCACATTAATGAAGAACAACAATATCTCTATATGTTATTGAGTAAAAGTTTCGTTTAGAGGTATATTTACTCTTAACTTAATTTGTAATTTATATGTAATGGACATATAATAGTTTCCCTTTATTTGTTATTCTATCCTTAAGCAGATTTTAAACAAGTATATAACATGTTGAAATATATTTACTTATTATGTTAGAACGTAACTTGGAATGAGGCCCATTATGGGCCAAGGATGGTCCATTTATTTCATACACAGGCACACACACGCACATAGGAACCCTGTGCCAGGATAGGTACAGAGTCTTAGGTTTATTGAGTCTTGCACATTCCCAACCCCAAAACCTGTCCTTGCTGAGTTATCAACTGTTGTCCTGTGAACGCCTATCTGGGACAGCAATTGCTCTAAGTTGTGCATGGCCAAATTTCAATTGATTCACTTACCTTTAACTTCTAACATGCATACGCATTGCTTATCATCTATTTTAGCATGCTATCACTCATCCATCTAAACATTATAACTTTAGCTACATCCAGTTATTTGACATGTTCCTCAGTGCCTGTCATTCTGATCAAAGCAAGGTTCATCGTCTAACCATCATACAAATTTTCTAAATATTCGGCTAAATTTGAAGCTTGTTGTTAACTACCTATTGCAAGCCACCCCATACTAGCTTCGTCAAGCAGTTAAATATTAGCATAATATGCACAATATCAAAAAGTAGGCTAAATATATTTGTATCTGATACATAACCTCAGAACCAGCTCCATAGATAAAGTTCTAGTCTATAAATATTGTGCAAACCCGCCAAATGTAAGTCCATCTTTATACCAATAAAATAGAATAAGCACTGCATTCAGGAGTTGAATCCCCTACATCTAACAACCAAAACTCAGAACCTGCTCTACAGATTCATGTCAGCTCAGTCTGGATTCACCTGTGAATATGACTGCCAACATCACTCAGCCAAATATTTGGTTTTAAGCATGAGTGGCTCGTGCAGCTGTGTTCAAGCTACCTATGAGCCTAAATCAATCATGAATTAGCAAGGTCGCATCACAAGAATTGGTGCATTTGGTGCCTGATCTAACCGACTAAATAGGATCACAAATTAGCAGGCCTTTTGGCTTTTCATATTAAGAAACTCTAATTGTGATGATACATTTGAATCCAGTTTCACCTTTCAAGCGAGAAATAAAATAACCAGTAACATTGTCACTGCATAACATGTTCCATCGTCCTGCTTACTTCTCCTTTGATGGAGTATCCCTCTCTATCCAAAAGAAAACAGGTAAATATAAAAGTTACCATGAATAAATGAGACCCAAGTATAAACCACTAATATAGATTTCATTCAGCAGTTGCAATTCAAGTGAATCTTCATATTTAATCATTTAGTATAAGAATAATATTACAGTTACTAGCTACTTAGTGTATAAAAAATGGGGGAGATAAACCAAAGAGCACACCTTCCCAGCTAACCAATGAGAACATACGGAGCAGTTGAAAACTCTTCACACTTACCAGATTCCAGCATTTTCATTAGACGAGGTATAACTTTATCATAGTCCATTCCCAGCTCTAGAAAGATAAAAAATTACTTTTATTTATTTCTGCTGCAAAATACTCATATGAGGAATTTATGGCATAAATGAGCAAGACCATGGCATTAACCATATGATGTAATTGGAGTTAGTCGAAGAAATTATTGGTAAGTATGAAGCCTCATCATTATGGGTTCTTATGTAAAATGCAATGGGGAGGAGAAACAGGTAGAGGTGCATATAGGAAATCATGCACTGGAATCAATTGAAGCAAGCTATAATAACTTACAGGATAACATCTATTGAGATCCATGCTGAAAGCTCAATAAAGAAATTTTCAGTAGACAAACATGCTGAAAAGAAAGATAAAACGTTACGTTCATTAATTTCTGCTGCAAAGGACTCAAAGCATGATACTAGATGTTCGCTGTTGGTGCATTTTAAATTGGCTGACATCCTACTAGATATATTACACAGTAACAGTGAAAAGAATACAACACCGGCCTTCTCCCTAATGAAGCAACAAAAGAAATAATGGTCAAACATTTACACAAGTAATAAGGTAATACAAGAACGTTGTCCAGATACTGAACAAACAAGACACGGAAGTGACTGATTGACTTCAACTATTAAGGAAAAACAAGCAAGGTGATAATCACATACTCAGGTTGACGAGTGATGTGTTTTGAAATTCTTACTGTCACGCCCCGAAACTGCAGCGGAAATTCATAAATACGGGTTACGTGACAGCAGCGACCCATGCACAGGACAAGTCCCGTGCACGAGTCAAGCCTGACACTTCATATCACATAGTTTATCTCAAAACATATATAAACCGAAAGGGTAACTAAAAACTCATGCACTGATCTTACAAAATTGCTCTACCGGCTAGATCCTATTCCATTGAGGAAGAGGAGCTGCTAGAGCTAGACTCCTCTTCGGTTGGCTCGATCTCCTCCGAGTCCTTGCTACTATCAGAGTCGGACATTGGATCTAGATCGATACCACTAGTCCCCCATCCTTCAAGATCGAGGTCTGCACCCATACCCAGAATATTCGACTCACCCTCAGAGGCAAGTCCTTGGTCATTATTAGAAATCTCGGCTACATGAGACTCCATACCAGAGGGGTCGGATGAAATCATAATGATTTCAGAGGGTGAGGACTCTATGGGAATAACTTCTACCACTGGCTCATCCTCATCAAAGGGATTAGTCTCGGACTATGAAGAATCTACTAATATGATCTCTACTGACTCTATATCAGAGGAATCGGACGAAATCACGATAATTTCTGAAGGTGCAGACTCAACTGGAATAACCTCCACTGATTCAACCTCCGATGAGTCTGGTGTTACATGGTCAGCCACTATCAAATCTGGGTCGGTCTCATCAAAAGTGTACTCCCAGTCTCTTAGGCTGGGTTCCCGGTCAAGCTCTATGATTGCTATAGGCGGCTCACGGGAACAGCGGTAGGAGTACGCTACGACGAGACGACGGTGATAGTGGCGACTAACACCGATTTCGTCGGAGGTGGAAGTGAGGTTATTCGGTGGTCTTCACCGAAATTAGCAAACATTTTGTCGATGGAAGTCAGATAGAATCATATCAATAAATTCTTGAGTAGAGACTATTTTGATGAGGATGAGCCGGTAGAAGTTATTTCCATAAAGTCCTCACCCTGCAATCGTTATGTTTCATGGAACCTCGGCTATAGTCTCTTTCAACCCGAAACTGAGGACCTCGAGTGATAAATATTCGAGTATGATGCGAATTTCGTCTGAAGATGAAACTAGTGCTCGATCGAGTCTAATGTCGGCTCGATAGTAGCGAGAGCAAAAGGCCAGTCGGCGAAGAAGTCTAACTCGCTCCTCTTCCAATGAAGGATCCGCGTGAAGCTATTTTAAAGCGATCATATAATTTTCTAGTTACCCTTTGGTTTATATATGTTTTGAGATAAACTATGTGATATGAAGTGGATTGACTTCGTCTGCGAAGCGTAATCATAGTATGGCGCTTTACGTCACGTAACCCGTGATATATGCATTTGTGTAAATAGGTAGAAGGACAGTGTCCATAGCTAACACATTGTACTTGCACTACAACATCGTCTATCTGAGAAACCATGGAACTCTGACATGGAAAGGCAATCATTGTGCGAAGAATCCTTGATATGTGTAGGGTCGAAAAAATGTTTATTGATTGAATGAAATTGTTACAATCAAATTTTCCGATTCTGAGAGGAAGAGAAGATTGATTTGACTTCTCTTTGTATGGGTTCTTGGTGAGAGGATGCCTCATTCGAATGTCGAGCCTCGCCGCTGGCGAGCCTCATTCGAATGTCGAGCCTCGCCGCTGGCGAGCCTCATTCGAATGTCGAGCCTCGCCGCTGGCGAGCCTCATTCGAATGTCGAGCCTCGCCGCTGGCGAGCCTCATTCGAATGTCGAGCCTCGCCGCTGGCGAGCCTCATTCGAATGTCGAGCCTCGCCGCTGGCGAGCCTCATTCGAATGTCGAGCCTCGCCGCTGGCGAGCCTCATTCGAATGTCGAGCCTCGCCGCTGGCGAAGCCTCATTCGAATGTCGAGCCTCGCCGCTGGCGAGCCTCATTCGAATGTCGAGCCTCGCCGCTGGCGAGCCTCATTCGAATGTCGAGCCTCGCCGCTGGCGAGCCTCATTCGAATGTCGAGCCTCGCCGCTGGCGAGCCTCATTCGAATGTCGAGCCTCGCCGCTGGCGAAGCCTCATTCGAATGTCGAGCCTCGCCGCTGGCGAGCCTCATTCGAATGTCGAGCCTCGCCGCTGGCGAGCCTCATTCGAATGTCGAGCCTCGCCGCTGGCGAAGCCTCATTCGAATGTCGAGCCTCGCCGCTGGCGAGCCTCATTCGAATGTCGAGCCTCGCCGCTGGCGAGCCTCATTCGAATGTCGAGCCTCGCCGCTGGCGAGCCTCATTCGAATGTCGAGCCTCGCCGCTGGCGAGCCTCATTCGAATGTCGAGCCTCGCCGCTGGCGAAGCCTCATTCGAATGTCGAGCCTCGCCGCTGGCGAGCCTCATTCGAATGTCGAGCCTCGCCGCTGGCGAGCCTCATTCGAATGTCGAGCCTCGCCGCTGGCGAGCCTCATTCGAATGTCGAGCCTCGCCGCTGGCGAAGCCTCATTCGAATGTCGAGCCTCGCCGCTGGCGAGCCTCATTCGAATGTCGAGCCTCGCCGCTGGCGAAGCCTCATTCGAATGTCGAGCCTCGCCGCTGGCGAAGCCTCATTCGAATGTCGAGCCTCGCCGCTGGCGAGCCTCATTCGAATGTCGAGCCTCGCCGCTGGCGAAGCCTCATTCGAATGTCGAGCCTCGCCGCTGGCGAGCCTCATTCGAATGTCGAGCCTCGCCGCTGGCGAGCCTCATTCGAATGTCGAGCCTCGCCGCTGGCGAGCCTCATTCGAATGTCGAGCCTCGCCGCTGGCGAAGCCTCATTCGAATGTCGAGCCTCGCCGCTGGCGAGCCTCATTCGAATGTCGAGCCTCGCCGCTGGCGAGCCTCATTCGAATGTCGAGCCTCGCCGCTGGCGAGCCTCATTCGAATGTCGAGCCTCGCCGCTGGCGAAGCCTCATTCGAATGTCGAGCCTCGCCGCTGGCGAAGCCTCATTCGAATGTCGAGCCTCGCCGCTGGCGAGCCTCATTCGAATGTCGAGCCTCGCCGCTGGCGAAGCCTCATTCGAATGTCGAGCCTCGCCGCTGGCGAGCCTCATTCGAATGTCGAGCCTCGCCGCTGGCGAGCCTCATTCGAATGTCGAGCCTCGCCGCTGGCGAGCCTCATTCGAATGTCGAGCCTCGCCGCTGGCGAGCCTCATTCGAATGTCGAGCCTCGCCGCTGGCGAGCCTCATTCGAATGTCGAGCCTCGCCGCTGGCGAGCCTCATTCGAATGTCGAGCCTCGCCGCTGGCGAGCCTCATTCGAATGTCGAGCCTCGCCGCTGGCGAGCCTCATTCGAATGTCGAGCCTCGCCGCTGGCGAGCCTCATTCGAATGTCGAGCCTCGCCGCTGGCGAGCCTCATTCGAATGTCGAGCCTCGCCGCTGGCGAGCCTCATTCGAATGTCGAGCCTCGCCGCTGGCGAGCCTCGTCTCATGGCTGGCGAGCCGTTTCGCGTCGCGAACCTTGTGTTGAGGTCAAGCCTCGCCTCTTGAGCAAGTCTTGTTCAAGCTTGCACGGTCTAGCTGGTTGAGTGTCGAGGTTCACCGCCGTAGGCGAACCTCGGTTGAATGTCGAGGTTCACCGCCGTAGGCGAACCTCGGTTGAATGTCGAGGTTCGCTGGCGTAGGCGAACCTCGGTTGAATGTCGAGGTTCGCTGGCGGCGAACCTCGGTTGAATGTCGAAGCCATTGCTTGGCGAGCCTCATTCGAATGTCGAGCCTCGCCGCTGGCGAAGCCTCATTCGAATGTCGAGCCTCGCCGCTTGGCGAGCCTCATCGAATGTCGAGCCTCGCCGCTTGGCGAGCCTCATTCGAATGTCGAGCCTCGCCGCTTGGCGAGCCTCATTCGAATGTCGAGCCTGTTGCTTGGCGAGCCTCATCGAATGTCGAGCCTCGCCGCTTGGCGAGCCTCATTCGAATGTCGAGCCTACGGTTGGCGAGCCGCAAATGCACTCTGAAAACGGTCGGTAACCAAACCGTGCGTCGGGTGGGCCGAATTATATATGGAAATCGACCATCTCGGCGAGGGCGAGAACAAACCCAGAAGGGTTCGGTTTGCTCGGTCATTTTGCCAAATTCCTTCCGGTTTGGGAGATATCGACACTTTGTCTATTTTGTAAAGTCAAGCGTTGGTTGAACTTAACCTTTAGCGGGCTCGACTTCACTCGGATGGACCCCTAAGCTCTTTTGCTCATTAGAGTTCGCGTGTAAAGATTAAGGCAATTTTTCGCGCTACAAAACCCCTCAAAGTTTTCGGACTTGAATGCGGTTGAATGGAGTCCGAACACTTTGGATATGAAGACTTGTAAGATGGTTGCCCGTCTTGGCGAACAAGGAACCTTCTAACGAACACGGTAAATTTGAATTCTTCACTGCGACTAATGATAGCCCTCAGGATTTTTAGCAAACCCCGCCTATCAACCGTTTGATGTGCCTTTACGATTCTGGTTTGAATCGGGCTAGCCATACTTTTCCCTCAAGATGGTGAGTTTGCGAGGAGTTTCTTTTAGGCTTAGTGCTAAAATCTCCCCTCTATCCTTAGCAGTTCAAAGGCGTTGGATTAAAAGATAAGGGCAAATAGCCCGGTAGGCCATCATGCGGAAATGATCGAATCGCTCGACATGAAAGTATAACGATCGCGATCAAAAGCAATCAAGTTGTTGATGGCGTGAGAGTATAACAACAAGTGATTACGAACAAAATCATTTAGAGGAATGATCATGTGGGAGTAGTCAAGTCGTTCAGGGACATGGGAGTATAACGACTATGGTTGAAATAGAGGCACATCGCATGGTAGGCCACTATTCGGAAACGACCGAATCATTCAGTGACATAAAAGTATAACTGTTCGCGAGGAAATTTATAAAATTGATCTATTCTATTTGAAGAATAATGAATACAATCTCTAATGCAATCTCTCTCTAACCGACTTAGATAAAAAGAAATTACAAATTCCTCGATCGGTTGTTCGATTTACAAAAGAGGGAATGATCAACGGAGACCCTTCCCTTTATTTAATCTGGGTTCTTCCACGGTGGCGGTGGGAGCTTGAATCTTGTATCCCGTTGACGATCCGACCGCCTTGACTCGTGGGACGAGGTTGAAAAATAACTCGCAGAGCAAGTTTAGAACTCGGCGAGTTAAGAACTCTTTGATAGAGTTGATTTTAGAAAAGGATTAGTAATCCTTTTAGCCAAGAATGGCGGCGAAGAACTCTTTTGAGGATTCTACGTGATGGGCTTCTTGATCGGGAGCTTCTTGATCGGGAGCTTCATTCACGTTTTCATTCCATTTTGAGGATTGACTCCTCCTCCGTGATGATTCCGGCTGAGGTGTAGAGCCGAACATGTGAACTTGAGCCCTATCTGCTACAAGTTGGTTTATCATATCTCGAAGTTGATCGATGGACTCTTGTTGTGATCGCAGGGCTTCTTGCATCATAGCCTGATGCTCTTCGAGCCTCTTCTTGAAATCTTCAAGATTCTCTCGTCATGTAGACAGCTCCCGTGCTCCATGAAAGAACTAGAGGATTGACTCGCGATGGTGAATGCTCATCATCGACTCAATTCCTTTAGCCAACTTTTGGTAGTTGATGTGGGTATGACCCCCGTCGAGTCCGTAAGTATGTCAGAACTCCGTCGAGTCATTCAAAGCCTCTTTCAAGCCGGGACCGATTTGCCTCTCGCTCATGGAGCTAGAGATTGACGGCCCGCCACTCCCATCATATTAGAAGTGACTCCAAGGTATTCACCTCAAGTCTCATTCCCGTGAAAATGCCGCCGATTGGACCAAATAACATTTGTCAATCGTTCAAACACCGCGGCTTCCGCGATATGAGCAAATACCGCATATGCCGATGATTTGGCACTTGAACGCGAAGATCGCTGAGCACTTGAACGCAGGTGCGCACTGCGTTTTGATTGGGGACGCGAGGATGCGGCAACCCTGCCGAACGCGAGGTCCGGTTTGAACATTTGAACGGGTTGTGACCGCTTTATAAGGGGACGCGAGATCGCGGCAACCTCGCCGAACGCGAAGTTTCGCTTGAGCAATTGAACGCTGGGTTGTGACCCGCTTCGACCGTGAAACGCCCATTGAGGGTTGCGTTCACCGCTTTTGCAGGCTCAGATTCGGGCACATAAACGCCAGGCTTGCGCTCAGAAGAAACGCCGGGCTCGGGATCGCTTTTCGCGCAAACGCCAAGTTCGCGTTGGTTGGTCGATTGGCCATCTCGGTCAGTGTTCTTTGGCGGCAGCCCTTTTCGCTCGATTTGAGGCCTTTGCGGCGACATCACCATCTTTCTCGATTAGGTTAGCGGAACCGAAGGGACTTTGGTCTCCTTAGAGGCTTTGTGGATCTTGGCGATAGCCTTGGGGCTAAGGGATCCGGAGGAGAGTGCCTCCTCGAACTTGGCTTGATCGAACTCTACGGCCGAGTTTCAACAGTCGTCCCAATGAGCTTGACGCCGATTGCGCCACCACCTCTTCATCGGTGAAAGAAGTTCTCCCACGGTAGCCATCTTTTGTTAGCGAGGAAATTTATAAAATTGATCTATTCTATTTGAAGAATAATGAATACAATCTCGAATGCAATCTCTCTAACCGACTTAGATAAAAAGAAATTACAAATTCCTCGATCGGCCCGATTTACAAAAGAGGGAATGATCAACGGAGACCCTTCCCTTTATTTAATCTGGGTTCTTCACGGTAGCGGTGGGAGCTTGAATCTTGTATCCTGACGATCCGACCGCCTTGACTCGTGGACGAGGTTGAAAAATAACTCGCAGAGCAAGTTTAGAACTCGCCGAAGTTAAGAACTCTTTGATAGAGTTGATTTTAGAAAAGGATTAGTAATCCTTTTAGCCAAGAATGGCGAAGAACTTGTCGCGTAAGTTTGAAAACTCTAATCGAGTTGAACTCTCTAGGAGAGTTGATTCCAGCAAAGGAGGTCTTCGGTAAAACCTCAATATCTCTAAATCCGACCGGTAGGATTCAATCTCCACCGTTCATAATTAGGAACAATGAGTCTTGAGGCTGCCCTCCAAGTTTCACTCCGATCAGACCACGGATGAAGGTCCGATCGTCACGCCGATCACAGCTGCGCGGAAGAAGCCGTTCTCTGCACAATTGGCTTCGGTAAAACCTCGATATCTCTAAATCCAACCGGTAGAAATCAATCTCCACCGTTCAGAATTAGGGACGACGAATGTTGAGGCCTCCTCCAAGTTTCACCCGATCAGACCACGGATGAAGGTCCGATCGTCACGCCGATCACAGCTGCGCAGCAGAAACTGTTCTCTCCCTTCCTTTTGTTCTCCGGCCAAACTCCTTCCAACCCCTTTGTTTGGCTGTCAAACCCCCATTTATAGGGTTAAAGGTGTAACCACCCCTTAAAATGATCCATAATGGGGTTAGTGGGTGTAACCACCCCCTAAATTGCTCAAGCGGTTGAGGAACCGTTCAACTCATGTTTGAATGAGTCAAACGCCAAGTTCGCGTTCGAGCAAGCCTCGCTCTGCTTTGAGCTTCAACGCGCCATGTGCCGCGCTTTGAGCTTCAACGCTGGCTATGTGTGCCGCGTTTTAGCTTCGGGAAGGGCGCGGTGTTCGCTGGTTGGAACGCTGGCCACGGCTCCGATTTTGAAATGAAACGCGGCCATGTGCTCCGCGTTTTGGGCTTCCAACCGGCCGGTGTTCGCTGCTTTGCTTTCGGACGGCCGCAGGCCATGTGCTCCGCTTTTTCGAACGCGGCCATGTGCTCCGCTTTTGAATGAAACGGATGAGCCCCGCATTTTGAATTGAAGAGATCAAAACTTGTAATCTCTTTTCACAAGGATTGTCAACTTGTAATCCTTGTATTCGGAGACATTAAACCGATTCTCCTTGTCATCGTGAAAGTCGTTACTTGTAACCTTCATTGATAGTGTTTCGCGGATATCGCCTTCGCAATTTTACGACCTACAGAACCCCTCCAAAGTTTTTGAAAGTTCGCGTTGACGGGACGAGCTTTGAATACTTTGATATCTTCTTTGCTTGATCCCCGAAGGTATTGCTCCTCATTCTCGTCTTCAAAGAAGTTGTGTTCTCGCTTTTATCCACGCTAATCATTCGCTTGCATGGGTGAACTCGCTTTTTTTAAAATGCGGAGTATCGCAAGGCTTTGAACTTTGCACGAGGACCGATCCTCGCGATTTGAGGTTGAAACACCGAGCTAGCCATCGCTCAGTGTTTAAAACGCGCGACCCTCGCTTTTGTGTTGAAACGCGGGGTGGTCCGCTTGATGAGTAAAACGCGGGATGAACCCCACATTTCCAACTAAGTCTTTTAGACTTTTCTTTAAGGTGCCAAAAGTATAGTGTTAACTTGGCATGCCTTTCATACTCGTTGTTTGAACAAGCTTTTTGGGACTTATCACTCTATTGTAAAGAGTTGATAAATTGGTTTTATCATCGAGGTGGAATTTTTAACTTGATGATGATTTTTGAGGACTTATCGCTCTATTGAAGAGAGTCGATAAGTTGATTTTATCAGAGGTGTGGAGTTAACTTGATAAAGTTGGGTATTTGTGGTTTGAACAAGATTTTGAGGACCTATCGCTCTATTGATGAGAGTCGATAAGTTTAGGTTTTGTCGGGGGACAAAATATGAAACCTGTGATTTGAACAAGGTTTAAGGCCTGTGATGTGAACAAGGCTTACGTGGCTTGTGGTGTGAACAAGGCTTTGGGTTTGTGGTTTGAACAAGGTTTTGGGCTTGTGGTTTGAACAAGGCTTTGGGCTTGTGGTTTAAACAAGGCTTTAGGCTTGTAATGTGAACAATGCTTGGGGCTTATCATCCTATTGAGGAGGATTGATAAGTTGATTGTCAGAGGTGTGAGGTTAACATGACAAGGATACGTTGCGATTGGAGCAACTTTGTGGACTTATCATCCTATTGGAGAGGATTGATAAGTTGGTTATCAAACTTCTGAGGGATGTGTCTGATTTTGATAGGATTGTGTTGTAATTTGAACAACTTTGTGGATCTATCATTCTATTGGAAAGAAATGATGAGTTGATTGATTCGGTTTAGTTGTGATTTGAACAATTTTGAGGAACTTATCCGTTGGGGAGGATTGATAAGTTGATTATATCATCGAGGTATAGTGTCGACTTGATGAAGATATGTTGCGACGAGCAACTTTGAGGACCTATCATCCTATTGAGGAGGATTGATAAGTTGATTGCGATTTAAGCAAATTTGAGGAGTTCGCTCGCACGCGGACGCTGTGCTACGATGTTGAATACGTGACTTTGTCGCCTTTATGGGTAAGAGACTAACCAAACGCCGCGTGTTAGGCGCTTGACTTTAGGGTTATTGGCCAACCCCGACCATCAACGGACTTGATGAGCCTTTACCGATTACCGTTTGAATCCTAGCATACGATTATCTAAACCGCTCGCATGTGACGTTGTGCTAAAAGAATAAAACTCTTTTAGGCTTAATGCTACGATGTTGAAATGAGGCTTCGTCTTTCTCACGGGAATAGACTACCCTACCGCATGTATTAGATGCGGGCTTATCTCCGCTTAGGTTTCGAGATAAAATTCCCCGATTTGAATTCTGGTGTCTCCTTCGATCGGTAGAAGACTAAACCGGCAACGTGTGTTAGGCGTTGACTTACCCCTACTTAGGATTCGGGATAAAATTCCCCACACGTGTGAGGCGTGGATTGTGGTGTTATTAGAACAACCTTGAGGATTTATCGCTCTATTGAAAAGAGTTGATAAGTTGATTGTCGAGGTGTTAGGTTAACATGACAAGGATACATTGGCGAACAACTTTGAGGACTTATCGCCTATTGAAGAGAGTTGATAAGTTGATTGTCGTAAGAGGTCACTTGCTAATAACGAGACGAGCTAATCTTAACTTTGTGGGGATTATGCTATGATGCGAAAGCAACTTTGTGGGCTTATCATCCTATTGAGGAGGATTGATAAGTTGATTGTCGAGGAGGTCACTTGCTAATAACGAGACGAGCTAATCTTAACTTTGTGGGGATTGCGCTATGATGCAGCAACTTTGTGGGCTTATCATCCTATTGGAGAGGATTGATAAGTTGATTGTCGAGAGGAGGCCTTTGCTAATAACGAGACGAGCTAATCTTAACTTTGTGGGGATTATGCTATGATGCAGCAACTTTGTGGGCTTATCATCCTATTGGAGAGGATTGATAAGTTGATTGTCGAGGTGTTAGGTTAACATGACAAGGATACATTGCGACCGGAGCAACTTTGAGGACTTATCGCTCTATTGAAGAGAGTCGATAAGTTGATTGTCAGAGGTGCATTGTTAACCTGACGGGATTGTGTTACGATTTGAGCAATTTTGTAGACTTATCATCCTATAGGAGAGGATTTATAAGTTGGTTGTCAGAGGTGTTAGGTTAACATGACAATGATAGGTTGCGATTGGAGCAATTTGTGGACTTATCATCCTATTGGAGAGGATTGATAAGTTGACTTTGATGGTGCTGCTGCACGTTTAAGTGCTTACATTGTCAAAAGTATTTTGTTAACTTGACAACATTTGGAATTTATTATTCTACTCGGAAAATAACAGATAATCAACCGCCAGTCTGTAATTATTCTAGGTTGATACTAACCGAGTCTTCGGCCTCACGATTTAGAGCCGGGTCATCAATAGCTAGATCTTCGGAGTCAGCCTCCTCTTCTTCAGCTTCAATCCTAGCAATAATTGCTTCCTACTGCTCACAGGAGACTAGTTGTTTCGTGAACGACATTTTGTAACCCCCATTCGAAAGTTAGATTGGTTTGTAAATTGTGCCGGCAGTGTCAATCGAAAGGCATCGTGTCATACCTGTCGAGCATCGAAGAGCCATGCTTCGGAATCGTTTGATGAAGACTTTGATAGGCTCTCTCTCCTTTTGCTTAATGGCAAGGAGAGAAGTGACAGTGATCTCCGTGTCATCTTCAAAGAATCGTGACAGGAAGAGTCTCTAAATCGCCATTTCGGATACATCCTGTAGGCAGTTTCATGAACCATTCAAAGGCAACCCCCTTGAGGGTGCCAATGAACAAACGAGCTATTATGGCATCGTTTGACATCTCATTCCCAGTCTGTGACTTAAAATGGTAGATGTGTTGGTTCGGTGATCCCGTGCCGTTGAAAGTTTGTAGCGTCGGGATTTTGAATTTTGGAGGATAAGGAATCGTATCCCATTCTGCGGAATCGATCGACAACCCGATCTTGGAGTCGCACCTATTAGCCATAGCATTGGGCGGGCTTCGGTTCTCGCATTTTGCCGATTGAGGACTTTGCTCGTTTTGGCCTCTTTCCTTTCTTGAGAGGAGACAGTCCGCCCGCTTCCCAAAATGCCGGAGGCGGTGCGTGGGCTAAACCCTTGACGTATTAGGTTGAGGAGAAATACGAATAATAAAAACATTTCTTCTCAATCTAATACGTGGCGTCAAGTAATCATAAAAAATATATCACGATCCACAGTCCCAATCCGGCCGGTAAGAATAAATAATAATCGAGGAGCAGAGAATACATATCACCAAATAAAATAATATCCAAGACTATAAAGAGTCCACATGTCCAAACAATACATGTGGCTAAAGAACTAGAGAATCATAAAACAAATATCAACTAAGTTAAAATGGAAATGTCAAGGAAGTCTAAAGTTCATCAACTACTGAAAATAAAAGAAAACTAAGCTTCAACTCGATCTACTCGCCGTGCGGAAGGTTCTCTGGCGAAACTTCGGCTCAAGTGTGACCGCATCTTGGACTTGTCCGATCATCTAAATCTGATGTACACCAAGAGAATGGATGCGTCGTGCATAACCTACGGCAAGATCCACAAGCAATAGCAATATAATAATAATACAAACGAATGCAAGTAATCGAAGCTGCGATCGATACATTATAACAATACGATTAACCATCCATGTAAAGATCCGAATGAGATTAATATTAAGAAATCTACAAGCGAGGCGTGAATGCGTCGGCGAAATAATCAAACAAGGAAACCCTCATGTATATACCATATGTCTCGGATTGTAAATAACTAAATACTAACCCCAAACTATACGGATGGAACATACAACCGGAAATAAAGCATCGACATGTGCATCTCGGTGTCCGTACAACCAAGTGTCCTAAGCTGTCAAATATCTCAACTCGATGTCCGCATCTAGCCATCCTATAAGCGGTCAGCGGATCATAACTCTCCGCAGTGAAATTCATATCAGGATAAGCGTTGTTCATAAATCCCTACGTGCATCGTGCAGAGAGGACTACCGCCGGTCCGGCTTTGTCGACGCCCGAGGACTTCGGTGAATACACAAGTACACCGACTAAAGCGACTACACAAATTCAAACTTTAGCCCTACAAACCAACCCGGTGACTACACAAATTCAGCAGTGCGAGTCTGAAGATACATCAGCAGTCATATCCGATCACATGAACCAAGACTTTCCCATCCACGGTCTCCGGGTAAATCAAGTCAACGATGCCGATATCACACACCTGTTCACCTCCTAAGCGAGTCAACACACACATGTCACTAGGTCATGTTCATGGCGAACCAAGTCCCTAAGTCATGAACTACTACGGTTGGACACAACAAGGCGTGAATAAATGTAATTAGCGGCATATCAATACCGTAATGCATCAAAACATGAATAATCAATAAGCGGTCGCGAATCACGATAACAAGAGCCATGAGCGACTAACTACACATGTAAACGGATAATATCGGAAATTTCACTAACGAGATTTTGAAACTTTTAAAATAATAAAATAATAATTCCAATATTCCTTTAATATTTTCTCTTCCAAAATAAATTCTTCTAACATATTTCTCATAATAATAATTCTAAAAATATTCTAAAAATATTCTTTACATCAAAACATTTCATAATTAATTAGAATTTAATAATTATTAAAATATCACACTCATCTCTTCAGAATATACCACAACAAGAATTATCTCATATTCACAAACAATCTCCGTAAGTAATATCAATATAATCATATCATGATCTAAACTATGCAATTAATTAATAACGGATATAAATATTTGAAAAGCGAGTCAAAGGCGGGATCTTGCCTCGGGTTGTCGAGCGGATCGGAAGTTGGTGTGGTACAGCAGCGTCGTCGATGTTCTGGAGTTCGGCAGCGATGGCGTCCAGGGAAGCTCGTGAGCGGCAGGGTAGCGAGCGGAGGAGGTTGGCAGTAGTAGAGGTGAAGCGGTCAGCGAATCAAATCAAATAAATAAAGGCTCAATCAATCCATCATCGGTCTCAAAAAAACGTCAGCTCATCAAAATAAAGTCATCATCAATCATCATAAAGGCATAAAAATAAAATCAAGATAACAAATCAAAGGAGGATCAAATATCCATAACAGGTCGAAAAATCGGTCGATCTTTCGACGGGATGGGAGAGATGGGATGGGGTATCGGGTTTGGTTTTGATTTTCAAAATATGTATATATATATATAAGCTAGGAGTTAGGGTTAGGGTTAAGGGTTAGGCTATTATACAACATATAAAAAGTGGTATTATAATGATATTAATAAGAGTGATAATCATAAAAATTATCACACATATATATGTATTTTGTAATGCTCAAATACCAAGCTCAAGTTTATAAAATCATAAATAATATCAATAATCAAGATTATGACCGAAAGTATTTATCGAAATTATTAAATTTATAATATAGCTAAATCATAAACATAAATATAAAACTCTATTTTGAATTAAGTAGAGAATCACGAAAATTTGAGAAAATATTAATAATACTTTTAGAAAATAATATTTAATATTAGAAGAGCAATATTAGAAGATACGATCAAAAATATTAGGAAAATAATATTGGAAAATACATTATCGAATATTAGAAAAATACGTGCTCGAAAATTCAGGTGTTACATCCTACCCCCTTAAAACAAATTAGTCCCTCGAATTAAGACAACCCAAAGACAGAGATATGGATTAAGTGAAGGGTAATGAACCACAACCTAAAGTTAATAAATCTTGAAGCGATAATATAAAGAACAAAATTATGCTAACGATAACAAGTTAGATACAAACATAACAATTCAAGGCTAAAGACAACAAACAAAAAGTAAATGCAATATTTAATGACTAAAGTTAACAAACCCCAACATAAGGGTAAAAATAATAATAATATATAAGACAAACAATTTAATGACTTAAGATGACAAACCTCGATGGAAAATAAAAGTAAAGATAACATAATTAAGCGAAGGGTAATAAACCGATCTTAAGAATAAGTCAAAAGTGGTAAGGACATAAGTGTCAAAAATTAACCCAAAACTATCAAATTAAAATAACTCAAATAATAAAAAAATTATTTCCAAAAGGTAGCAAACATTGACCATAATATACAAAATCTAAAGTGTAAACAATATTAAAAGGACACAATTATGCTAAAGGTAACAAACTTCTACACAAATGTATCTGAGCTCAAAATAAATATCAGTTCTTCTAATGGTAAAATAAAAAATAGACAATATCCATGAAACACTATCGATGAAGGTTACAAGTCGACGACTTTCACGATGACAAAGGAGAATCGAAGCTAATGTCTCCAGTACAAGGATTACAAGTTGACAATCCTTGTGAAAAGAGATCACAAGTTTTGATCTCTTCAATTCAAAATCGCGGGCTCATCCGCGTTTCAATTCAAAAGCGGAGCACATGGCCGCGTTGAAAGCTGAGCGAGCACATGGTCTGCGCCCGCGTTCGAACCAAATCGCGGAGCACACGGCCGCGTTGAAGTAAAGCAGCGGGCACATGGCCCGCGTTTCATTTTCAAAATCACGAACCACGTGGCCAGCGTTTCAACCCAACGAGCACGGCCAGCGTTGAAGCCTAAAGCGCGGCACACATGGCCGGCGTTGAAGCTCAAAAGCAGCTCACATGGCCCGCGTTGACTCAAAGCAGCGAGCGAGGCTTGCTCGAGGCGAACCCGGCGTTTTGACTCATTCAAACATGAGTTGAACGGTTCATAAACCGTTTGAGAGATTTAAGGGGGGTGGTTACACCCCACTAAACCCCCATTGAGGAGCAATTCAAGGGGGCAGTTACACCCCTTTAACCCCTATAAATGGGGGGGTTTTGACAGCCAAACAAAGGGGGTTGGAAGGAGTTTGGCCGGAGAACAAAAGGAAGGGAGAGAACAGTTTCTGCTGCGCAGCTGTGATCGGCGTGACGATCGGACCTTCATCCGTGGTCTGATCGGAGTGAAACTTGGAGGGAGGCCTCAACATTCGTCGTCCCTAATTCTGAACGGTGGAGATTGATTTCTACCGGTTGGATTTAGAGATATCGAGGTTTTACCGAAGCCAATTGTGCAGAGAACGGCTTCTTCCGCGCAGCTGTGATCGGCGTGACGATCGGACCTTCATCCGTGGTCTGATCGGAGTGAAACTTGGAGGGCAGCCTCAAGACTCATTGTTCCTAATTATGAACGGTGGAGATTGAATCCTACCGGTCGGATTTAGAGATATTGAGGTTTTACCGAAGACCTCCTTTGCTGGAATCAACTCTCCTAGAGAGTTCAACTCGATTAGAGTTTTCAAACTTACCGCGACAAGTTCTTAGCGCCATTCTTGGCTAAAAGGATTACTAATCCTTTTCTAAAATCAACTCTATCAAAGAGTTCTTAACTTCGGCGAGTTCTAAACTTGCTCTGCGAAGTTATTTTTCAACCTCGTCCCACGAGTCAAGACGGTCGGATCGCCAACGGGATACAAGATTCAAGCTCCCACCGCTACCGCGGAAGAACCCGTGATTAAATAAAGGGAAGGGTCTCCGCTGATCATTCCCTCTTTTATGCAAATCGGAGCAACCAGCGTCTGCGTTTTGAGCTTGAGCGGGCCATGTGAGCGGCGTTTTGAGCTTGAGCGGGCCATGTGCTCGCGTTTTGGGCCGAGCGGGCGTGTGCTCTGCGTTTTGGGTTGAAGCAGCGGCCACGTGCTCGCATTTTGAAAATGAAGCAGCGGGCCATGTGCTCAGCGTTTGGGGCTTGAGCGGGCCATGTGCTCAGCGTTTGGGGCTTGAGCGGGCCATGTGCTCAGCGTTTGGGGCTTGAGCGGGCCATGTGCTCCGCGTTTTGAATTGAAGCGAGGATGAGCCGCATTTTGAATTGAAGAGATCAAAACTTGTGATCTCTTTTCACAAGGATTGTCAACTTGTAATCCTTGTACTCTGGAACATTAGCCGATTCTCCTTTGTCATCGTGAAAGTCGTCGACTTGTAACCTTCATCGATAGTGTTTAGCGGATATTGGTGTCTTGATAATTTTTCTGACCTACAATAGCGATGGCGATCAAAAGCAATCAAGTTGTTGATGGCGTGAGAGTATAACAACGGTGATTCTGAACAAAATCATTTAGAGGAATGATCATGTGGGAGTAGTCAAGTCGTTGAGGGGACATGGGAGTATAGCGACTATGGCTAAAATAGAGCACATCGCATGGTAGGCCACTATTGAAATGATCGAATCGTTGATGACATAAAAGTATAACGATCGCGATCAAGAAGCAATCAAGTTGTTGATGGCGTGAGAGTATAACAACGGTGATTACGAACAAAATCATTTAGAGGAATGATCATGTGGGAGTAGTCAAGTCGCTCAGGACATGGGAGTATAGCGACTATGGTTGAAATAGAGGCACATCGCATGGTAGGCCACTATTAGGAAGCGGCCGAATCGTTGATGACATAAAAGTATAACGATCGCGATCAAAAAGCAATCAAGTTGTTGATGGCGTGAGTATAACAACGGTGATTCTGAACAAAATCATTTAGAAAATGACTCGTGGGGGGTATTTGAGTCGTTCGGGGACATGGGAGTATAGCGACTATGGCTAAAATAGAGCACATCGCATGGTAGGCCACTATTGAGAAATGATCGAATCGTTCGATGACATAAAAGTATAACGATCGCGATCAAGAAGCAATCAAGTTGTTGATGGCGTGAGAGTATAACAACGGTGATTCTGAACAAAATCATTTAGAGGAAAATGACTCGGGGTAGCTGAGTCGTTCAGGGACATGGAAGTATAACGACTATGGCTAAAATAGAGGCACATCGCATGGTAGGCCACTATTGAAATGATCGAATCGTTCGATGACATAAAAGTATAACGATCGCGATCAAAAAGCAATCAAGTTGTTGATGGCGTGAGAGTATAACAACGGTGATTCTGAGCGAAATCATTTAGAGGAATGATCATGTGGGAGTAGTCAAGTCGCTCAGGACATGGGAGTATAACGACTATGGCTAAAATAGAGCACATCGCATGGTAGGCCACTATTGGTGAGAGTCGATAGGGGTATATTGCTTGGTTAACCACTATCAACCCAAAGTCACTTTCGGACAAGTGACGATATGGAAATGTCAGTCGTTCATTGACATAGAGGTATGGCGACTTGATTGAGCAACGTCATCTGCGGGAATAGCGGTGTGGACTATCGAAGGTGATTGTTAACATGATGCTTATGTGGGCCCGCCATCCTATTGACAAGGATTGGAAGGGGAATTTGTCAAAGGTGATCGTTAACCCGACAAGAATTTGTTGCGATCGGGGCAACTTTGAGGACCTGCCATCCCATTGAAGAGGATTGGTAAGTTGATTTGTCAGAGGTGTAATATGACAGTGGGAGTGGTCCCGTCATCCTGTTTGAGAGGATTGACGGAGGAAATCTTGAGGGAACTATCAGAGGCGATTGTTAACGTGATAGTTTTGGGGTCCCGCCATCCTATTGACGAGGATTGGCGAGGGAATTTGGAGGGAATTGGTTATCAGATGTGACTGTTAACATGATAACTTAGTGAGAGTTTGAAAGAAGACTACGGGTAGTACTTTTGAAACTTACCATTAATAGGCATCATGATGTAGCCTTCTTGATTGGTTAGGCGGTATGCTCCATTCAGTAAAGCTGATTCCCGAATGGCCCTTCCCATTTTGGTTCGAACTTCCCCTTCTTTTGGAGTTCAAAATCATTGGGCGTCGGACGGCGAGCGAGGTCGCCTTCCTTGAAAATCGACATCGGACTTTCTTGTCAAATGCTTTAGAAATCAGATGCAGTAAAGCTTCGATATCTTTGTTGAGCACATGTCGTTTTCATCCGGCATTTCAAGTTCCTCAAAGGCGTGGTGATTTTCCTCGGTTGTCATTCCGTGGATAACGCTATTCAAGCGATGGGGTTTGAATCTCTAGCGGTAAAATGGCCTCACAACCATAAACCCGAGAATATGGGGTGGTGCTGTCGATTGTGAACCATTTGCGGTAAGCCCACGGGCTTTGCCCGGCTTGTCGTTCAGTCCTTCTTGTTTGAAGAGACCATCTTAGTAAGGATCTTGATGATCGTCTTATTAAAAGCTGGCTTGTCCGATTCATGGGGGTAATATTTGTTGATGCAAATTCGGATCGGATTTGTATGAAATCAGCGTGAAAGCATGGCCGACAAATGCGGACCATTATCGTGGACAATGCGCCTCGGCACACCGTATCGGTATATGACATGATGTTTAACAAATTTGATCACATCACTTGTCTTGACCAATCTCAGCGGGCGGCGGCCCTTTGAGAAATGATCCGTTATCGCCAATATGAAGCCATGTCCTTTTGAAGAAGGTGGAGAAATCGACCGACGATATCCATTCCCCGTTTCAAATGGCGGGGCGTGGCGGTGGGATGCAAGTGTTCCGAGGTCGGTGAAGGTAATTAGCATGTATCCGCACGCATGGCATCGTTTAAGCGTAACCCGCGGCATCCCTTACCATTGTCGGCCAATAATAGCAGAGTCACAGCGGCGGTCCCATAACTTGGGCCCGTGTTGGTGTGCTCCACAAACACCGCCATGAGCTTCTTTCAAGACTTGCTCGCTTCCTTAGTTGGCGGACATCGAGCGGTAACCCATCATATGACCTTCTATATAAAGTCCGTAGTGGGAATCATAGTAAAATCTTGATGCTTTCGTCGGCGAATCGACTCCCTTTCTTTTATGTCTTCGGCAATATCCCATGCAAGACATAGTCGATGATCGGGAACCGCCGGTCGTGCTTCAAGTGACTTAGGCTTCGTCTTATTTGCTTGGATCTGTAATGCATATTTTGGCGAAATAGTTCTTGACTAGACACAATAACCTCTGAGTAGCATTCGAGGCGGGGCTAAGCGTAACTGCAAGAGGCATGACGCATGCTGCACAAGTGTTACGCGGGGTACATGATCAATGTAAAAGCTTTTAAAGGAGTCACTAAAGTCATGGTTCTTTGCATGGTGAGGGATAAGGTCCTCGTGCGACCGTACTCTCCTCTTAACGTTTCACGACTATTTGTGAATCCCCAAATGCTTCAAGGTGCTTCACGCCTAAGTGTTTGGCTATGTCGAGACCAATCAATAGCGCATTATACTGCCTCGTTATTGGTGCATGGTTCGATAGCGACCGCGGCTCGTGGTATCCGTGGTTTTGTGGAGATATCAATACTACCCCACTCGGCTACAGCGGGGCCGTCGGCGCTCTCGAGCTCGATCAAAGAACAAGCTGCCATACGTTCCTTAGAGACCGATTAGCTTCATAAGGTTCATCGGGCATGTCTTGATACAATTCGACTTTCCCTTTCAATGGATGGTTAGCCATAAGATCACACTGCGGCTTGACCCTTCGCCGCTAGCCGAGGTTTGAAGTGAATGTAAATCTTGAGATAACAACAATGCCCATCTAGCCATTCGACCATTCAGCGTGCGGTGGGTCATGAATACCCGGATAGGGTCGATTTTGGAGATGGCGTGTATGGTGCATCCCACTAGATAGTGCGCATCTTTTGGATGGCGAAGACCAAAGCCAAACATTCCTTCCGAATGGGAGGATATCGATACTCGGCCCCGACGGTGTCCTCTTGAGGTAATAGGCTACTTTGTTAGTGGCCATTGTCATCGATCTGTGCTAAAGACACGCTACGCCTATACGTAGCGGATGTAAATCGAAAGGGTTTTCGATTTAGGTGCAACTAACGGGGGGATTAGAAAGATATGTTTTGATCTCTTGAATGCCTTAGGCAATCTTCATCCCAAGCGAGCGATACACCTTTCTTCATGAGCTTGAGAATGGTTGACACTTCCCGATAAATTGGAAATGAATCTGCGAATGTAAGCCAGCGCCCTTGGAGACCACGAAGCTCTCGAGGCTTCTAGGAGGTGGAAGTTCTTGGATAGCTCGACTTTGTCGAATTAGGTATCTTGTAGGCATCAAAATTGTCAAGAACCTCAAATATGACTAAATCATGAGAAGATTGAAGGACAACGTCGTCGAAATCTCAAGAAGCCCAACAGGGGAAGATTGTGTCTGCTTCTGATCGCGAGACACTTTTGTGTGCCTCGCCACTAGCGAGACACTTTGATGTGTCTCGCCCATGGCGGAACTGCTTGTGTCCCTGCCATGCGGCGAGACACCTTGATGTGTCTATTTGCTTGGGTACTGTGTATTGTCTCGCCCGCAGGCGAGACACCTCAAGGTGTCTCGCTATAGCGAACTGCTTACTATGCCTGCGCCAAATCACGAGACACGAGAATACTTAAAGCGAGCTCTTGAAGGGTCTAAATCAATCTTTGGTGGGGCCCACTTGACTTTATCGGCGAAGTTGGACACTTTAATGTCGCGGTTACCGGCGAAGATCGCCCACTAAGTGATTCTAGGAGCATTTAATCGTGCCTGCGGGAAAGCGGATTCACAGCCTTTGAGGGGCGACAGCGCCTGCGCCGATCGGTGAGGCGACCCATCTTGCCTCGCCGCCCGGTGAGGCAACCTGCTACCTCGCCGGTTAGCGAAGCGGCTTAGCATGGCATTTCGGTACGCAGCTAGCTACAATTTCACGCACTTATGACACTTATGTTTACGAAGGGCCGCGTTTCCCAAAGACTATAAATACCCTCCTCACGTCCACTTGGGCGTGCGGCTATCGAGAAGGGGCAATCGAGAGATCAAGCTTAGGAGTTCAAGAACCACGATCCACGCGGAGATTCCTCGAGTTTAAGCCTTGACTTATTCTTGAGAAGAGTAGATATCTTACCTTGCTAAGATATTTCTGAAGTTCTTGTTTCCTTTGAAGCATCAACTAAACCCGTCGATTGACGATGTTGCTTTCGGTGGTCCGCGGTTCATCCGACACGGGCAAAGTCCCACAAAACAAGAGATCTACACTTGTAGCGTCTTTTGTTGAGTTTGTGAGAGAGTTATTTAAATTTCTTTGTAGCGAGAACCAAAGTGTAATTTTCTCAAGTTTTACAAATGGAATCAACTTTCGACCCAAACACGATGGTGACCACGATGGGAATAGCGGTCTCAAGCCGAGATCGTTGTGTCGCAACCTGCGACAATCAAGCCGACCTCATGGTTGATGGACTAGACTACTTCTTCGATCAAGCCAAATTGAAGAATATCTCTCCTCTTCCTCATCGAAGTCCTCCTCACCCCGCAAACATCGGAGGATCTCATCCCCTAAGAGGGAAGTTCGTTTCGTTGTAATGCTAGCGATTCTCGTTAAACTGCGGCAGGCGATTCCCCTCTCAACAAGATCTCAAGCGATCGGCGAGCGAGCTTCGCCAAAGGCGGCGTCAAAGATGGCTCGTCAATTAGCCAAGGCCCCGAGTCGGCGGATGGAGTTCACTATCGACGAACTCACATGATCAAAGCGTCAACAAACTCTGGCGCTTCAACCCGTCGGCCTCCTCCCAAGGAAAAATGGGTTCTCGTCAAAGGACCCGATTGACAAGAGCGGCGCCCAAGCGTGCGCGTTGCTCATGCGTGCCATTGTTACGCAAGGCGAGTCTAAATCAACCAAGGAATCGACTCAAAATCACAAAGTTTGGGTCGAAGTCGACATCGGCTCAAGAGTGCATAAACGGATCTTCGGTAGAGAGCGGCTCGGTACCTAGCGCTAACAAGGCGACCTAAAATTTGCCTGCCAATGGCGATGTATATCTCGCGCCCGTGAGACGGCCCGGCTACCTGCATAGCGTGGCGATCTTCCTATGCTTAGAGAAAATGTGCTTTTCGCCCATTTCTTCCACTTCTCGGTGAGGTATCAACCGCTGAGTCCGAAATTGACAATTTCGGTGTTTAGTCGTCTTGGTCCACGGCCGGAAATAAAGGCAAGGTACCCGTGAAGAAGCGCTTGGATTATCGATCGAGAAGAGTCTGAACAAGCTAAAATATCTCGTGTCTCTAGAATTCCAATTGCATCTCATTTGAGCATCCCACAAGGGGTCCACGAGTCTGCCGAGAAGAATAAGTTGAGGCAAGTGACTGCGCCAAAATCACGAGAGATGACCGGACCCTTGTGATTCATACGAAGCAACTTGGATAGCGAAGCCAGCGGCGGAAGTTGTCTCTCAAGTCAAAGAATCGTCGTCCCCAAAGAAGGCGTGTCCTCAATTAAGGACAACGTTACACTTGGGGTGGAAGTGCAATTTGTAATAACCCACACCAACCATATCATCGGGATGGGGGTAGCAACACACGAAGGGCGATCGGCGAAATAGATTGTTCTTGCTCGTGTGCAAAATTGATTAAGACATGGTTATCGGGATGTACTGTTTTGAGTCGAGCAGCTCACCCACAAAGAGCTTCGGTATTGAGCGGCTTTCCCTGTCGACAGCGGAAAATCTGAAGCCACGATCAAGGCGGCGTCGAAGAAGAAAGAGATCGTCCATCGGTTTGATGAGTTTCCGAAGTGACTATCAACATGGTGAACAAAGGGAAAGGACGGCGGCAGTTCAGATCGACTTCACTCACGGAGGAAAGGTTGGGTCTAAGATTTCTCAAAGAATGTCTCGGTTACAATTGCGGTACTTGAGCGCATCGACTATAGAAGGATGCATGAGGAGAGTCATCGATGGCGAAGTTCAGAGCATCAATTCGGCGATAGCTTCGATGACACAATGTCAAGTGTTGGTCCCCATCCCGCAGAAGCTTTTACCATTACTCGATGTCACGGCTCAAATGTTACAAGAAGCCTTAGCTAAGCAAAGAGAAGAGCTTAAGGCGAAATGAGAACGAGAGATGGAGCTAGCCATGCAGCAGATGAGGGAGTTGCAAACCCAACGGTTGCACAACAGGTCGATCAACGGCACGAATCCAGTCAACAAGGTGGAGTTACCCACCATAATGCTCATAATGTCGAAGAGCGGCGATTGGAGATTGATGAACACATTTATGCCGATCAACCTCCAAAGAAAGCTCCATTTGATGCTCAAGGTGGAAATGGTCCAATTCTTCCTATTAGGCGATCCAAAACAAGGGGAGGATGATGGCGAAAGGATGAAAGAGCTTGAAAATAAAATCAATGCTTTGATGTCACGGAAGTCAAAGCGGTATCCGTGTCAGTATCCTAGAAGTGGGATTCAATTCCTTACCTTGAAATTCAATTTGATCAACTTCCGCCATTTGTGGGAGAGGATCACCTACACAACACCCGATCTACTTCAAATCACATTTGGGGGTGATCTCAGGAAACGAGCCTTTGATGGTTCGGTCATTCGTTGGTACCCTTCGCGGGGCTGCCTTCGATTGGTATCGAAGAATCAAAGCTGGGAGCATTAACTGCTGGGGTGATATAGAAAACTTGTTTCTCAACAACTTCTTCGATGGCGACACGAAGTCTCGATTGGAACCCTCTTGGATGAAAAGCGTAAGAATGGGGAAACAATTGACACTTTCGTTAAGCGTTTCATAATAAGGCCATAAGCGCAAAGATCAATCAGAGAATTCATATTGCGGACGTGCCACAACAATCTTTCCATTGATCTGTTGGAAGTCATGGGGTCGTCCCGCCAACTACATGGAAAGATCTGAAAATACGAGGAGAACAAGCCGAGCGCTTCCTCAGAAGGAAGAAAGCTGAAAGAGGCGAAAAGATGGCTGACCCCTCAGAAGTAAATTTTCCTCTCGTAATAGAGGAAAGGCATCTGTATTGCTTGTTGGTCAAATGTCGCAACAACGGCCGCGCCAAAAAGCTTCTAAATCAGAATTCCACAGGACATATTCTTTCGAGGCGAAGAAGTTCGATCATCTTCAAACACCTTCTTAATAACAACAAAATCAAGTTGCCTCCGATTACAAATCAAGAGGAGGTGACAAGACCGGACCCTAAATGCGTGCCCACGGAGGATCCTCCATCCTACAAAGGATTGCTTAGCTCTCAAGGCCATCATCAAGAGCCTTGGCCGGCGTCTTAGCAAAATAAGCGAATGAGGAATCACTCAGAAGCGGGTATCACAGTATAAGCTGCTCCCTTTCCTCAGATGAGTATAAGAGGTTAAAGCTGCTCCTCAGGCACTCAGCCAATTATCACAGTATAAGCTGCTCCCTTTCCTCAGATGAGTATAAGAGGTTAAAGCGCTCCTCCGATACTCAAGCCAATTATCTGATATAAAGCTGCTCCCTTTCCTCCGATGAGTATAAGAGGTTAAAGCTGCTCCTCCTTCTTACTCCAATAAGAATATGAGTATAAACTATTCTAAAATGAATGCAACCCGCTTTGCAAAGAAAGTCGGGGTGGATAATCCATGAGCGAGAGGTCCACTTCCACATTGAGCAATCAAACCTTCCTCTGATTAGGATTGTCTCAAAAATTCCTATCTGGTCAAACCTTCCTCTGATTAGGACCACGGTCAAAATCCCTCTCGATTCTTTCCATGAGCGAGAGGTCCATTTCAGATTGAGCGATCAAACCTTAGGCGGTTAGGATTGTCTCAAAAATTCCTATCTGGTCAAACCTTCCTCTGATTAGGACCATGGTCAAAATCCTCTTGATTCCTTCCATGAGCGAGAGGTCCATTTCAGATTGAGCGATCAAACCTTCCGATAGTTAGGATCGTCTCCAAAACTCCTATCGATCAAACCTTCCTACGGTTAGGATCATTTTTAAATTTTCACTCCCACTTGGTCAAACCTTCCTCTGATTAGGACCACGGTCAAAATCCCTCTCGATTCCATCCATGAGCGAGAGGTCCACTTCAATTGGCGATCAAACCTTCCGATAGTTAGGATCGTCTCCAAATTCCTATCATGGTCAAACCTTCCTCTGATTAGGACCATGGTCAAAATCTTCTCTCGATTCTTTTTATGAATGAGAGGTCTACTCAACAAAGGGTTCGTTTTAGCCGAGAAAACACAAACAAAAGGCTGCAATAATGGTGATGTTTCTCAAGGCATTCAATTACAACTCAAATGATGACTTTCAAGATGAAGATGATTAGTCCAAAATCGACTTCGACATTTTAATTCATTCAAATACAAATGCAGATATTGATCCCAAAGTATGGTGTGACCGCGTAGCAGGGTTCAAGCTGAAGCAAAACATGGGCCTCTTCTACAAAGTTCAGCGTTGAGCGAAGCAAGGCATCTTATCAAAGTATTCAGACCCTCGATAAAATCTGAGAGAGTGCGAAAACTTTGGAGGGTATCTGTAGGCATCAAAATTCTGAAGAACCTCAAATATGACTAAATCATGAGAAGATTGAAGGACAACGTCGTCGAAATCTCAAGAAGCCCAACAGGGGAAGATTGTGTCGCTTCTGATCGCGAGACACTTTTGTGTGCCTCGCCACTAGCGAGACACTTTTGTGTGCCTCGCCACTAGCGAGACACTTTTGTGTGCCTCGCCACTAGCGAGACACTTTGATGTGTCTCGCTATAGCGAGACACTTTTGTGTGCCTCGCCACTAGCGAGACACTTTGATGTGTCTCGCTATAGCGAGACACTTACTTGTGCCTCGCCAAATGCGAGACACCCGTAATACTTAAACGAGCTCTTGAAGGGTCTAAATCAATGCTGGTGGGGCCCACTTGACTTTATCGTAGCGGAAGCGTTGAACCTTTAAATGTCGGTTCTGCGTGAAGATCGCCCACTAGGCGTGATTCTAGGGCATTTAATCGTGCCTAAAAGCGAGGAAAAGTTCTGGCGGTGGAGGGGCGACAACTGCCTCGCCGATCGGCGAAGCGACCCATCTTACCTGCGCTTGGCGAAACAACCTACTTCGCCTGCCGGTTAGGCGGCTTGGCGGCTTCGGTACGCTGCTTACTAAATTTCACGCACTTATGACACTTATGTTTCAAGAGGGCACGTTTCCCAAAGACTATAAATACCCTCCTCGTCCACTTGGCGAGAGTGCGGCTATCGAAAAGGGGCAATCGAGATCCAAGCTTCGGAGTTCAAGAACACGATCCACACGGAGATTCCTCGAGTTTAAGCCTTGACTTATTCTTGAGAAGAGTAGATATCTTACCTTGCTAAGATATTTCTTTGAAGTTCTTGTTTCCTTTGCGAAGCATCAACTAAACCGTCGATTCGTGATCGATGCTTTCGGTGGTCCACGGATTCATCCCGACACGGGGCAAAGTCCCACAAAACAAGAGATCTACACTTGTAGCGTCTTTTGTTGAGTTTGTGAGAGAGTTATTTAAATTTCTTTGTAGCGAGAACCAAAGTGTAATTTTCTCAAGTTTTACAAATGGAATCAACTTTCGACCCAAACATATACCATCTCTTGTGACCACGAACCCTAGAAATTTGCCACTAGACATCCCGAAAAGACTTAGTTGGGTTCATCTTGGTGATGAGCGCATTATCTCAAATGTCGCCCTCAAGTCGTAAATGATCACTTTTGTGGCGACTCTTGACCACCAAATCGCCTACGTAGCATTCTCTTGTCTTCCGCAAATGTTTTGGAAGATAGTGGTCATAACACTTATGTATGTAGCCCTGCGTTTTCAAGCCGAAGGCATAGCGTATAACGATATATTCGGCGGTGTTGGGCGATGTGCTTTTCATCATCGGGGTGCATTTTGATCTGATTGTATCCCGAAAAGCCATCCATAAAAGACATCCTTTCGAATCCGCATGTGTTGTCGATAATGAGATCCGTGATTGGTAGAGGAAAATCATCTTTCGGACATGCTAAATTTAAATCTCGATGTCGGCCTTGCGGTCGGATCTGTCGTTTTTCTTCAAAGCGGGTACTATGTTGGCTACCGGTCGGGTGTTGAACCTCGAATGAACCACCTTCGATCGGCTTTCTCGATGGTCTTCATGACTTGAGGGAAAATGCGTCGTTCTTTGTTATGCGAGCTTAGCTTTGGTTTGATATTAAGGTGGTGCATAGCCACTTGAGGGTCTAAGCCGGGCATATCCTCATAACTCCAAGCGAAGACATCGATATATTCATTACCAAAGCGATGAGGTTCTCCTTTTCCTCGATGGTCAAACTATAAGCTTATAAATATGGGTTTTGGATTAGCCGTCCCCATATTTACTCGGACTATTTTGTCATCGGTGGGCTCGTTGCTCAAAACGATGTTCCCATCGCATCCATTTGTTGACTTAGCGGATCTTGAATAATGACAATGATCATCCTCTTGAATCTCAAGTTGATCGAAGCGTCCATATTGGCCATCGTGGACCGAAATTCATGTCTCTGCATCGACTTGAATCGAGCTGTTCGGGCGATGAGTGCTCACGAATGGCTCTCGGTCTCGACATGCCATGAGTAATGATGGTGATTCATATCCCAACCCTTTACGAAGTTTTATGATAATAATCATCGGTGGCCCTCAGGGACATAAGCGGTCAGTTGGTGTCTTGATACCTCTTAGTAGCTTAGTCCTCTTTCTTGAAAGTCATACCCCATTTTCTTCATCAAATGTTGCGCCGTCGTGAAATATGAAAGTTGGGGTTCTTTTTCTTCGCTTCGGGGTTGTTCCACCTCGGCTTGCAATGGTTTGTTGACTGCCCAAAGATAATGTCTTTCCGATCACTATTCCCGGCCGGTACCACAAAACCGCTATGAAGAGTTATTATGCCTTTGGGTCATCATGAGCGATGACCGAATTGGCATGTGCAATGTAGGTTGACGCCTGGCAACGTCGCGAAATTTCGACATTAAGTCAAGATGACTTTTAACACCCGGCGTAAGCTAAATCATAATCTTCATTGAAAGCGGCGATATCGTCATCGGGATCATTCAGATCGATTACAAAGGTTTTACATCATTGAAAGCGACTCCTTGTTGGGACTCTATGTGACTTCATTTCGGCTCATAGTCCTCGATCTGTGGTTCATCGGTTTGGCCTTCCTCAAGGTAGTGGGCGAGGGTAAAATAATTCTCCACACCTTTGAATGGTTGCCTTCGCGACCAATGTTTTAACCATCCCTCTTCATCTACATACTTCATGCATTGATGCAATGTAGACGGACGATCAAGTTTTCATGGATCCGTGGTCGATCCAATAGCAAATTATAAGATGTATCGGCATCAATGGCGTAGCGGTGGCGTCGTCTTCAAGTCTCCTATCGACATCGAGTTTGATTTTGCCCAAGGGACGAATTGGTGGCATTGAAACCGTAGATGGTAGTTCGGTTGTCGCTAAGCGATCTGTGGTATCGAGATGTTGTATAATTCTCAATGGGATGATACTCAATGCATCCCGGGTCAACTTGAGCTCGGTTGATCCGGACAGAGCCAATGTAACCAGAAAGTATAATGGCCTATCATGCTTCGGGTTCTTCACTTGCATGTCCTCAGGAGAAGGTAATGCAAGGTATTGGCCCCTCAAGACTGGTGACATTGGGCAAACTTCGTTGAGCTTTCGGGAAATGAGCGAAAGGCTTCGTTGTCCGCCAATGCTTCTCGGAGCTTCTAGATTGAGAAAGCCGTAAGAGTTCAAACAAAGTGATCCTCACGGATGTTGGAGAGTTGGGCTAAAACATCGAATTGGAAAGGGCCTTCAAAGTTCAGGTCGTCCTTCTGGCTTTGTTGTACGGACCTCCCTTGTTTTGGGCTCACCAAGCCTGGCGCTATGTCGGTGTTGCCTCGGGATACTCCCCTTAAGAACTCCTTTCCACCACGGGTGGCAATCTTTGATGCAGTCGGCGTGGTAGGACGATTTGCTCCTTTTCCGTGTGATGGGGTGGCGTTACAAGTCTTCCCCTTGGACTTTGAAGAAGTCCATTGCTCATCGATAACAAGTCGGGGTGAACCCACATAATTTAAGCCTTCGGTGGTGTAAGGGACCATACCTCGTTCCTCCCGTTCTTTGGGGTCAAAGTTCACAACTCGGCTTCCGCTGAGGGATTGGCTTTACTCCATCTTGCACTTGGAATTCAAAAATCACCAAATTGGAGGCGATCATGTTTGCAGACACCTTCTCGATCCTCTCGCAGAGTCATAACACCTGCCTCTAACAAGACTTGGATCTTGTCCTTCAAAGCGTAGCATGACCACAGTAGTTGGTGTACCATTCGATGGTACATGCAGATTTTGGATCATCCGTCCTTGAAGCTTCCTCCGGCTTCCTCATTTAGGGGCGTGATCTTGTTCATTTTGAGTAAAGTTTTAAGGATTGGTATGACCTGGTTATCCTTAAAGTCATACTTCCTCGAGGGCGGTTTGTCAAAACATTCGATTTACGCTTGAAGGGTCTCGAAGTAGGTTGGGTCTCCACGGCCAAAGTCTCCTTCCCTTCGACGCTTTTGGGGAATAAAATTGTTCGATTACCCCCTTTTATGAGAGAATCACGGGGTTCCTCGGCCCGATCCTCATAAGCATGTTCTCAACTTGTTAGCCTGCCTCACCAATTCTCTCCAAGAGTGTGCTTCAAGCGCACCCATCTTTGAAAGTATGTTGATCGAGAGGTTGGCTCTGCACATCCCGATGAATGTCGCTTCGAGGCTTGGTCCCGAATGCAAGGACTGATTAGGAATAAACTGGCGAAAGTCTTGCGGCGGACTCCGTCTTCTTTGCTTTTCGGCCAACAAAGTGGCCATAGACACCTCGTGTCATCATCAAAAATCGGGCCATAAAAGCCTTTGCAAATCTTTCCAAGATTTGAGAACCGGGCTCTAACCTTGAAACCATTCAAGGCTACTTTAAGAGTGCTAATGAATAACCGGGTCATGATAGGATCATTACCGTTATATGCCCGTTTCGCTTGGAAGTAATAGATGTGTTGCGACGGAGAGCTTTTCGGTGCACTAAATTAAGTGGCTTGAATTTTGGAGGATATGGGACATCATCCCATTCTATAGGGTATGGCCTTGCCACCCCGGCTCCTTAGATTGCCCTTGGAGTTTAGTCCGGTACTTTTGGAAATCCCGCAACATATGATCCTGCTCTTTCGTGCAGCGGATTCGATTCCGCTCGATGACATTGAGTGAACATCATGATCCCGTCGTAGCCTTCTTGCTTCGATCCGATCCTCCTTCGCCCATCTTCTTCTTGCCCACAAGTTTCTCCATCATCATCTCTAAGCGTCGATAGATTCTTGTTGCGCCAAGAATAGTAGCTGTTGCTCTTCAATTCTTCGTGTCATCTCTTCTTCTCGTTGGCCATGAGGACAGCACGATCAGCTGAAATCGGTATTTGAAGGTTGAGATGTAGCGATGGCGAGTTCTCAATTCTTGAAGGACCCCGGCCAGTATAATCAAGCGGGATTGCATACAGTGCGGCGGGTGCCGATAGGCGCTTGACTATTGATTAATCGCCCAAATAAGCAGGGAATTACCGGGTCGAGCGATTCGGGCGCTTATCGGGGTCTTGCTCGCTCCTCCCAACCATGTTAATGGTCACTCCATGACCCTCGCGGGCGCTTGCCTTTATGGTGGAACGCCCGTCTAGGCCGGGTGGATAACCGCTCAAAACGAAGGCGTCGTTGATGAACATTGGGCGCGCATCGCGAGAGATGAGCTTCTCCACGGCGGCAATGAGGCGCATTTGATTGGCATCACGCTTGCGTGTGAGATAATCCGCGGAGATCTTGGGTGTTCCCCGGTTGATTACGAAAAATGAGCCTCGTATGAGAAAGGCTCTCGAGTTGAGTTTGGCGACCACGGTGGCTGCCATTTCCTTTGGCTCGCGAGGTTGGCCTTGCCGAAGGTTCGTCTGTTTAGAGGAGACCTCATGTTGGCGGTTCGTTGCTTGGACGAGGTTCACCCCTTCCGGAGGTGGCCTCATGTTCTTTGGGTAGGCTTAAAATGGCGAGGTTAGCCCACTTGCTTGGGCGACACCACATGTCGAGGTTCATGATGACGAGGTTCATCATCTTGACGCTTGCTACGACGAGGTTCGTCAACAGAGCAATGTTCGTCATGTTGTTGGCGAAGTTCGCCAAGCAGACAAGGCTCATCTCTTCTCAAGGGGACCTCACCGCTGTTGGCGAGGTTAGCCACTTGGCGAGGCTTCGTCATGTTTCAGCGAGCCGTGTTGTTGCCGAGGTTCGCCAACCGACGAGGTTCACCCTTTTGGAGGGACCTCCGTTGATGGCGAGGTTAGCTACTACTAGGCACAAATGCTTGGGAGGCGATGTTAGCCGTGTGGGCGAGGTTGTACGGGGTGACCCTCGTCTCGTTTTGAATGAACCCCCTGATGATGACGAGGTTCGTTGATTTTCTTCGGACGATAGCGAAATCCGTCCCACGAGACCAAAGCTCGAGCACGTTGACGAGCTTGGTTACATCGTGGCGTTGTCTATGCGTCGAGAGTGAACCATTAGAAGGTCTCTTCTCCGCAGGCGAGCCGGCTTCGCAAGCAAGCTACAAGCACCTGAAGCGGACTTGGATTGCTTAACAACCCATTTCTTAGTCCGCATGTCAACTTTTGGAGCCTTGTCCTTGAGAGACATAGGCTGATTGTCGAGGTTCGCTCGAGATGATTCAGCAGAAGCCACGGGGGCTGAAATCTCATACGAGACTCGACGACACTTGCGTGTCTTTCTTGGGCTAGATGCCCCAGGAAAGAAATTCCTCGTACTTACTCGATCAAATTCAATGACCAAGGTCGAACCTCGGTTCCAATTGCAACTTCGTCGATTGCCACCACCACCATCTAATGAATGGTTGCTCCCATCGTGGTCGCCATCTTACGTAGGGTCGAAAAATGTTTATTGATTGAATGAAATTGTTACAATCAAATTTTCCCGATTACAGAGGAAGAGAAGATTGATTTGACTTCTCTTTTGTATGGGTTCTTGGTGGCGAGAGGATGCTTCACTCGATGCTCGAGTCGAGGTTGCTTCCCGTTGACGATCAGATCGAAGCTGCGGATGATCTAGAGGTTGTTGAAGAGGTTCTTGATCTCTCCTCGCAGTGCTTGATTTTCCAAGAGTTCTCTAACTTTTTTGTTTTAGCCAGCCAGCCAGTCCTTTCTTCGTTGGGCTTTCAGCTATTTATGTGGGCTTATGGGGTGTAACTGACCCCTATTGTCACTCTCATATGAGGGTTAATGACCCTCCCATCGTGCGAGCGGTCAAGCGCCCGGTGCGTGTTACGACAATGGCCTCATGTTTACTACGATGGCGGCGCCGTGCGCGTGATCGTGAGGTTTCGCTGATCCTGCAGCGCCCGTTGCGGTAATTGTGCGTACTTCTGATGCTGGCGCCCGGCTAGCGGTAGCGAGCGGCGAACCTCGTTGAATGTCGAGCCTCGGCTTGGCGAGCCTCGTCTCATGGCTGGCGAGCTTCGTTTCCGCGTCGCGAACCTCGTGTTGAGGTCGAGCCTCGCCTCTTGAGCAAGTCTTGTTCGAAGCTTGCCTTTGGTCTAGCCGGTTGAGTGTCGAGGTTCATCGCTGTAGGTGAACCTCGGTTGAATGTCGAGGTTCGCTGCTGTGGCGAACCTCGGTTGAATGTCGAGGTTCGCTGCGTAGGCGAACCTCGGTTGAATGTCGAGGTTCATCGCTGTAGGTGAACCTCGGTTGAATGTCGAGCCATTTGTTTGGCGAGCCTCATTCGAATGTCGAGCCATTTGTTTGGCGAGCCTCATTCGAATGTCGAGCCTCGGCTTGGCGAGCCTCATTCGAATGTCGAGCCTCGGCTTGGCGAGCCTCGCTGAATGTCGAGCCTGGCGAGCCGCAAATGCTGCCTCGAAGAGCAGTCGTAACTTCCAAACCGTGCGTCGAATTGGACGAATTATATATGGAAATCGACCATCTCGACGAGACGGAGCCAACCAAACCCACCGAAGGGTTCGGTTTGCTCGGTCATTTTGCCAAATTCCTTCGGTTTGGGAGATATCGACACTTTTGTCTATTTTGTAAAGTCAAGCATTCAGGTGAACTTAACCTTTAGGCGGGCCTGACTTCACTCGGATGGACCCCTAAGCTCTTTTGTTCATTCCGAGTTGCTGTGTAAGGATTAAGGCAATTTTTACTGCCTACAATATGTTGTCCTTATCTTTGACTTTTGAAAGCAGAACACAACATACAAGACTTCTGTTGACTTCATCTTGGGGATTCTTTGTAGATGAGTCTTCAGCATTAGAATGAGTAGATAAAGCTGAATGTTTTGAAGCTTCTGAAAGCTGGTCAATGCAACCTTGCTGGGCTATTCCAACACTAAAAACAGTTTTATCTGTATACTCTGGGCAAAACAATAAATGTACAAATAAGTGACTGACAAAAAGAAAATCCAAATCAACAGCAAAAAGTATGTAACTTACCAACCATAGTGCATTCCCTTATTTAAGCAGTGAGTACTTGATTTTTACTTGAAATGATCGTGCTATCAGATCTACTGGCTTCACCTTCAACTGGCTAAGCATTGCTTATGGATTATCTATCTCCCCACTTGAGTTCTGCAAGCACTCATCATGATGTAAGAACCAGAAATATAACCCGATAACAGTGGCTGGTCAATGACATCAGAACCTGAGCCTTCGGTAATATTTGGATTGAGAAAAATGTGTCACATCTTTGGCTTCTTAAGGATGGTAATGTTGAATTATCAATCTTATTATCACCAGACTTCTGAGGAGAATATGTCTGATCAACATCTAAAGGTCCATGTTTAGCAGAGCATGAAGGATTGTCTTCAACATCAAGTAGCCTATCGTATTGGCCAGCACAGTTCTGAAGTTCTACAACACAAGTTTTTCTAGGATCCTTTATTGGGTAAACCGAAACTTGAACTTCAGGTGAAGGTAAACCCCAAGAAGCATTTGAGGTTCTGTTCTCCATACTCATGATGTCAACAGGAGAAATGACAGTGATTTATCTCTCTCTGCCACACAGTGAACATCATTTTCAAAAAATTATAGGTTATTAGGGAGTTCGACATCAGGCGAAGTGGCGAAAGAGGCAATTTCAACTGCCATCCTTACCTCTCTTCATCTACACAACATTATCCAAGTCAAGTAACTTGAGAATATTACCACGTATCATGTTCCCAAAGCTAATTAAATATTCTCGGTCGTAGCTAAGAGAATTACCCTCTTTCTCAATGCGACTGTTCATAATTGGTGGGAAGGCAGTGCAGTTTCAGTAAAAAGGCTGTGATCCCTACTCCATTGACTACAAAACTTATTGCACTGTTTCTGATTGTAAGTTTGACCTAAAGATTGTGAAGAAGGTATTCTCTGCTTATTTGTCAATGCGTCTTTATCATTGTAATTGTGTCTACAGGATTCACTGTGATCTTCACTAAAACAGGTAATCCCATTATGAAGATTTCGGAAGATCTCACAGTCCTGAAAGCAATTTACTACAGTCTTCATACTGGCTATATTCAAATTGTTCTTAAATACAGATAATTCCCCTCATATGTCAAAATGGAGTTGATTTTTGTCAGTAGATATGGTTACCACAAGCTCCACAGTCTCGTGCACCTTCCTTCTTTTAGAGCTACGATCAAATTCCTCACAAACAACTTCCATTATCATGCTTAGATGCAGTCTTGCATGTATTTCCAATTTCTTCGTCACCATATCTTCCAACAACACACCTTGACATGACACGGAGTTCCTTACTTTTCCCAACGTTGACCAGTTCACTAGAAAGTTTAACAACAGCTTGTCTCTTATTTGGACGCTTCTTTATTAATTTTTCTGATGCAGTAATAGTGATTGAACCTCTTTCTTGTGAGCCCATGGATCTTTTATCAGAAAAAGATGTATTGGAACATATGGCAGAATATTGTGACTTGTTCTGTCAGAACCTCCAACTGGAGATTCTAATTCAGAGATAATACCTGTGGTTGGTCTTGAACAGCTGCCTCTTGGTAAAGGGAAGTGAACATATTCTCTTCTTGGCTCAGTGAAGCTGAAGGAACCTGTGAAACAAGTTTCTTCGGAGCCACAATCAATCGTTGAGCAAAAATTGCCTCTCTTAGAATCCAATACGCCGTGTTTCCATTTGAACTCATGAATCTCTGGACAATTTCTGCATAAGTAGCATAACTTATTTGTTGGTGAGCAAAAATTGCCTCTCTTAGAATCCAATACGCCGTGTTTCCATTTGAACTCATGAATCTCTGGACAATTTCTGCATAAGTAGCATAACTTATTTGTTGGTGCTATATATGAACATAGTGGAAAAGAAACAACGATGTTAGGCTATACTGTAAGAGGCTAATAAGAAATTAAGAAAAATAAATAAATAAATAGAACATGTGTGTGTCTTAAAACTAAGACAGTCTGCAACTTGCTTTGGTAATTATAAGGATAAGATGCATAACAGCATGCCCCATGATGGTCTTTTGGCAGGAAAGCATGTCTTAACCATCTTGACAAACAGATGAAATTCAGCAATGTGTAGTAGGAAGCCGGATATCCTTACTTTTCTTCATGACATGCACCATACAGCCAGCAAAGCAAGAAGGGGCCTCGTGTAACAAGATGTGGCGTATATAAGCAATTATTCTTCTTTTCTGTGTGATTCTTCATATTGGACGGGAGCACCTTTCCACCCTCTTCCTTTGAGCGGTACTTGAAGCTACCACCTTTGGCTCGAATTTGCAGCGAGCAGCGAGTAGCATAACTTATTTGTTGGTGAGCAAAATTGCCTCTCTTAGAATCCAATACTGTTTCCATTTGAACTCATGAATCTCTGGACAATTTCTGCATAAGTAGCATAACTTATTTGTTGGTGAGCAAAATTGCCTCTCTTAGAATCCAATACTGTTTCCATTTGAACTCATGAATCTCTGGACAATTTCTGCATAAGTAGCATAACTTATTTGTTGGTGAGCAAAATTGCCTCTCTTAGAATCCAATACTGTTTCCATTTGAACTCATGAATCTCTGGACAATTTCTGCATAAGTAGCATAACTTATTTGTTGGTGAGCAAAATTGCCTCTCTTAGAATCCAATACTGTTTCCATTTGAACTCATGAATCTCTGGACAATTTCTGCATAAGTAGCATAACTTATTTGTTGGTGAGCAAAATTGCCTCTCTTAGAATCCAATACTGTTTCCATTTGAACTCATGAATCTCTGGACAATTTCTGCATAAGTAGCATAACTTATTTGTTGGTGAGCAAAATTGCCTCTCTTAGAATCCAATACTGTTTCCATTTGAACTCATGAATCTCTGGACAATTTCTGCATAAGTAGCATAACTTATTTGTTGGTGAGCAAAATTGCCTCTCTTAGAATCCAATACTGTTTCCATTTGAACTCATGAATCTCTGGACAATTTCTGCATAAGTAGCATAACTTATTTGTTGGTGAGCAAAATTGCCTCTCTTAGAATCCAATACTGTTTCCATTTGAACTCATGAATCTCTGGACAATTTCTGCATAAGTAGCATAACTTATTTGTTGGTGAGCAAAATTGCCTCTCTTAGAATCCAATACTGTTTCCATTTGAACTCATGAATCTCTGGACAATTTCTGCATAAGTAGCATAACTTATTTGTTGGTGAGCAAAATTGCCTCTCTTAGAATCCAATACTGTTTCCATTTGAACTCATGAATCTCTGGACAATTTCTGCATAAGTAGCATAACTTATTTGTTGGTGAGCAAAATTGCCTCTCTTAGAATCCAATACTGTTTCCATTTGAACTCATGAATCTCTGGACAATTTCTGCATAAGTAGCATAACTTATTTGTTGGTGAGCAAAATTGCCTCTCTTAGAATCCAATACTGTTTCCATTTGAACTCATGAATCTCTGGACAATTTCTGCATAAGTAGCATAACTTATTTGTTGGTGAGCAAAATTGCCTCTCTTAGAATCCAATACTGTTTCCATTTGAACTCATGAATCTCTGGACAATTTCTGCATAAGTAGCATAACTTATTTGTTGGTGAGCAAAATTGCCTCTCTTAGAATCCAATACTGTTTCCATTTGAACTCATGAATCTCTGGACAATTTCTGCATAAGTAGCATAACTTATTTGTTGGTGAGCAAAATTGCCTCTCTTAGAATCCAATACTGTTTCCATTTGAACTCATGAATCTCTGGACAATTTCTGCATAAGTAGCATAACTTATTTGTTGGTGAGCAAAATTGCCTCTCTTAGAATCCAATACTGTTTCCATTTGAACTCATGAATCTCTGGACAATTTCTGCATAAGTAGCATAACTTATTTGTTGGTGAGCAAAATTGCCTCTCTTAGAATCCAATACTGTTTCCATTTGAACTCATGAATCTCTGGACAATTTCTGCATAAGTAGCATAACTTATAAGCTCACCTAAATAAGCTAGGTTTGACCAAAAAATTATTATTCTATCCAAATAATTTTATAATATTTTATCATAAAAGATAAAAGCCCATTAAAAGTAGCATAAACTTAAAGGCTTAAAAATTAAGCCCTCCCAAACACCCTCTCAGTCTCAGACTTCTTCTTCTCTTTCTCTCAGACTTTGCTTTGTCTCAGTCTCAGACTTCTTCTTTTCTCAAGGAGCTCTTTGAGCCTTTTTACTTCATCTGGGCCTACTAACATACAAGTGCTGAGCACCTGATTTTCATCTTTGTTTACCTTAATCAAGTATTCATCTTTCTTGTAGAAAGATATCTCTGCCTTCAGATCTTGAATATCTCTCTCTCCAGATTTTTATCTTATCTTCTTTCCCTTGCTCTCCACTGAGCAGCTCCTCTATTTTTGGACAACAATAACCATTTAAACTCACGAAACTCAAGGAAGAGCATTATAAAAGAAAAATGTCAATTGAAATACATATCAGATTCCAAACCCTAACTCATTTTCTCAATCATATTAAAAGTAAATTAAAAAATACTAAAAGGAACAGTATGCACAAGCATTGAAAATCTATTAGAAACGGTTCATTTGCAAATTAAGTTTTGGTTTTGGCGTGACCAGCACACTAATGAAACACGACAACCATGATTGTATCTTCTCCATTGCATATGTAATTCAAAGGGCATATCACTGGACACCCAATTACTTTTTCTTTTTAAATTGGCATTGGCTTGCTTTTAAACTAAAACATTAGAGGTTCAGAAAGGGGATGTACATCAATTAATTTTTCTTCTTAATATTAGAGGTTCAGAAAGAAAATGTACACCCAATTAATTTTTCTTTTTAGTGTTCTTATCCTTCTAAAGTAATTGATGGTGTATTGACCACGAATGGGATTTGCGCATACCAATGAATGGAGTCAATCACTTTGAAAATCTTTATTTTATAATTTAAAAAGTGTGTCATCTGAATTCAAAATCAATTCTGGAAAAATAAAGCAAAAGGAATAATCTAGTTAGATATTGATGATGGAAAACCCTCCCCCGTTCTTGGTATGCAATTAACACAAGCCGGGAAAATGATCAATTAATACCCAGGTAAAAAATAAACACTGCGGTATTTATAAGTCCTAAATTGATTCTAGCTCAAACCACTGATTGATCTGAACAATTCATATACGAAATTCTCTGATCGATTCAATTTCGACGTTGAGAAGCTTACATTCTAGCCTTGTAGTATTCCTCAACTTCAAATACTTCTCAATCAGCTGCAAAAAATAAAATAAACTAAAAAAATCTCACCTCCGTAAATTGAACAATTCTAGGATCAAACTCTTGAAATGAAAACGGGAAAAAAAAGAAAGGGGAAATTAAAGAAAAGAATCTAAACTCAGTGCAGCAAGGATTAGACGAAGCTGAATCCAAGGTCACATCTGGCGCCATTGAAACGATCAGTCGTAAGATAGACTCTGCTTAAGTAACGGGTGAAATGGAATGGCCATTCCCACTTCTCATTTCCCCATACCAAACATAACCATATTTTAGAAGTTGGAATGCCCATTCTCAGGGAATGCTCATTTCCATATTTTGTGGGAATGAGCATTCCAAGTGAATTGATAAGAAATGGTCATTCCCATTCAAGTGGAAATCAAATTAGTTACGTAATTTCCAATTATACCCCCATTGATAACAAAAATAAATATAAAAATCTCGCCTCATTGAGCGACATAACCAGATTAATAACATGGATATGTATGAACAATTGATTAAGATGTTTTTCCTTAGGCCTGCATATAAAGGGAAATTGATTCTAAGATAGAAACACGAAATATTGACTATTTTTATAAAATTTATTTTTAAAATTAAAATTGTTTAGTTATCATCATTAATGTTTATTTTTATCTTTTTAAAAATCTATGTTGTTGTAAGGGCATTATTAGAAAATAAGATTTCATTCTCACTTGTGAACTAATGCTACCAAACATGAGAATGAGAATGAGATTTTCATTCTAGCTTCTTTCTACAAACGCACCCAAACAAGAGAATGTGAATGGGTATTCCATTCCCACATATATTCCATTCCATTCCTTCTTCCATTCTATTCTCATTTCAATCCATTCGAGTGGAAAAGATTGGAATTCTGAGAGATGAGAGAATTTAAACTGAAAACCCTATTTTTGGAGATTTCTAACTTATAGCCCACTGGGCCGCCTCAGAGACAGGCCCAAAAACATGTTGACCATATTTGACTGCGTAACTTTTAAGCGTAGCTGCCAGTTTCTAGACAAACCCAATAAATTGTAGCCCAATAAGCGGCGTAAAACAATAGCCCCTAAACTGGTTTGACTACGTAACATTTTTGAAGGCCAGAACTTTACAAAGAACCTCAAATTTATAGCCCAATGGGTCACGTTAAATGCTATGGCCCAGAATAATGTGGGCTGAATCTGCGTAAAATTTAAGCGGAGCACGGCATTTAATAGTTATAACCTTGATATTTTCTTCTTTGATGTGTACGGTTAAAATAAATGCAGAAATTACTGCTCTGTTACTGGGTTTACCCGTTTAAAAAGTACAGGAGTTATAGAGTTACGTTTTCCAGTCGATTAGAGCAATATAAATATGTTTGCATACATTTGAATTTCGTTTAATTTAAATGCTAATGTTTTCTTTCGGCTATTTAACTTCTAATATTTTGATTCCTTTAGTATATGCTAAGTTGTAAAAGAAAAGAAAATTAATTCCAGGTTCAATATTTTTTCGTACTTGTCTCGGCATGCCCCAGTCATTCCTAGAAGTATGGATATTTATTTAGATGTTTTTGAAATGGAAATTTTTCTGTTTTGAAACTTTTTACAGTTATTGACTCTATTTTTTATTTACGCATTTAGTTTCTTTTTTAAACGATATAAAAAAAAAAATTCAAATAAATATATCAATGTGAAAGTATATGAACCAGTTGACTCGTAATAGTTGTTTATAGGCGCCTACTTGACAAAGTTTGGAGTTCTATGTAGACGACTTAAGTTGCAAGACAGCCGGTTGACTCATAATAAATGTTTACGGGCGCCTACTTGACGTTTGGAGTTCTATGTTGACGATTTAAGTTGCAAGACAGTTGTTTGGAATAAATTTGGTCTTCTAATTAAATTGTTAAATATTGTAATACTCAAGCAGTGATTGCAAACTAATTATACTCAACTAAATCGGATTCTTAGTGCACTTGACATAAAAATAACTAAAATTCTTTGTTTTCTTGAGAATGAACTAAAAACCCTATTTTTCATCTATTCTTGTTTAGTCAACTTCCATTAAGTTTCTACTTATTAATCCTTTAATATTCATAAGAAATTTACTTTATATGAACTAAAGAACATCCTTTTTTTTAAATAGAGCCAATTTAACAAGAATAATCAGTTTGCACCTTCAATTGAATTTTTCAGCTGAATAATTTAAAAACATTGTTGACTGAATAAAAACATGAAGGATATATATATATATATATATATATATATATATATATATATATATATATATATATATATATATATATATATATATATATACACACACACACAATTCATTAAAAAACATATAAAGGTTCTGAAAATGAATAATAGTTCCTATAAATAAATAAAAAAATCAATTTCATAGAAATGCAGAAATATTTTATCTCATAGGAAGTGACATCATATATTAGTATTGGTTGTGAAAATTGCTATAATGTTATTTTATTAGTTCTGCAACTATTATTTTCATAATATATACAATTTATTTATAAGTATTAGAGGGGAAAATTTTGAAAATTCATAAGTTTTGCAATATTATGAGAGCAATAGTATGATAATACCAAATTCTATGCACTGCACGAAGAAAAATCAGTAACTTTCAAACTTTAAAAAATTATTATTCAAATACGAAAAAATATGATGGATCAACATCTACAATTTAGGAAATGGAATTTAAAATAAAAAGACCTTTTTGTAATTTTATGATCAAAATAGATCTCTTTGTGTTTTAATTAGGAAAATCAATTTTTTGGCTAAGTCATCATGGCTAGCCAAAAGATGTCGATTTCATAAATATCATATTCAAAATACAAAGGACTAGTAACCCGTGTATTTAGAGATAGTTAATTAAGACTTAACTACTTCTATGTAGTCCAGTTTGCACATAAAGATCTAATTAGTCGATAATTAGTAATTGTTAAATACACGGACTATTAGTCCTGTATATTTCAAATATTGTATTTTACAAAATCGATCTTTTTTGGCTCAGCTGTGATGACGTGGAAAAAAAAAAGATCGATTTTGTCATTAAAACACAAAGAGGTTAATTTTGCTCATAAAATTGCAAAAAAGGTCTTATTATTATTATTATTATTTCTTCTTCAGAGTAAATTTTAGGCAAAATAATCACAGCTCACCTGTATATTTGTATCATACCTCGCCCTCAGCCTCAGAAGCCACGATCGATCGAACTCCCAAAAAAGCTACGCGAAAAAAAAAAATGGAAGAGGAGAGGAGTTATGGCAAACTGGAAGAAGCTCTCGAGATCAAATCCCTGCGCCGAATCATCAGTGCTTACCTCAAGTAAACCCTAAACCCTAACTCTCTCCCTCTCACTCTCGCTTTGATTTGATCGAAGTCAAAGATAGAGTTTTTAACGCTGAATCAGGAATTTCTATGGAGAATCTTTTTGTCTTTTGAAATGATTCAGCTGAATCTTTCACTATCTTGCTCTTTTGTTTTTTTTCCGGATTCTGACCTAATTTTGCTAATTGATTTGATGAAACCCTATCACTATTTAGTTACTCGGATGCTGCAGAAGAGGATGTTCGAAGATATGAGAGGTCGTATAAGAAACTCTCACCTGCTCACAAGGTAAACATCCTTCATTATTTCAGATTTTCTAATTTCAGTAAATTATCTTTTATTTTTGTTTATAAGTGATAAGGCACTTTATTCTTTTTTTTTTGTTTAATTCATGTGCAGGTTCTTCTCTCACATCTTCCTTTGAAGTACCAAAGACTTCGACGGTATGCGAAATATTGATTTTTTTTATGTTCCACAATTATAGTCATCATGTAAGGCTAACTAAAATTTTTATTATCAACTGTGGAATTGGAATGGAAAGGTTGGGTCTAAAGAATATAGAAATACCATCATTATACCCACATTCTGTATAATTCCACGATACCCCCAGAAAAGACTCATCAAAATTTTAACCAAGTGCTAACCTGATGTCTACCCTTTATGAGTTGTTTCAAAATTCCCGACCAAGAAAACTAGGATGAAAGAGCTTTGTATAATATGTAGGAAGATGCATGTCGGTGAAAGAGAAAAAATAAAGGACATTTTTCCTTCAGTGCGTAGTTGGGATTTCATGACAGTTATGATTCACAATCGAAACAGAAAACCCACTCTCACCTTTATTATTTTATGGTAGCTCCAGTTGTCTCGAAGCAAAGTAGATTAAAATCTATAGTATTGAGAACCAAATTCAGCCTTGTACTGCAATCATCAATTTGTACAGGTTTTTACTCTACTTAAAACAAATGAAATCGGCTTTCGTGGCTCTATAAGGCAGAATGAATTATGTCTTAAGAATGGGCAATCTTAGTTTATCTCAAATGTGCTTTCTGTTCTTGAGATATGAAAATTACCTATGAAGAAAGATTCTGACTGACTGTAGTTTGCAGGTGTATATCGATGAATACATTTTTCATTATGAACATGCTTCAGGTGAAAAAATGATTGCAACCTTTTCCTATGTTAACACATTTGTGCTTCAAACTATATTTTTCCTGCTTGTGTATTTCGTCTCGGATGCAGTGATGTACTGATTCCACAAATTCAACAGGCATTCGAACCTCCTATTGATATGAGCCAGGATATAGATATTGATGAACATGAAAATTTAGAACATGCCCTTGATCAGAATCTTCAAACACAAGCACAGAATACTCAAGAAACTAGCATTGACTCGGGGCAGCCTTTTCCATCCAATGGAAGTGAGGATTCTGGTCCTGAATCATATCATATCCAAAGAGGAAGCAACACGGATAGTGAGCCTTCGGGAAGAATTAATGAGATAGAGGTGTATATCTTTTGACAATATGCATGTTTGTGAGTTTGGAGTTAATATATACCGCAGAGAAATGATTAGATATCTTCTACGCCTTTTCATTTAGAAATTTGACCTCTGTAGATACAAACAGGAGATGCATGTTGGAAATTCCTCCAAGTCTAATTTACGGAAGGACATATCCTGCGCATGCCACAGCGAGATATGTAATGGTAGTGGAGATGCTGATAAGGTAAATTGCTGATATGATTTTCTGGTTCTATTTCTAATGAAGCATAGTTATATTCTGATTGATCTGTTCGATGTTTTTCGATCATTTTATTTACTGCATTCATATATAAGAGAGGAGTCTGTATCTTACACTTTTCCCTACATATTATGTGGTTGCTTGATTGGCTTTTGCTTTTACATCAGTGTTTAATTTGTAATAAGTGGGTTGTTCTTTTTCTTTGTATTGTTTGTCAGTTAACATTTGCTGTTAGGAAACCTCTAGGCTTTACTCATTTATGCTGTCATATACTGATTCAAACCTCAGGGTCAAAATCTTGCCTTGAATTTGATTTTCATATAGGTTCTATGCTTTGTTAATGGAAATTTATGTATATGAAGCACGCATTGTTTGCAACATTTTAGAGGCAGACATCAATATTACTTTATTCATGTGCTGTGCTGATTATGCATCACTTCTAATGCATAGTTTGATGGCATGATAACATTCATACACAGAAGAACAATTTCAAATTTCTTTTAAATGCTGAAATATTGAAAAGAATGTTAGAGAAAATGTAATGGAAATTACTAACTGTATAAAAAAGAACTCTCTTTATGTTAGTAAATGATTCTAGGAAACAGAAATATAATCAGTCAAAATCAAAAAGTAACAAGTAAAAGGGAACATCTTAAATTTTTTAAAACTAGTGTCAATATAATAAATTAATGACAATAGATAACTTGAGAAGTAAACTGCACTAAAACTTAACAAGTACTAAGCAGCCAAAAGAAACAACTTACAGTTTGCAGCCTTATTAAATGGATTATGCATCTACACTATCAAAGCCTGCACACGTCTTTATGCACCTACATAGTCAAAACCCTACAACAAGTATGTTGTTCACTGTTTATATTATATGGTTCTAATAAACTGCAGGCGTCTATAGGGCCTGACCGCATTATGTACCTGCATAAACCCTATTTCTTGTAGCTACATGCTGTTATGTTGCCTTACTCTTTCCCTGCATGAAAGTGCTATCTGTTTATACATGTCTTGTGTAATCTGTTTATACATGTCCTGTATCAAATCACTTTTTCTTTTTTCTTTTCTTTTGACTATTCATTTTAGGTAACTTCACCACATGATTGGCTTGATCCATCGTTACAGTTGCATGTTCCTCTAGTTGATGTCGACAAGGTATGAGTTCTGTGTTGCACATCAATTTTTAGTTTGTATATGTTATGGTGTAAGAGTGCACTTAGGTTTTGCTTAATCTTTTCTTCTGCTGAAAGTTATTTTTGTAGGATGATTGTCATTACTTGTTCCTGCCAAAATAGGCATGGGTCAAAAGCTCGATTCTAAAATGAGAATGGAAGGCTGTTCAAATTTTAGGACTTGCTGTCAACCATGGGTCAAGCCTCCCCGCTTGGTGCTGAATTCTCTGCAAAACTCAATGCTATAAGATCTTTTGCCATAGAATTCTTGAAATGCATTGGAGCATAAATGCTGATATTTGTCACACGGTTTTAATTCCCGTACAACTCTGAAGATTAGGATTATAAAAAGAAAGGGAAGAGCAATTTGCTATGGGAAATAGTGATGTTGGCCAATGTGATTCAGTCTATGACTCCAGCCAAGTGGACAACTTGATATTGCTTATATCTCTAGTAGTTTCTATTTCCTCATGTTATTGCTTAACAAAGATGTGCTTGTACATGCATGCATCCTTTCTCACTGTTCTGTCCAATTTAAGGCTGCTATGTGTCACATGGTTAAATTATTGTATAACTACAAAAAAAGGAATATAAAAGAAAGGGGAAGGTGATAAGATACGGTGTAGGAGAAAGTGACATCGGGCAGTGTAATGCAGTCTTTGGCTCCAGCCAAAGAGACACTCTGCTATTGTTTGTAGTTCTAGTAGTTTCTTTTTTCCTCTTGCTTTAATGTACATAAACATGTACATATTTACGCATATATCCTTCCTCACTGTTCTGTCCAAATTTAAAGCTCACAATGGCCATAAACCACACAAATGCAACCCTCGTCAATTGCTGGCTGCCATCACCATCATGTCACATATTTCCAATTTCTCTGTTCTGCTTCCTTGTCAGATGAAGTGCCTCCTCCAACCATTTGCTTGCCAGCAGCCAACCCAACTGACTGGCTACCCTCCTTCATCTATCCCACTTTCAGTTGTCTTTTCTCTTTCATTACTTCTTATCCATCATCAGGGACAGAGGGAGGGTAAGGGGCGGACTGTCTTTCCATAATCATAGGTGGCGGCATATAATTAATAGAACTCCTGTCTGAATGAGTGGTGATTCCTCATTGGGATTGATGTGGCATGTTTAGAATGGTGTAATCCACCTCATTTGTTATGGGAGCCATCTTCATGCAAAAGTAAGCCGGGTTTGTACAAAGTGGTACTGGATGAGATTTAGCAAACAGGAGTAACAGTAGGTTTACGGCACTGACAAAGGACATGCATATGACATGGATCTAAGATGTGAAACAAGATTTAAGACTTGAAATGTTAGGCTGAAGTCCACGATATGGCATGATCCACATGGTGTTATTTTCTTCCATTTCGTCCACTAAGGGCAGGAAGCAGCAAAACTTGGTTTTGGACCCAAATATCATCAATCAACAGACTTCTTTTAGTTATGAAATCAACCTCATGGATTATGTATGGCATTAAGTTGCGTACTTTTGATAATGGCTTCATACGTGTTACTTCTAAATTGGTTTTGCAGCACTCTATCTAGATGCTGAAGCTTCACTTCATCAGCTTGATTTTGTAGCCTATTGTTATGTTTGTAACTCGTGTACTTTAACCTATTGGTAGATGACTCATGGTAAATGGTTTAGATTGTTGTAATCATGTAATTTTGGACTTTGGCTAAGCTCAGCAAATGTCAAAGATTTCTAATTTTCTTTTCTTTTTATATCAGGTAAGGTGCATTATAAGGAACATAGTAAGAGACTGGGCACCGGAGGTATGTATACATCCTTAATGACTTTTAAAATGGCTTGCATTATTTTCCGACCCTGACAGTCCTTTAAACTTTGCCTCTAGTTCCTAAAATTATCTGTGCTGTTTATTATCGTTTCTGCAGGGTCAAAAAGAACGTGATCAGTGCTACAAGCCTATCCTTGATGAGCTCGATCGCTTATTCCCTAATCGAAGTAAAGAAAGGTAGTCTTTCTATATGCAGAAATAAAAAAATTACAAAAAAAATCCTTAGCCCTGTAATTAGAGAGGATAGTTATTTTATTGCTTGTACAATATGCTTATACACATACAAAACTTATGGATTATGCTAGTGGACACTAGAAAAGAGGGGGAAAAAGAAGCACACATCTTTTTAAACATGGATCTAATTGCAAAGTATGCTTAGTCTAATAAGTTCCCAAGTGTTGAGAAGCTATGAAAAAATAAAATATTATGTGTGCCAAACTGTTTGGTAGAATTGGGCTTATTGTCTTGGTTCCATTATCTGTAATAGGCTTAATTTGAGAACGTAAAACTTGGTCAAGCCCGATGTTGTCGATGAATAGGACTTGGCTAGAATGTGCCCAACCATGAATTTTGAGCTATTGGACCTTCCCTAGATTTAGCTGTAACTCTATTAGCTGTGAACTGGACATTGTTGTTTAAATAAATGCAAACTTGGGCCTCAATCCACAGGATTTTACTCCTGAAAACTAGTTTTTCATTTAAGCTTATTAATTTCTATGCACCACTAGTTTTGTTCTATTCTTAAGTTTCTTTGGAATTCTGGATATATGATTACTGTCAGTATCTAATATTATATGAGGTATAAGCTAGAATCCCTGCATTTTTATGTTGGATTAAAGTGTAATTTTTAAATCCTTGCCTTTTAGGCCTCCATGTTGTTTAGTCCCTGGTGCTGGACTTGGGAGATTGGCATTAGAGATCTCCTGTCTTGGTATGCAGATATATCCTTTGGTTAACTTTCCTCATTTTAGTTGTTGACATTTACATCTTCTTTCTCCCTCGCACAATTACATGGAACAGGTTTTGCTAGTCAGGGAAACGAGTTCTCCTATTACATGATGATCTGCTCGAGTTTCATTCTTAATCAGTAAGCAAGCTATCTCTTTCCTTAGTGGACTGCATCTCTTTTTCCCTTCTGAAAGGTGATTACTTTGGTTTTTGATTTGATTGCTTTCATATTCTTACGGGGATGCAACTTCTGCAAACTTTTATTGATATTTTTATCAGCACTGAAGTTGCTGGTGAATGGACGATTTATCCTTGGATTCATAGCAATTGTAATTCTTTGTCGGACAATGACCAACTTCGGCCTGTTTCATTTCCAGATATCCATCCTGCAAGGTATTTGGTGTTTAAGAGCATTCTTTCATTTTTGTCTTATATCATATGTACATGTGCATGTGTGCGCATCTCTGCATGCATGCATACATACATACATACACACACAAACACTCAGAGTCACACACACACACACACACACACACACACACACACAAAAGACACGTTTTTATCTAACTGTGTTTTTTATCCTTTCTAACAGCGTGCAGAGCTAGTTATTCCTAGAAGTTTACCCTTTCAAAAGCGTTAATACACAGTGACCATTCCCTAGATTAGATCATCAGCCTTCATCCCCAACTTTTGGGGTCAGCTACATGAATTATATTCTTCTGTTCATTTCTATTTTGAGCCATCTCTTCCGTCAAGTTAGCTATTATCATATTACTCTTAATTGCTTCCAACCAAGTTCTTTTAGGTTTCATCTAGCTTTCTTTGCCCCGTTAACTATATAGAGCATTACTACTACTCCTGACCGGTGCATTTAGTGACCTCCATTATTCATCGACAAACCATCTCCAATTGATTCTCTCTCATTTTATCTTCGATAAACGCAACTTCTAATTGCCTAGAATGCATTCATTTCTTATGCTATTTTTTTAGTGTATATCCACAAGACCATCATAACATTCTCATTACTGCTAAACTCATTTTCTTTACAGATTTTTCTTAATCGCACAACATTCTTATCCATAGAGCGTTATCAGTCTTATAACTGTCATGTAGAATTTTTACTTCAATCTCATAGGTATTCTACAGTCACATAAGATCCCAGAAGCACTTCTGCATTTTAATCGCTTGATTTATTTCGATGACAGCATTGTCCTCAATTTCATTGCAATTTCAGCTATGTAATATCGTATAAGTCATGAAAAAGAAGGATGTAATCTGAAACTAATATCAACTCTTAGCTTTTTCATATATTAGATACAATTCATTTCCTAAGTGGTGGACCTTACCTGAGAGGGACAGGAGTTATTGAGTTAATTAGATGTCTGTTAGGACTTTGGGACAATGAGACTAGAGAGGCATGCTCTTACATGTTAGCTTTGTTGGTTATTTTCTTGAGTTCAGTAATTTGCAGTTCTATGTCTTGTTTATTCAACTTCGTCATTATTGATCTTATTATCATGTTCTTAGATTTCATCAACATTTATTACTGTCCACAAGTATTAACAAGAAATGACATATTAATATTACTAATTTTTCTGTTGCGTTTACTACAAATATAGTGCAGGAATTACTGAAGGGTTTTCAATGTGTGGTGGTGACTTTGTTGAGGTGTATAGCGATGAAAGTCAAGAAGGTAATTATTTTAAATTATTAGGCATAGCAGAAAAGTAGTAATTATTTGCACCTCATATGATCGATCTTCATAAGAAAATCATTCTTTTCGAAATGTCATAATACTATATTGAAACCATCAGTTCAAATGATCCATTCTGGCAGAGAACAGTTCATGGTGTTGACATAAATAAGAGCAAACTATAGCAGCTGCAGTATAGGTATATACAGGTAATAGGAGATTCATTTGATTGATTGATTCTAGCCTAGGTGATATATGATTTGGGATAAGCATGATATACTAAAATTGGGAGCTGAAATGGACAAGATGAGCCTTCATAATTAGGGTGGATTTCGGATTAGAGCGCAATACACACACACTTGCACACATACTCATGTATATAATCATGTTTGGAGGAGAGATCTGTGCAGCTGTGCTGCTATTCTATTGTTGGGCTGAAAACTAAGTGAAAAACCTTTAAGATGATGCGAAAGGTTTAAACTATTGGCCCAGATGGATTAGCTGGTGGTAGTAAGCCATAATAGAAAATAGTTATTGTGGTCTCCCAGCCAATTTTACATAAGCATTTAAGTCAAATTAGTTTTAGAATGCAGTTTATAGTCATTTAAAAAGTTCATCATTTTTGGTGATGTTGATGCTATGAATCTTTATTAACATTATGGGGTATGGAGATGGAGGAAATAAACACAATATTTGGTCTGGCTATTAAACCAAGAAAATCATCTATGCTATTTACTTTCTTGTGGTAATGTCCAAGTGATAAAATCTGCAAGAATGTTATTTAGGGAAGAGAGTTTTTTGGTGAGTGTATAAACACAGGAGAGAAGATCGTCTTGCAGTAATCTACCATGATTGTCAGCTGATCTGTGTTGTATGTATGTAAGTTGTGGTGCAACTGAGCAAATAAAGAACCCGAATTTCCAGTGTAATAAAGAGCTCGGAAGTTTTGTTCTTCAAGCATGGATGGTATCAGGTTATACCAGTAGTATTTGGGCTACTTGTTAATGTCCTGTCATACCCATGCCGCAGCAGCAGCAGTGGACTTCAAAGTTCAAACGTTATCTTCTTGTAGGAACAGCTATGAAGCATGCAGGGCCGGCCCTGATATTCTTAATTTTTCACGGGGCCCTAATCAAGCTTTCAAATGAGGGGCCTCTATATACAATATTTCATACACAAAAAATTTATCAAATATTTAAATTGAAAATTGAAATTAAACAATAAAATCTATCAAAAGGAGCATAGAAGTGAAGAAGTGAAACCTAACCTTGGTCAATGGCGGTGGAGGAGGACAATGCCAACAAGGACGGAAGATTGAAGAAGAAGAAGAAGAAGAAGAAGAAGAAGAAGAAGAAGAAGAAGAAGAAGAAGAAGAAGAAGAAGAAGAAGAAGAGAGAGAGAGAGAGAGAGAGAGAGAGAGAGAGGAGGACAAGGCATGCCAACAAGGACGGAGGAAGATTGAGAGAGAGAGAGAGAGAGAGAGAGAGAGAGAGAGAGAGAGAGAGAGAGAGGGAGAGATAGTGAGATAGGGACGGAGGAGAAAGATAGGGTAGGGTTTTGTTGTGTATTTATAGTTTATGCCTTTATGGGAATCCTTTATGCTATTAGAACCCTCTAACAATTTTGCACAAAAGTCCTCTTACTTTTCCATATATGTATCTATCTAAAATTAAGAATTATTACATTGGGGGCCCCTGTTTTTTGGGGGCCCTAGGCGAAGGCCTCTCCCGCCTATGCCCAGGGCCGGCCCTGGAAGCATGCATTCATATTTTGAAATGCACACGCATGAGGAAGAATTAATTTAAAAAAATGATCATGATCATATTGTAAAAAAATTTAAATGATAAAAGCATTAATATTCAATTTTTTACAGATGTTTTTTCTTTTTCTATTTTATATCCAGACTGGTTGCTGATGTTAGTTCCAAGAGAAATTGCACTTGAGTCACTACTTATAGGTGACCAAATGCACTATTGTATATACCATAAATTTTTTGTTAATGTTGTCCCTGTTGAATAATCTCATCAAGTTGCGGTGAAATTGTTTATTTTGGAGCTAGGTGAAGGATACCATAGCCTGCAATTTACAGTTATATGATCTAAATCCTGTTTAACCTGGCTGTAAATGTTTCAGTCTCTTGTGTAACAAAAGTTTGTAAAATTACATTCATTGACTTCTTGCTGGAGTTTCTAATAAGCTCTTACTCTAATCTTTATCATTATTGTGGCTCAAGCTTCACCTATCACCATAATAATTGTGTCTTGCAGCTTCTTGGGATGTGGTTGTGACTTGCTTCTTTCTGGATACAGCACATAACATTGTTGAATACATAGAAATAATATCAAAGATTCTCAAAGACGGAGGAGTAAGTTCTTTTTTCCCTTCTAGTTTTTCATTAGAGTTATTCTACGTTTTCGTAGAGAGATAAATACAAAGATGTACCTGCTGGGACTTCATCCCAGTCTCTTAGTGACAATTATATAAAAAATCGACATTGGTCAACCGGACGTGTTCTCTAATGTATTCCTTTCTGCTTGCCATTATTGTTGAAATTATTAACTGGTAATAATTATGTGTACCTTATTTTCAGTTGTTTCAATGGAGATGTCTGTAAGAGCTAGTTCTCTTTTATTCAGTTAATAACACGTCTTATCATTCCAAACTGATAGGTCTGGATAAACTTGGGCCCCCTACTTTATCATTTTGCGGACACTTATGGGCCGGAAGATGTATGTATACCTCATTACTGTTAATTCCTCAACTGATATCAGATGGTGACAACATTTCCTATATTTTCCCTCACTGAGTTGTGTTCACTTTTGACTTTCAGGAGATGTCCATTGAGCTGAGTTTAGAAGATGTTAAGAAGATAGCTTCCAATTATGGATTTGAATTGGAGGTAATGCTGATAAATTTTTCTAGCATCTGCATGTGGTTAAATAAGTGTCGTATTTTTCTTATTTATTCTGGTTTCTTACTTTTATGTGGATGACAGATGGAGAAAATGATTGAAACAACCTATACTGCAAATCCTCGAGCCATGATGCAAGTAAGTTGCCATATTGTATATCATATTCAGTGCATTGTATTTGTTGGTGGTAAAATACAAGTACAATTATGTTCTTTAATTTTGTACTAGAACAACTTCAAACTAAATAATGTCACTCCTAGGTATTGTGATTGCAGGCGAAGCTTTGTAGACTTAGTTGAGATTATTTGGCATACAATTTTTTTCTTCATATCAAGGCAAATATAATGTATTCATTGTTTTTAGACCTGACATTTAACATATTGTTTAATTTTGTTGCAGAATCATTACTTTGCAGCCTTTTGGGCGATGAAAAAGAAACTGAGGACATAAAACTATTCGTGCTCCGTAAGCGTTCTTTTTCAGTGCCAACAAAGGCGCTATTGATGGTGATGTTGTTCTGGACATGATTGTTGTACTAATTGAACTAGTTAATGTGAGAACTGGTGAGGTTGGATGTTTTCAAAATGGTTTCTTTAGTTTTCTTCATGGTGTAGTTAGATAATCACATGGAAAAACTTGAACCCTAATGTATTCTAAGTGAAGGGAGAAGATGGGATATGAAGTTCTTGTTGTACTTTGCTGCTGAAGATTGCTGAAGTCATCAAATGGTGATCAAAGGGTGAAGTTTCTGCCCCACTTTGTTAAATTGAGATCGAGAGGAAAAAAAAGAGAAGTTGCTAATATCAGGTATTAGGCACTGCAGTCTTATAAACATTTTTTATTTCCTCTTGGGTTTGTGCATTTGAGATTAAGCATTCAAATACGTGAAGACTATTTGGTATCTAGTATTGGTGTTATTTATATATGGTCCCTTTAAATCATTCAGTGCTTAATGTAGGAGCTCAAGTAGGGCTGTCTTGATTTTTTTTCTTTTTTGCTCACTGTAGCAATTACTTGTTCTGCAGTAGAATCTAGTAATGTTAATAACAATATTTTTAATTAATATAGCTCGGCCAAAATCTTAGTACGCTATCAGAAGCAGATAATTTGTTCTATTAGCTTTGGTAGCAGAACCCCTATACAATCTATAATCTCAGAGAAAATCATCCAGTTCTATCAGATTTCCAGAACTTGCTCTAGTACGAGAGGTACTCTTCAATAAAATTAAAGGTTTTTATATGAGAGTCACCTTACTTTTTGCCCAAATTGTAACTTACCATATTAATCTATTATTATTTTTAATATAAATTATCTTTATTTGCTTACATATTCTTAATGTCACATCTTTGCCAGTATTCAGCCTAAAAAAATTTAAAGATGCCCACTTTACCCCCTCTCTTCCCTCCATCTTCTTCCTTCCTCCTCCTCCTCCTCCTCCTCCTCCTCCTCCTCCTCCTCCTCCTCCTCCTCCTCCTCCTCCTCCTCCTCCTCCTCCTCCTCCTCCTCCTCCTCCTCCTCCTCCTCCTCCTCCTCCTCCTCCTCCTCCTCCTCCTCCTCCTCCTCCTCCTCCTCCTCCTCCTCCTCCTCCTCCTCCTCCTCCTCTCCTCCTCTCCTCCTCTCCTCCTCTCCTCCTCTCCTCCTCCTCCTCCTCCTCCTCCTCCTTCCTCCTCCTACCACCGACCCCACTAACTTTCCTTCCCCTCTCTCCTTCCTCGCCTCCTCTCCTTTTTCTCACTTGGGTTAGAATGAGAAGCATTATAGTAATTTCACATTTTTAAAAAATAGGAAATATTAAAAAGTGTGATGTTGAGAACATATAAGCAAACTAAGGTGGTTTACATAAAAAATAAATAAATAAAGATGGTAAGTTATAATTTGGCAAAAAGTAATGTGGTTTTTATGTAAAAACCCAAAAATTAAATATAAGATACTGAACACGCGACAGCTTGCTTCGTCAAACCTAATTGAACAGGTAATACTCTGGAAATTCGGTACGGAACCAAAAGATCTGCTTGCCAAAATTCAGGGTTTCTACTATTCATCTTCAGTTGAAGTTGAAGCAAGTATAACAAAATGGGAGTACCTCAACATCATTGAGGCTTGACTCGGAAATTATCTTGAAGTTCAATTACAGTTAATCTTACCTAAAGTGTCGAAGAAATCTATGGAATCCATTAAATCCGCAACTGCCTTTTTGATGATTCCAAATGATGTTAAATCACCAGAGCTAAGTTTAATTTACACCTAGACTGTACTAAGCGATGAAACTACATTGATTGTTACAAAGAAAGGGTTCAACAAAGAAAGGGTTCAACTAAAGACAAGCCTATAATAAGATCGCTCCCTAGTACAAGGAAGAAAAATAACTCTTGCAATGGTACATAACATAGGAAAGCATAAAACCCAACACATCACAACAAGATAACCTTGCAAACTAAAATATTTAAAGGTACATAATATATCTCAAAAACAGCCATAACTATACCCAAAACACTTCACACGACTCGAGCTAAATAGACAGGAAGAGGAGCCTAATTTGACACAATTAAAGAAATTAAGTACATCTTTTAAGATATGTGCCAAATAAGAATATATGTCAGCTGCTCTTTTTGTAGGCTATTCCTCCGGAGGGTGGTGGGAGAGTACCGAATACACTGTCCCATAATGATGAAGTTATTCCGAAGCCCATGTTTTGAATTCTGAAGTGATGGTTCAGATGATAGCGCTGTATATGTATAAAAATGTAAATTAGAAAATCATTGAGATATTCAAACTGTTAACAAGGTTCGAATTTTGCTGAAAAATTTCCTCACCTTGAGTCCTTTCGCTGGATTTTTGGATGGTTGTCCATGGTGCAGGTAATAGTGCGTACAATCATACATCACATAACCCAGCAAGCCACCAGCAAAAAATGCAGGGGTTGTAGAATCAGTTGCCATGAGCTTAATCAGGTTCCAGAACTAGAAAGAATATGGTTTCCAGGGAGTTAACTAGGGCATTATTGATAACTTCAAATAGAGTATATAAGCATAGTCAAGCTTTTCTTAAAGAGTGATAACGTCATGTTAACATTTAAGAGGAAAACTATATCTAGCAGGAGAATGTAATGATATTTTATCTAATTGTGCATCAAAAAAGTAAAGCAAACTGCAGAGCGTCAGACTGAAAATCATCGTAGAATAATTATGCACTTCCAACTTATAGATTCTTGATGGGTGGAGCTAATTGTATGCACAAAGGACTCTCTGTTTAGGCACCAAGTAAAGTGAAGCAAGTAATGCACTCGTCTTGCTTATTAAGACAAAGAAACAGGAAGGAGAAAAGAGAAATTAAGTAGTGCACACACGGATGCATACACATGTGATGTACTACCAATATCTGCTCAGGGTGATTCTTCTAGTCCACTTTAGCCTCTTCCATCGGTGTGCCCTTACCAGAAATGGTAGCTAAATTGACCCCTAAGCACAGGAATGGGCAAAGTGAGTTGAGGGAGTGATGAGGTGAGGCAAAGAATTCTAGGTAATGCAGGTGGGTCAAAGAATGTAGATTTAATATATGGCACATATTCGTAATACTTGTATAGTAAAATAGTAATTAAACTTCACAGTAATGAAAATTTAAATTTAAGAAAGTGACCAGTTTTCACTTACTGGCACACAAAGAATAGCTGTTGCAGCAGGAGGGAAAACAAGGCGCAGACTATCCATTGGATGCTTGTGATGACACCCATGCAGAAGATAGTGTGCTGTATTTGCCCTTTCAGTACGAGGCATCATTGATAACAAAATCTCAACCAATTATTAAGTTGGTCAGAAAAAACAAATCGGAGCGACTAAAACTGTGATTTGTTTATGTCGAAAGGTTCACATTACTTACCAGTAAGTTTTTGTTTCGATGTGGAAGAGGAACCGGTGTACAGCATACTCGAACAATGTCCACACCATTATTCCAGTCCCTAGCATTATAGCCACTTCAGGTAGTGTATGCCCCTTATTGATAGACATGGCCACAGAAAAGAAAACAACCGGCAGCCAAACAGTAGGAACAGCCCACCATACAGTCTTTGTTAAAAACTGGTAGTTTGAAATGCAAGCTTGTCAGAAACAATTATTGATAATAAACATATCAACATGCAATATATGAAATTACCTCTAGGATGCCATTTTGGAAAAAGCGCGGGCCTTCCTTGCTAACTATAGGTTCATGAACCCATTTTTGGTAAGCTTCTCCAAGATGGCCAACCTAAAAAAGGTTTTCATGGTCACACACTCAAGATCCAGAAGTCAACTACACTAAAAAGATGTTACTTTCGATGAACTAATTATCACGTAAAATGTTACCATAAAACCATGGATACATCGAAGGCTAGGTGGGCTCAACATATAAAACCAGGAATTCTTAACATACTTAATGCATATATTAGAGAAAATTCCCTGCATTTTACAGGTAAAATTGAGACATGGAAACACAGATGTTCAATTTTGTGGGACAGTATATTAGAGACCATCTGATGCAGAATGGAAATCATATCAATTTAAAAAACACAGTAAGGTTTTTGTTTCAGATTCATCTTTTAAGTTTTTTTAAATTTTTTATAACTTAAAAATGCAGTAGACACCAGATTAAAGTGGCTAACTAATCAACATCACCAAACAGAACAAGAAAGTTTTTATGTATTTGTACCTGAAAAACAAGAGGCTTATGCAAATCCACAGTAAATTCCTGTGCAACCATTCTGACCCCTGAATATAAACTGGAGGCATACATCAAGAGACATTTTTGTGTAAAAGAAAATTATATTGCGAAAACGTAAGGAAATGTGACTAAAACAGATACATAGAGCACTGTAGTGACTCGGAACTAGGACAAAAGAGAAACAAGCTTAAGAAATATAGATAAGCAGGGGAGGGTCTACATTGAGCATTAGCAGGGCAGTTGCACCCCTAACAATTTCAAAATTACATTTTAAATGCTTCTAAAATTACAATTTTGTCACCGGAGTAAATAGATACTCGTTGTCTGCCCCTCTAAGAATGTTTTTCTGGATCCGCCACTGTAGATAAGTCAGTAGCCACCTTCACATTCTATAATCTTAATGTTTCCATTTGAAAACCTAGAGAACAAGGAACTCCACTGCTATAGAACAACGCAAAAAGGACACATGATATCTAACTGCAATTTCAACAACAATAACGAGAAAAGAGTCTTTATCTCAAATCTCTATGCTCGGTTACATGAATCCTTTCTCTACAATTCATCTCTGTTAAGGGTCATAAATCAAATTATCATATCCTTTTTCTACTTAAATCCATGTCCGTTTAGCTCTACCCGATAGTCCCTGTCACTCTTTCAACTAAAATCCTGCCCATTCCTCCAAAATCGACCCATTTATCAGTCTTTGTTCGACGTGCATAAGCCTAATCATCACATCAGTTCTCCCTCATTTTGTTTCACCTCTCACTTCTTATGGATTGTCAACTCATCATATCTTTACATGTCATTTATTGCTTCATATTCTAAGCAAAATAGCAATACCGGTTGTATAACCATCTCGTAAAATTGGGAATGGTGATAAAGGAACAGTCAATATATGAAACAGATCCAAGAAAGTTCGTTTCTTTAAAGTATCCCTTTCAGCTAATCATGAAGGCAAATAGACAATACAACTACCAGTAACTGAACCCAGATTAAATTACATCATTCAAAGTAATTGGAAAAGAAAAGGTTTTTTGAACCATACAGAAGAAAAGGCGCCCAAACTTTACTCACTCACACTAGGCAGAATTATATGCAATATAAAAACTAAAGTACACATTATATCAATGAAAACGATATATTGCATAATTGAACCTAATCTTATACTCCGTAATAAGCGAAGATCCAAATTATTAAAAAAAAATGAAAGCAATTAATAAAAGGGAATGCACTTAATCTAAATCTCTAAACAATAAAATTCTCAAGGAATTCAAACAATGCAGCAATTAGAATCCCAAAACAGCAGCAGCATCACTAGATATGAGAATCCATCATTAAAAGAGAGAAAAAAGATCCAACCTTTGAGATTCGCGCGCTTCTTGAAACCCTAGGGATCGCGTTTACGCCGGTTAATTCTTCTTCTTCTCCGAAAGCAGAATGCGATCGGAGAAGAAGAGAGAGAGAGAAACAGAGACGGAAAATCTTTCTTTGATCTCTCTCTCTCTCTTATTTATTCTGTTTTTTTTTTCCCTCTTTTTATTGCTCGTTTTATGATTTCTCCGTTAGTTTATCTGGTTCGTACGGTGTGCCGGTCATAGAGAATCCACGCCGTCAATCCAAACGGAGATGTAGGGGTGCCAGCTCAGCCATCGAGGGATCTGTTCACATGCTGCTCGCACCCTTTTAGTAAAAGTTCCCGCCAATTTATTAGCAAAAAAGGAGCTGGTTTTTGACTGATTTTGAAACCTTTAATTGATTAATCTTGATAGGCTTTTGTTTTAGTTTTTTGGCATATAGAAAGTTACGATAATAAAGAAAAATAACAATGAAATTATTTAAAAGAGGGAAAAAAAGGAAGGAAGTTGATGACCACAATACTATGATGTAAATAGATTGTTATAACGGAAGAAGAATAGTTGTTATAACACAAATGTTGATGTGACTAACCTCTTTTTTTTTCTCTTGTAGCGTATGAGTAGCGTAGGACTAGTAGTATTGTCACCATTCTTTTCCAATAGTGGTCTTCCTAATCTTTCTTATTTTGAAATTAAGTATCCAAATTCTTATATTTTGAAATTAGTCCTCGAAATTTTAAGTGTTTTAAATTAGTATGCTAAATCTTTATATTTTGAAATTTGTTCCCGAAATCTTTTAAATCTTTTGAAATGAAATCTCCATGGTTAACGATTAACTAGAAAGACTAATTTAAAACATTTAAAAGATTTGTAAGGCTAATTTTACTATATAAAGATTTGGGAGATTAATTTCAAAACATTTAAAGATTCTGGGGACTAATTTTAAGATATTAAGATTTAGGGGTCAAAATTTTCTAACGGGTGCCCTTGGGCCCGTTAATGTGGATTAAATTCAAAAAATATCGAATTATTTGCAATGTTCATATTAACATGGCTTAATGTCATTAATGTTTCTCTCTCTACCAATATAGCTTCTCTCTCTACTCTTCACAATTTGCTGTAATTGAGTGGGTTATTTACACTTTAATACTCCATAATTTAACTCATTTTCAATTTGGTACCACATTTGTTTTTCCCCAATAAATACCCCAAAGCTCAAGAAAGTTTAATTTTGATACACGGTGTTTCTTTTGCCCAAAAATATCCTAAAGTTTAACAAAATTTAAATTGATACCCCAAAGTTTTTGTTACAAGTTTGGGATACCGGAGTTAAAATTTGTTGAATTTTAGGGTATTAAAGTTAAAAGCGAGGTAAAGTTGGGGGTATTTTTTTGAAAAAGAATGCTGAAGGATATCAAAGTCAAAAATGAGATTCAAATACATATGTAAACATGAAGAAGAATTAGTTTTAGTAAGTATGATGACATTTAAAGCACTTAAGGAAAGAGAGAGGAAACATGAGGAAAAGAGAGAATCATTGATTGTATTTAAACCAAAACTATTATAAACATTTCTATATTTGTGGTATTTAATCCACATTAACGGTTGTCCAAGGGCACCCATTAGAAAAACCCTTTCAGGATATGAAAGATTAGGGGGATTAATATCAAGAAAACCCAAATATACTACTTTACACTGACCATATTTCTAAACTATAAAGATGTTGATTCTTTTGACATGCGGATATTAGAAAGTTCTCATACATAACATAATAAGTGCTAGGAATACAGTATTTGCATCAACCTGACGCCGCTACGATTTAATTTCCGCAGAAAATGGGAAGAAAATATAATTAAAAATCATGCTTGTTCCTCTTAAATGTTTGAAATCGCGATCATTCAGAGAGACAAAATGCAACACTGTATGCGACCATACAGGTGGGTGTTGATAGGCAGGAAAACCAGGCACATGTGACATGTGCTTGGCCCAATCTATCGATCTCGTGGTGGGCCCATCATTATTATCTTAAATATTCGAACTTTTAAATTTGTTCCGCCTTATCACTTTTTTTTAAAGTCTCATTTTATCTCATAAACAATTAAAGTCAGTCCTTTACTCATAACTATTTTCAGTCTCATCCAATTTCTTAAACTTTCAGTTTTCTCTCATAAGTCGATTCAAATCACCCACACAGTAATACTCACAAGTAGAGTCTGGTGCCTATCTCAAGAAAACCAACCCCCGTCCCCTTGCACTTTTGCATCCATGAGATCTACTAGATTTTACATTGCAACGATAGATCCATGTAAATGAAATATTTTATTTATCAATTATAACTTTTTGTTTAGTTGCAAGTAATACATATAGTTGCCAATGTATAGTTATAAAGAAACGTTATGGCTAGTTACTTGAGTTATAATGATTAGAGGTGGGGGATTGTGATAAGTTTTATATCCAAATTTTGCGCTTAAATACTGTCACTGAGGTTAAGCTTATATTGGTGAAATAGAAGATGGATACTGAATTTTCATGGTTAAAGCATGGTTTGCAATTAATTTCTGTATCAAGTGAATTTAGCTCATGCTGTATTAACATTTATTTTCTCTTGTATAAGATTGTAGCATCGAGCTTTTTTCAACCATCAAAAAATAGGATACATAAACCCGAGGGTAGGCGGTGTAAGGCATTCGCTGAGGTGAGGAAAGGCGAGACCAAAGGTCTCGTGTTCGATCCCCCATGCCTGTTAAAATCGATCCTGGGCCAAGGCCAGCTACGCAGCCCGAAACGGGGATTAGTCCCATCTGAAAAGTGTGGGGATACCTCGTGGGCGAGACAAAAAAAAAAAAAGCATACATACATGTATAACATCAATACCAGGTGAAGCCCTTTGAAATTATGCTATAGAAACTGCAGTTCCTTTGGATTCCCAGGATTCTGTTTTTTTTTACAGTTAGAGCTCTGGCAAAAGCTTGAGCCTCCTGCTATTATTCATAACAGGGCCACAAGTGCCTACTTTAAGGAACAACAAGATAGAGACAGACACAAAGCATATGACAAGACTCAACCACCTTAGCATATGACAAGACTCAACCACCTTCATAATTCTCCTTCTAACGACAAATATTTTTTTCTTTTGAGTTAATTGCACGTAGAACCCCTAGTATCGTTGTTTTGCACTTATTATCCATCTAGTTTCATCGTTGCAAATAGACCCCTGGGTTTAATTTTCTGACTCTTTAACCCTCGGCAAAATTTTGGCAGATACTGCCGATGAGTGACATTAGTGAGGTTCTACCTACAACAACGAAACTGCAAATGTAGTAAGTGCGAAAAAACAAAACTACAGGGGGTATATGTGCAATTAACCCTCTTCTTCACGAGACCGAGAGTCAACATCATACAACCCTATCCTGCTGTCTTACAAGCATATAGTATCTTTCATTGCAGGACCACTTCATTATAATATATTTACAAAAGTTCTTCAATCCACACAAGAAGACATGAGGAATTTATCAGGATTGGAATGCTAAGGCATACCGACACTAGGCTAGTCAACATGAAGCAGCTCTTTTTTTGTGTGAACATCTGCTACTGCAATCGCGATTGTAATTTGTACAAGATCATTGAACGTGTTTGTTTTGTTACAACTGCAATTACAAATTGAGCATTTTTTTTACCCACTAAAAATAACTTGCAATAATCAGGACATGACTCTTTTTTTCCCTCTCCACGGGGAAGCTTTGAAACGTGACGGACAATACGAAATGTCAAAATCTGAAGTGCCAATTGAAATTCATGTTAAGTGGACACAGATGGAATTTCATTTGAATATAGAGAAAAAAGTAAAAAAAATGATACATATAAAAGCAAAGATCTGCTTGATTGGTAATTTCAACTTCAAATGATATAATGCAACTACAGCATAAACTTTCTTCAACTGCAGGATGTGAGAAATTTTCCTCAGAGGTTCATCTCTAACAACTATGGCAAGACAAATAGAGAAACTAAATATTTTACACCAGACAAATACATAAATCTCAAATAAAATATCATCTTATGATCGTAGCATTGTTTTAAATATCGGATATCGCATAAATATCAGACAACCAAAATCCATAATGGATTGCGGAATTCGGGGATATATCGGGGATATGTAGTAAATATCGAGGTGTCATCGGATAATGTTCATGCATAATATAACAGTCTAATATGTATATATTTATTAATTTCTAAACATACGAAATTGCATGACGATATATCTTTAAGATGACTAACAAATGGAGAATTTTATGTAGAATTTTTGTGAGATCAATTTTAATTTATGAAGCAAATGGAGAGTTTTATTTAGTATTTGGGTTGGGTTGCAAACCCCAAAACTGAACCCAAACCTAGAAAAAAATCTAACAAAAAAAAACCCCATATCGGCTGATATTGCGGATATCGGGATATATCAGATATCGGCAAAAATATTGGAAAAAATTTTTTTAAATAAAAAAATGCTATAAACCTATAAATATCATTGTGGGTTGCTGTAAAACCCGATATATCGATATATCGACCAATATTTTATACATTGGATCATAGATTGCAGAATATCTGTAAACTTTGATGAGCATGTAGAAATTGATCCTTCATCAACAACTACATTTTTATCCCACATTTGGGTCCTCGATGATGAATCTTACTCCCACTCGTTATGCTGAGGGAAGTAAATCATTATCCTATCCTTCTCAAGAGCTCCTACCAAGTTCTCCTGCGCATAAAGCTGTCCTCCTTTCCCCATTACTTAAAATCTTATCACTTAGTGATTAGCGTATGTAATGGTCCCCAAAGAACATGACCAAAGCATCTAAAATGACTCTCATTTTATCCTCAATTGGAGCATGCTCCAACTTTTCTTATCCTATCCCTTATGTTTACTCGTCCATCATAACATTCTCATTTTTGCTCCGCACATTCTTCTGTTCATCTTGTTTCTTAATTGCCCAATATTCTGACACAAAGCATTGAAGGTCGTATAGTTGTCATGTAGAATTTTTTCTTTAACTTCTATTTCAAAGCAATTCTACTGTCACGGTAATGAGATACCCCTCCCATGTCCCCTAAACTTTAACAGTAACCAACAAAGGCACCTAGAAAGTATAACGTCAAGCAAACAACCATCAACAAGAGACATATAAAGTAAATTGCAAGTAAGAAAGTATAAAATTTGATTCACAGTTTTGTTATACATACCTTCACCGTTTCACTCCTCCAACATCCTGAGCTTTGACAAGTAAAGAACTCTTGTTACATGTAAAAGGGCTCCTTCCCTAAGGAGCTACAAACACTATCAAAAAACCGAGCAAAATCATCACATGAATCATTCTGTTGACATCATCTTCCATTTCACCAATACTGTTCCAGCGCTTACAGAAAGGAGATACCAAGCTATAGTCAAGAACAATGCAAAACCTTTACCTCCTAAAAGACCCGAAAGAAGTACAATACAAAATACATATTTCCACCACCTTTTCAATTTAACTTCACAACCATTATCTCCAATATCATTAGAATTAATGTCCTCTATGTCTATTTCAATGACTTCATTGCAATCTTGAAAGCTTAAAAATTCTTCATCACTAGACTCCTTACCATCATCATCATTACTTTCTTCTTCTTCTTCTATAAGTATTTCATTGCAAATCCTACTATCAGTTAAAGATGAACTTGAGTTTTTCTCGTTCTTTTTCATGTGATTTTTTCTCCGGAAAAGCTTTTTGAACAGTTTCTTCCTCTTGGACTTTAATGAACTGCCCAGATCTTGATTTTCGATGACACTCTCAGCTGCAACAAAAACTCTACTATCTTCAGGATTACCCAAATTTCTCTCCGATTGCGGAGGATTCAGATGATTCTCGGGCTCAATTTCTCTTATCGGAGAAACCAACTCTCTTTCTCTCAAATCAAAACCTTCAATGACAGTTTTCAAACCATCACTCCTCGAATCCAAACATTCAGAATGCTGACGATCATCAACTTCAACTTCTCTAATGGGAGAAACTAATCCCCTTCCTCTCAAATCAAATCTCTCAACTGCATTCCTCTCCACAAATTCCAACTTCAACAATCTCACCCCAAGCAACTCAATAACCAAAGCACCAAAGGCCAAAATCGTAATTCCACCAACAACCCACTTCCTCCCGAACGCCAAAACCACCAAAGCCGCCACCTTTACCATCAAAAACCCTAGCCCTGGCCCATCCCGTCTCCTCCTGATCCGAACCCTAACCGCCTCATCAATTTCATGGGCGGTTTCAACCGCCGTGACCTGGCGGTCAACGGAACCATCGGATTCCGATTGTACGGCGGCGGTGAATGCCGAATCGATCTCGGAGGCGTTCGAGGGTTTCCTCCTTTTTTGAAATTTAGCACGATTTTTGACGACCAGGTCAGCTAGGGAGGTCGGAAAGCCGGTTTGGACGACGAGAGAAGAACCGGTTCGTTTGGATCGGAGGCGGGAGATGAAGCGGGCGAGTCGCTCTCTCTTCGATGGCATCGTCCGGCGTCGGAGATCATGGAGAGATGGGGGGCTGAATTTGAAAGGGTTTGGAGTTTTAGGGAGGAGAGAGAAATAAGTGGCGGAGGAAAAGAGGGGGACTTGTGTAAATAATTGTTGTTTGTTGGACTTGTTCGCTTTGGGAGTTTAACACGTGGTGTTTGTAATTCTAGAGGAAGTGAAAGTGGCAGAAAGGAGGTTGATGGTTTGTTGGAAAAGTGGAGGGTAGTGCAGAGAGCACTATATTCTAATCAGAACTGTTTCAAACTGTTCTCAGAAAAAGAAAATTCCAAATATATTTTTACATAAAAACTGAAAAAGATTTTTTTGTAGAGAAAAAATTTATGACGCCGTTGCCGGGGATCGAACCCGGGTCACCCGCGTGACAGGCGGGAATACTCACCACTATACTACAACGACATCGTTGAGGCCCTCGATTGGAGACTACATTTATACGGAAGATAACATCTTGCACATAGCTGTTGAACTGCGGAGTTACGAAGATCTCCATCCCGAGTACGTTCTTGCTTTGATCGATATCAGAGTCATAAATTTTGAAAATTTTTCGGTATCTAACATGTCACGTGTGCTTGGCCTCGTTTATTATTAGGTTTCTGAAGATCAGGGATCTTACATGTATGGACGGCCATCAGAATAAATAACCATCGTTTGAGCATACGCTCAAGTCCCATCAAACTGGTGGCTTTAGCAATTGGTTGTGGCCAAGACAAGTATTAGTGAGCCACAATCAACCAGTTATCTCACTGTGTTGCTCAAAGCAAAATAGTAGCAAATAAAATTCTTCATCACATTCCATTGCAGCAAAAAGAAACAGAAGACATCATACTCACACAAAAACATGTCTCCATAGAGGTAAAACTCTAGAATTTTGAACTTCGCATCGAATCCCTCTGGAAAATGTAATGCTTGATCACATTCTCTTTAATGGTAGAGTGATGCAAGTGCCAGGAGAGGAAAAGTCTTGGAGGAGGAAGGAGATGGAGCTCCATCATTCAAAAGTTTGTGAGGCTCACTATTTCAATTAGAAATAAATTGTATCATACACCAGAAATCTGTATTATTTACATTTTATACTATCGGAAATCTGAATTCATTTCCTACAGACCCACTGAGAGAAATCTTTTGAGTTAATTACAATTATACCATTGATGCTCCGAAAATTTTAGATTTTCAAGAGTATCGAAGTTGTCTTCAAAGTTTATTGGTATATTTATGCATACTAAAAATCTTGAGCTGTGTTAAAAAAAAAAAAGGAGAAAAGAAATGTAATAAGTCCAAGAATTTAATAAGGAACTCTTCCTAACTAAGGGGGTGTTTGGTTCATTTTCTTGAAATTATAGGAAATATTTTCCACCCAAATATAGATTTCCTTGTATTTCTTGAAAAAAGTTTTGAGAAGTAAAAAAGTACAAATTTTCCTTTTCTTTTGTTTGATTCAAAACAAGAAAATGGGCCTTGTTACTTTATAGAAATGTCAAGTTTTCTTTTTCTAGGAAGTTGTTTGGCTCAAAACAAGTAAAAAAGTACGGGTTTATTACTTTTTTAATAGTATTGTCAGTTTTCAGTGTGATTTCCTCTCTTTTTACGAGGAAGTTGTTCTCCCTCTTTTCTGTACTTTTTAAGAAATATTTTTTATAAACCTAAAGTGAACCAAACACATGAAATTGCAATTGTAGGAAATATTTTATTTATGAAACTGTCATTTCTCAAAAAAAATTCCTAAAACATGTGAACCAAACACCCCCTAAGTGATTAATGTGGATGAGGAGTGGACTTTGTTGCCACCCACCGCAGACACTTAGAAAACAAAACACAACTACAAGAAGCAACCACAAACGTCTCGTTTGGTATGCGGGAATGAAGCCAAGTGAGAATGGCACAACTACAAGAAGCAGCTACAAACACGTTTGATATGCGAGAATGAAGTCAAGTGAGAATTGAATGAAGATAGGAATTGAATGGAGTTGATGTGGGAATGGAATGCTCATTCTCATTCTCATGCTTATGTGCGATTAGAAAATTAAGTAGAAATATATTTAAGAAGGGTATATCTGGTATTTATTTAATTATTTTTATTCTCGCTTAAGTGGGAATATTAATTTATTGATAACACGTTGGGAATAGCAATTCCAACATTAAGTGAGATTGAGGAGATGTGTGAATGACATTTCTAGATCTAAAAACACATCATGTTTGGTAAGCATGAATGAGAAGTTGGAATTGCATTTCATCCCGCTCATTCCCATGTACCAAACGAGGCGAAAGAGTTTAGTTACAAAAGCATCCTAGATTCGAGTAACAATCCTATCAGAATGCCCCGCCACAGTAAGGCAGAGGCGGAGCTAGGAATTTCGACAAGGGAGGTCCAAAAACATTTAAACACAATAACATTTTTTTTTTCGATTTAATATCTAAACATCATTATGCAATGAGACTTTTAAATTTAAGGATGAAGAGAGGAACTGAGGGCCGAGAGCAAAGAGAGGAAGTGAGTTGGTAAATTTATCTCGCAGTTTGCAACTCACGTACATATTTTGGTATCAGTCCCTCAAATCTTTAATATTTTGATATTAGTTCTCCAAGTCATGGAAACTTGAAATTAGTCCCCAACTCTTATAACTAATTTGAAATTATTATCCTTAGTTAGCAACTGTTTGTTTTGAGGTGGAATATTCCTTTAACTAAGTTGGGAGACTACTTTCTAGACACATCCAAGATTTTTGGGGACTAATTTCAAATTATAAAGATTTGGGGGACTACGTCAAGAGACTTAAAGAATTGAGCAAAATATGAAGATTTGGGTCTAGTTTTCAAACTTTAAAGATTTGGGGGACTGGTTTTCAAACTTTAAATGATTTGGGGGAACTAATATCATAGGGAGAACTAGAGAGGAATATAGAGAATTAATGTTGAGAAAGTTGAGTAAGCTTAGGCATTTTAATACCTATAAAAATACTGTTAGCAAATTGGCCCTATTTACATGTTTTTATTTTTAGCTCAAGGTAGGGCTAAGGTCCCTTCGGCCCTAACGTGTTTCCACCATTGCGGTAGGGAGTGATCTGAGCCCTACATTTCCACTCAAGGAGAACAGATTAGTCCCCCACAACAACAACAACAACAACAAAGGGGTTCAGATCCTCCCACAATGTGCGGGAGGTTCTAATAGGAACAATACTCTATATTCATAACCCAAAAAACCCAAAAGAAACTAATTAAAAAACCCCAAAAACACACAAGCATTAAGAAGGTCCATTGTAGTTTTCTGCACTAACTCGAAAATTTCTTTGGGTGTTTAGTGAAATTTTTATTTACACATACTCTAGAAGAAATAAATCACCGATGAACTTTTTCTGTCTTTTTCCTTCCTAAAAAAGATTAACAGGCATAAAATTCAGCATGAGGAAAAACACTTCAAAATTTGGGAACGTTTGTTGCTTTAAATTCACAGACATAATGCAAAAAATTCTATAGGGTTTACGAGCAAAACTTCCGCAAGTTTTAGCAAGATATGAAATAATTCAAATTACCTGTGTATGAAGCTCTTTATCTGTATGAATACAAGTGCATGCTTTTACCTGTATGTTAAAGATCATATATACAAGTGCACAATAACATAAGATACACAAGGAGTCAAATAACACCAAAAATTTGTATGCAGAATATTCCGCATTAAACCTCATCGCAGCTACACCATAACAATTCCATGACTAACTAAATCAAATTCATAACTTAAATGTAGAATCACATGATCCACCATTAAATCAAATCAGTTAAGCGTGTGCAAAACAAGACACGGTAACATTCCACCAGAAATTTTATCAAATCCGTTAAGCATCTTCAAAACAAGACTCAGTAATATTCCATCAGAAGTCTTATCAAACCAGTTAAGCACGTGCAAAACAAGACTCAGTAACATTCCACCAGTAAGCAAAACCCACTAACATGAAAAACTATGACAACTAAAGTAAATAAGTCAAGAAATAATTAAAGCAAATTCATAACTTAAGTGCACAGGCACATTATACTTCACTAAGTTATTGTCTCTTCAGGTCCTCCATTTTGTCCGGTTGCAGCACCCAGCCCTTTATTCACATAGCTTTGTGCATTCATCTGGAATTCAAAAGTCAAGATCAACATTTATTATACTTGGATGTATACATACCATGTTCAAGGTGAATAAAAATAATCATTAGAGAACCAACATAGAGAAAAGGAAAAGAAAAAGTTATGATGGAAAAGAATTTCGTGTGGGTACATAATTATCATAAAGTAAAATAAGACATACTGAGTTAATGGCAGAGCAAATACAAGGATGTAGCATTGAAGACTACTATGATGTGGAACCATCTTTACTAGCTTTCTTATAAATCACGACTTGATCATGGTAAATTGACTTAATGCTGTTACGCTAGGAGATTATACAAGACATCTGTTTCTCTACTATTGCAAATCTCAATACTTTGTGGACATATGTCATTTCTCAAAGAACAGAAAAGGAATTGAAAATAATGATAATTGTGCATAATCGTTACATGTATGATATCGGTTATAGTTTGATACACCCCCATAGCCTATGAAATAGGAGTAAAAGATCAAAGTCTACCCACATTTCCATGTCCTCAAGTTATTTGACTATTTTCTTGATTTTTTGATTGGTAATAACAGATCTTACTCTAGCATCTGCATCTTACTGACAGACTTCGCTAATATTGTTGAGTGCCTCAGGCTTATATATGTAGCGGTATTATGCTGCATCTGGTCAAGGTATGTGTCATCGAGAAAATGCTATCATGTAATGACTCATAAATGGTAGGAGGGAGCTGCACTTTCAAACATTGAGGTCTAAAGAGATAAAAATTGGTGTCCCAAGTGGCAACTTTGTGAATTTTCGATTTATAAATCTTATACTATTATAAAAGTGGATTTGGATGTTAAAACATTTCTTTTCAAAATAGCCTCCAATTTATAATAAAACATATAAAAGTGTACACAAAGAGACACACATACATATATGAAGATATATACATCATGTTAATATAAGAGAATAATGAAAAAATCGGTTATGAATCAAGAGAGCCTTCATACTCCATAAATCTTAAACCTAAATAGATTTCACCATGAATTAGATTTGTAATATTTTTATAACCTCTCATTAACATATTAATTTCCTATACCCCTTTCTTAATAAGCACTAATTATCACCATCATAATCATAAAACTTGCTACAACTATTCATCTTCTTAATTACCGCTATAAATAAAAATAATCTCTTACAAAATGAACACAACCAGTCGCACAAGCTAACTAGAAATATGTAAATGTAGTATCTGAAGTGAACACTGGAAAGTACTTGGAATTTTCAAGGTCAGTGTTTATATTTGACTCTAATAGGTTTCCTTTGCTTATTCATCGCTACAATTATTAAACTAATTTCTAAAAGATTTCATGCAATTTGTGAATTATTTACATGCTCTCATAAATCCAGCTCTTCGAGGAACTCCTCTTCCTCTCATATTACTAAGGAAAGGTAATTTGGTCTCTTTATTTAATATCCACATTTTGGTTTATACCAGTAATTTCACATTTTGGTATTTTTTGACAGCACAAGATTGAATTGTTATCAACTTTCCTATTCCTGTATCAAATTGTGTGTGCATGAAGATCTGACATACACTGTCAAAATCATTGTGTAAGATTTTGATTAAGTAAAACAGAATTACAATGGGGATTTCATGGAAAAGGTATTAGATTATCCTATTTGTTCCATATGTAGCCAAAATTATGCTACTAAAATATGTCCATGAAACTGGTTAGCTGCTATAGTGTCATATTTGAGCCTGAATAATATTTATGAATAAATAAACTACTATTTGGAAAACAATTGCATGATCCAATGAGGGGTAAAAATCTCAACCAAATATACCACAATCCATTTGATACTCATATTACTGTATTATATATTGAAATTTTGATTAAGAGAAAATCACAATGGAGCTTTACTGGAAAGGTATAAAAATTATCATTTTTGATCCATATGTAGTCAAAATTACACTACTGAAATAGCCAAGAAAAAGGGTCAGACAGTACATTGCCATATTTGAGCCTGAATAACATTTATGAATAGAATAAACAACTATTTCAACATCAATTACATGATCAAGTAAGAACCAAAAATTTTCAACTAAATATATTATAAATGGAAAATTCAAAGGTCGCTGTTTTTCAAGAAGCAAGGTAATCACAATCTATGTTGACATTCATCTTAGTGGCTTATAGTGAAATTTTAATTAAGTAGAAGAAAATTACATTGAGAATTTCATTGAAAAGGTACTGCACTGTCATATTTGACCCATAAGTAGTCGAAGTTATACTATTGCGATGTGTCCAAGAAAAAGGGTTGATAGATTGTCAAATTTGAGCCTGAATATGTCAATGACAGAATAATTTCGAGATTGAATGAGGATCATTATGAACTTAAGGTTTGTGTTGCCTAACTACATGAAAAATGCCAATGCTGTCTCATTTTTCCCAAGAAAAAAAAGGAAAGGAAAGAGTAAATTCTTGTGGAGACAGAAAGTTAGCAAAAACAATTAATCAATTAGTCTGGAAATAAAAAAATGGTAAATAATTTGTATTGCTTATCATTTCATCATGTTTAAAAAGGAAAATAGTTTCAGTTTTAAGCTTCACATATGATGAGATAATATTACTTTCATTTTGCACAAGGATGAGAAAGAGTCATATATTGTTAACATAAAACCAGAGGACAAACTTGAAATATTTACATGTTAGATATTACAAATTAATAGTGTTTAGATAAACACTATTAATTGTAGAGAAGGAAATCATTAACTTGCAATCATTCTTCCCAATTGCATTTGTCTTTAACTAAATTGTAGAGAAGGAAATCATTAACTTGAAATAAAAGATACCTCTATTTACTTCAGTAAAAGCGCATATAAAAATGATATAAGTTTAAGAAAGAATATTGTGGTCTAACTATGGTAATTACGCACTAATTTTATAGGTGAAGTGGATACTTACTTTACAGATATGTGATACACATGTACACCTTATAGATTAATAAAATTTACAGAGTATAATATATGTATAGTGCATCAACCCACTTTTAATAAAAGATAGTGCTTTGATAAAAGAAAAATCGAATCTGTCTGTAAATTTACATAAAGGCTAAGTCACTAATTTGCAGATTTTATTGAAAAATCCTCAGAATCTGTAAATTTTGCATAAATAGCCAGGACTTATGGGATATTGCATAGTTTCCAGAAAAGTCCAGCAACTCACAGAAATTGCATCGTCCAAAATCATTTAAGTTATATTTTAATATAAGTATTTTATTTACCCTTCCAAATGCTATAACTATATCCATATTTAGCATAAAACCCCAAATATTTATAAAATTCTCAATATCATATATTATCTTAAATTATAAAGTAAATAGAATTGTGTCTTTTGGGTTTTAAGAAATATAATTGTCTCTTTTGTTATTCTAAAAAGTGCAAATTTTTATAGAGAAGTCCTCAATTTATAAAAACTCCAAAGTTCAGAATTTTTATAGGATAAACCCTAAAATTTTGCACAAACAACCATGAATCTTCATAATTTTATAGAATAAATCTGAAATTTTGCAGAAAAAGCCTGAAATTTCATATATGACAAATAGAACCCTGGAACTATATAAGATTTATAGATTAACCCTATAGACTTCAAAAATAAACCTAATAAAAATTATATGAAGTATGCCTTGGGTTTTAATGATGAGAAAATTACAAATAAGTCCTCAAGAATTGCCATGATTACATTTAAACTTTTGGATAAATTTTATAAGAAATTGCATAAAATATATCCACGTGCAACACACGTGCACTATTCTAGTCTACATAGAGTGCATATACACCAAAGAATTAGTAAGGTATCCGATTCTAGAATTAAAGTTTACTTGTTAATTCGCACCCATCACGCGCAAAGAAATTAACGGCAGGTAGATGACAAGTTCCTATAGAAAGTTGAGACGTAGAAGAATAATGTAAGGTTGATTCTTAAATTTAAGGATGTAATCAACATTACACGTATTGGCAACATACAAGGGAAAATCTATGTATAATGTAATAATCAGACTGGAAGGTAGTCTATAATTTAAATATATAAAATAACAAGTAACCAAACAGCAAAAGCAGTTATTTGAACATGAGTACACTGATAATGTAAAGGTATGTGAATCAAGAATTACACCAATTCATTATGAGACGATGCAAACAGTTAGAGATGCTGACACACCGGATACTTATCCGGTCTTTGGATACTCCCAAGTTGCAGGGGGTAAATATTGTTCTAATGCACTCTAAAATTTTGCATGTATCTGAGAGATTAAGACTAAGGGATGTTATTCGTTCCCGATTGTTGGTTTGGACTCGGACAATTGTCCATGAATCCGACATTCTTGGATCGGGAGCTGGACTCGGCTTTTATGGTTAGAGCCCCGGACTCCTGGATTGGATTTTGATTTTTGTGAGTAGAAGTATTGAATTTTTTGTTTGGACATTCTTTGAATTTTTTGGGTCGGATTCTCAAACTAAATTTTAGATTCATAAATTATTTGCATTAGGAGATTCAAATAAAATTATTATGTTTAATTATTAACAAAAATGACTGTTAATTTGAAAACCACTCTCATTTCGATTAACAAATGACAAAACAAAACTGAATATATCTTACAATCCACTTAAACAGTTCGCATGAAATGTATGTAATATAATATTTAGTATTTAAAATATTTAAATATTTAATAAATGTTAAATAATAAACATATCTAATTTAATATTAAATATTAAATATATTAAGTGATTAAATAGTATTAAATATATTTCATTTTAAATGAATTAAATAAATTTATAGAAGTTGATTAAAAATATTTTTAAAATTAAATACATTCAATATTAATATATAATAAATTAGAAATATGGAATATTTTAAAATTAAATATATTTGATTTGAAATATATTAAATATTTAAATAAGTAAAGATAATAGGAGAGAAAATCCACAGTGTAAGATCACAATCCATCAATTTTAACTTGTACTTTCTATTGAAAATTTCTCATTAAAACTATAAAGTTTGGAGTGGAGTGTGGATTTTGAAATCCTAGTCCTAATAACAATCCTAGACAACCAATAACACCTTAAATACAATTCCGGATCCTAGTCTTAAACCAATAGCGCGTTAAATTCAAATCCAAGTCCTAGTCCTAAATCAATAACATATTCAATTCAAATTCGAATCCTAGTCCTAAACCAATCACATTAAATTTAAATCTAAATTTTAGTCCGAAATGAATAACATTCTGAATTGAAATCCAATAAAAAGTCCGAGTCCGATTCAACAATACTCAACCAATAACCCCCCTAAGTTACTAGAAACAAAATGTACGAGCGGTGAAGTCTAGATGGATTATATTTTTGTACTTCCACTAGTTTTCTTGAAAAAGAGAGAATGTTACTAACAGGGACATGTGTTTGTTCACATAAAAATGAGTTATCACTTGTAAAAGTCAAGTATATAATTCAGTAATTTTGGAACTTAAAATGTTGTGGCATTGCAGATTCATGCTAAAAGAAGACAATGAACATAAAGATTATTGGTCGTTGGGCATACATACCTTGAGGGAGAGGGTGTTGGAGTTCTAGTTAAGAACTAGTCGCAGGTATGAACCATACAGATGGCGGCCAAGAGGGCCAGTTGAGCATGTGCTCCTGACCATTTGTAAGTTTGAAAAATTGGAAGCTTTGATCGTCCAAACTATAAACTCCTATGTCCCGAGTATCCAATGGATCTCTAGGCCAAGCCATCCTAGGAATTTCGGTGAAATATATGGAGTTGGGTTTTAGAATATCGAGAAAATGGTTAGCTGAAAGTGACACGGATTGATTCATCCCTATGAAAATGGCGACATCACCGATGCTCCTCACCCTCGTCCACTTGCCCTTTTGGTTGAGCTTGTAAACCTTAAACTCCCATGAGTTTCTGTACACCAAGAAGAGGTCTTTGCCGTCAGGCGACTCCACCAACCAAGTGGGGTAGATACAATCTTCTTCCCATGCCAGACTTTCGTCGCCGAGGATGGAGGGCGAGGAGGACGGGTTGTTGAGATCATAAGCGCTGATAAGTCCATCATAGTCAAGGGCATATAAAAGGCCCTTGTGGAAGATTATGTCGCTGATAAACCCGAAACCATTAGGGAGCAGCGTCCAGCATCTGTCGGCTGAGCGGGCGAAGTGGAGGTAGCCGGCATGGTTGAGGGCGATCGTGTCGCGAGAGGGGGAAATTACGGCCTTGGCCTCGTGCAGATTGAGGACTGTGGGGCTGCCATCCCCCTTGAACGCCTGGATAGAAGCAGTGGGAGGGAGAGGGAGGTGGATCCCGGTGAGGGGATCCACCGCGAAGATTTCGGCGGGATTATCTTCGGGGGTCGTGAAGATGACGCCCTCCGAGGATCCGATGCAGAGGTTTTTATCGGCAGCGGCAGTCTCGGGGAGATGAATCTCCCGCTCCAACTTGAAAAAGATTCGATCTTTTCCGTCGTTTTCCAAGGATCTGCAGAGGCTGAACAGTCTGCAGGATCTAGGGTTTTGATCGCGTGAGGGAACCATAAGCTTTGGGACCCTTCTTCTTATTCTTTCTATTTCTTCGTTGCTGCTGCTGTCGGTTAGGGTTTGGGTGGAGAAAGATCTCAATGGATCGAAGATTTGAACCAAACAGCGCCGGCGCCGGCGCCGGATCAAGGAGGAGGCGGCGGCGGTACACATTATTATAAAATTAAAAAAAAAAGGTTATTAACGAATTCGTAATCTCCCCTCAAATTATTGATCCGGTACAATTACTGTAGAGAGATCGCCTCCTGATGCAAACTTTTTGAGATGGAGATCAAAATTGAGATTTAGATTGCTTTCCGACTCGGCGACTCCTGATACAAATTTGAGATCGAGATCTACTTTGTCCCTAATCTCTTGACCCCTCCCTGTCTTTTTCCCTCTTTTGGTGTTTTTGGGTAAAGGCAGGGGTTTTCCCCTTTTTATTTTTGCTAACGCAACTAACAAAACAGATCGAAACTCTCAAATCTCAACTTATATAGGCTGACAGAAATTCTGAGGGTTTTCTCCATATAATAAATAATAAATTGAGGGGTTTTCTCCAAAATAAATAAATAAATTGAGGGGCAAAATCTCACATGAAAATCATGTGACATAAATTGCCTCTTTTCCCTCTTAGATTTTATCTTTTAGATTGAGGGCAGAAATGCAATGTGTCATTTGCCATGTCAAAAGATAGACTTTTCTACCAAATATGATGTACATGGCACCAATTCTTTCACGCATGTGAACGGCAATCAGTAACTTTTCAATTCTAAATTTTAATTCTAAAATATTCTAAATAGTAAAATTCGTTTCAAGGCTCCAAAATTAACAGCCCATATCACTCCGCCCTTGCACCTTTTTTCTTTGTGCAGAAACCCAAACACAACATTTTTTTGTGTTTCAGCCCAAAATACATGTTCAACTCAGTAGTGAGAGAAAAAGTCTCCAGAAAATACCCCTCAATAATGTCTCATGTCACTATTGTGGGTAGCCCCCAACTTTTAGCAATCTGTTTGCAATTTTTTCAGTGGCTTATTTACAAAAGTTTTAGGGGGTTATTTGCAACTCAAACGAGTTATTAGAAAAACTTTCAGGAGCTTTTTATAAAATATTTGGGGGTTATTTGCAATTTCTAAATGTTTTAATGGATTCCTTACAAAATTTTAAGGAGGTTATTTGCAATTTGCAAAACATTTAGGAGGCTATTTGCAAAATTTCTAGGGGCTATTTGCAATTCTAAACGTTCCCAGAGGGATATTACAAAGTTGTTAGGGGGTTATTTGCAATTTTTAAACTTTTTGGTGGTTATTTGCAAAGTGGCAGAGCCCAGATGGGGTTTCAACCAAGGTGGACTAAACCAACGCATAGAGTAGCTCGCTCAGATGTTGGTGAAGGGCGGTATTCATGGACTAATAGTTGTACTTCACTCTGGGTTTGCCTATGTTCGGTTTTCTAATGATACTTTAGTTATTTTGATTTTTAAAAAAACTTACCAAAAATTCATAAACCAAAATAATTAGTGATTTGATTGATTTATAATTAGTTATATAAATTTGGTAAGTTGTTAAAACAAATCTCTAAATAATTACTAAAGTAATTTTCAGATTTGATTATTGAGAATAATATCTTAGTATGTTTTTGTAAATATCGGATTTTTTAAAATTTAAATCGAAATCAGTAATTACCGAATATTACTTTTTATAAATTTCTAAAAATTAAATACGGTATGTATTAAATTACCGAAATCAATAATCGACTCAAAAACTTTCTTATAGGTATGTATTAAATTTATCTTCCTCATAGATTATCATGTATGTCAAATTATACTAAATTTTATTTATTTTCTTATATAGATGTGATTGGAATAGTTGATGAAATTTATGCGATTGATAGCATGGACACGAATGGAAAAAAGTTTTGTTTAGAAGCTTTACAATGCATGATAATGACTAAGTTATGATTTTATTATTGTTTATATGAAATATATATAAATAAATTTTATACCATAAATATTTAATATATTTTTATCTTTTATCGGGTTCAATACCATACCTATCACTTTGTGGGAAGATTTAGCATGTGCTCTAAAGCAAAAATTAAAACGAGAGAATCAAAGCTCATTGGTTATTATTGTGACCGGTTTGTTTTATTCTGGATTTAAAGGTATGAATTACACACACACACACATATATGGAAAAAAGGAATATATATATTGTTGATGTATATAATCACAGTCACTAACCTCGGGTGAGTTTAGCTTTTAAGAAAGCGGAGTCCGCCTTCTCTCCTAAAGCCACCGACCGACTCAGATCAAGGGACTTCTGTGAAGAAGGGACTGTGGAAGAGGCGGAGTTGGGATCTCCGGTGGTTCCTCCGACGGTCAAGTTAGTAGAGTGGGAGATAATGTAATGGAGCAGGAATTCACTCAGAAAAGATTGCTTACTTGGTTCGTTGTTCACGCTGCTACTTATACCTAGGGTTGGGGGTATTTTCGCTCTTCCGTTGGCTAAGGAACCATTCTTGAGTCGACCCTCTCTTCCACGTGTGAGCCGGTGATTGGTGAGCATCTCTGTCGCTACGGTGGTGGCCTTCTGAGTGTCAACTTGCGGGTAATTTGAGGGTTAGTGTGGTCTATTCGCCATTAATGGGATGGGATTGTGGCCTTGTAGGCTGCATGGGTCCGAGGTGCCTTAAATACCGTGAGAGATGGGGAGTTAAGGGGCTGCCACGATTTAATGCGATGCCGATGGGCTCGAAAATCGTGATAACCGTCGTTAGAGTGGAGGAATCACGCAGACGAGATAGGGGAGCCGAGGTCGGCTCGCCTTGCTCCTCGGGGCGTCCTTTGGGGCAATCAACCGAAAGGGACGACTGCCGCTTTCGCCGCTCTTAGAGGATTGGCGGTGAGAAGAGGGGCCCGTGCTCGCCGTATTGTCCGGGAGAGGCCGCATTGGTTGGATGGGGCTATAATGGGCGGCGGGTTGGGAGGGCGGCAATTAACGGCGTCGTTCGGCGGATCAGCCGGTTGGAAATCGACGTACGTCGTTCCGATTAAGACGGCGGCGTGGGAATCTTCAGTGATCAATGCGGTACGGACGGCCCCGTTACCGCCTTTCGGCGTCGTCCATTGGAGAGTTGTTGTCGGACCGGCCGCACCACCGACCCCACCATGGTCCATCAGCGACTATCACCAAGCTGTTGATGTATATAATCACAGTCACTAACCTCGGGTGAGTTTAGCTTTTAAGAGAGCGGAGTCGCCTTCTCTCCTAAATCCCAACTCGCCTCTTCCACAGTCCCTCTTCCATTGTGGCGAGTCCCTTGATCGAGTCACTGGCTTTAGGAGAGAAGGACTCGCTCTCTTAAAAGCTAAACTCACCCGAGGTTAGTGACTGTGATTATATACATCAACATATATATATATATATATATATATATATATATATATATATATATATATATATATATATATATATATATATATATATATAGGAATATGATAAAATGAGATGGTGAGCTCAAATTCTTATAGTGAGCTAGCCCAACAGGCTACTAGAAACGATGATCGACACCGCCCATCGTGATTTGCACTCATCATGATCTATATGTAGAAAAAATTATATTGTTTTGAAATTTTTAATCATTGTTTTAGTTATGTGTAGAAAGGACGGCTGTCAATCTGCCTGAAAAATCAACAAATTAAACTAGTTTGATTCATATTCTAGAATATTTTAAATTATATAAAAAATTTATCATATACATTTCATGACGTGTTGAACAAGATGTAAGGTGCCGATCACGAATTTGATGACCCGATTAGTCTAGCTCACAATAAGATTTGAGCTCACCATCTCATAATATCATTACTCTCTCTCTCTCTCTCTCTCTCTCTCTCTCTCTCTCTCTATATATATATATATATATATATATATATATATATATATATATATATATATATATATATATATATATATATATATATATATATATATATATATATATATAGAGAGAGAGAGAGAGAGAATCAGCTGTTGATAGAAGAATATTCACCAACTTTTCTATCCATTGATGTTGCCTTGGGATCAGTGAAAGATATAAAGCCCACTTTGAGATTTGTGTGCATATTGATTTCACCTGATCCCAAGATAAGATCAATAGATATAAAAGTTTGTGACACCTCCCTATCAACTTAAGTTTATAGAGCCTTTTATATATATATATATATATATATATATATATATATATATATATATATATATATATATATATATATATATATATATATATATATATATATATATATATATATAGAGAGAGAGAGAGAGAGAGGCTTATGTCAACTTAAGTGGATAGCAAAAGTTGTCCACCAAAGTTTCTATCCACACATCTTCTCTTGAGATTTGTGGAAGCAACAAATAAAAATTGGATTCATATGATGCATGGATCCCTAGGAAATCAAGCGAGGAAAACTTAGGTGGACAAGTCCTCTTGTCCACTTAAGTTGACATAAGTTTTCTACTATATATATATATATATATATATATATATATATATATATATATATATATATATATATATATATATATATATATATATATATATATATATATTAGTTGTTTACTAATTATTTTATTAGTTTCATCATTTCAAAAATTAAATCATTAACATGTTATTCTAAGATAAATGTATTATTATCACAGGATGAAAAACCAATTGAATTGAATGAGGATGGTACTGTTGATAATGAATCTATAGAATTAACTCGACTTATCCACACCGATATCCACCGTTAATAGCAAAGGCAATAAAAGATTTTAGATGTTTAGCCTATTGCTACACTTAACTCTTCGGATTCAAAACCCTCCTACAACCAAAGGAAAAATAAGGATGCAATCGGGTTAGTTTATTTATAAAGTAATTAATTTTTATATGTAATTTTTATTTGTTAAATTCAAGATATAAACATGTTTTTATTTTGCGAAATGGACAAAGAACTAGAACTTTCAACTTTCAAGAAGAGGATGAAGACGGAGAAAAATAATTACAAATTATTATACCTCTTCTTTGTATTTTGCTTATTAAATCTTATGACTGTTTCATTACTTGAGAACTTTTTTAGTAACGCATCATTTGTGAATAATGTTTTGGAACATTAAACTATATTATATTTTAATTTCATTCATTTTTATTTAGGATATTTTGATTATCTGCATTTTATTCATTTATTATGAAAATTTAGCTTGAATGATATTAATTTTAATTGTAGCTTTTATATAAATTGTTTAATATCGTTAATTACAAGTGGATACATGTTATCTAACCTCATTGGGGATGTGTGAGAGTGGTTTGAAGGGGAGTCGTTAGATATTAAAATTTATATTCGGATGAGAGTGATTGAAAAGCGATGAAATATAGATAAATTGCGGTAAGACCGTGCTTAGCACGGGCTAAAACACTAGTAGATACAATAAAGGATTTCACTAATTCTGATGATAATGTTGTTACTAAACTGGCAATCTTTGCAAGTCAATCTCTAATCTATTGCTCCACTGTCATAGACACAAAACCTAACTTGTCATTTAAATAAATAAAAACAACTTGCGCACATAATCAAGAAATTAGGCTTTATCCATAAATTCCAAAAGTCTATACAAAGAGGGGGGAAAACCGCAATATATAGTACTGTTAGGTGATGCCAGATTGGTGAGGATGTTGGTGAGCATGGCAGAGGCGTCAATCTCTCTTGCAACTCAAGCAGTCCTATTCACCATAACTTTATACAGAAAGATCAGTGAGAAGGAGAAAAATGGAGAGAGGGATATGTATAGATTCATAAGCTAGGTTATTGTAATTAAGATGTAGGAGGCAAAAGGGTTTTGAGTTTGGTAGGAACTAAGAGAATAAGGACTCATAACAATTCTAGAATTAAAATTACTTCAATAAATAAGAAGGATAAGTTTTACTTAGTCTCATGACTTCTTCAAATAAAACCGATTATTCAGTGTATAAGAGTAATAGGTTGTAATATGAATTGAAAGGACTCATGGAATAATTGTGTGAGTGATTATTTAAGAATTAATTATAAAAATACTATAATTTGTGAATTATTAAAATTGAGAGGGCAAAAAGGAAATCGAAGTTTTAACACGGGAATTCTTTTTATAAGTAGTATAGATATAGATATAGATATAGATATAGATGTTATTGTTCACTTATGTTTCTAAGTGTTTCTTCTAGTTATTGCTGCATAAAATTTAAGTTGGTATTATAAGTTAGGTCCTTTCAGCTTACGCATCTTCATTTTTCTTCTAGCTTCCATACAAAAGTTTAAGTTAGTATTTATTATAAATGGTCCTATGCATGTTTGCACGTGTATACACCTTTATTAGCGGTATTAAAGGGTTATCTTTAATTGAATCAATCTAAAAACATGAACATTGATTCGGAAAATACAAGTATATACGTCCAATTAGAAGTAACCCTACAACTGAAACAAATATAAACATTAAATTAGTAAATAAAACATATAATATCATATCATATTCGGATATACGCTCACCACCTGCCTACTATTGCTTATTAGTAGAGGCCAAACCAATATATTATATGATTTTTCAAACCTAAGCTTTTATGCTATTTATAATGATAAACATAAGAAATACAGAAAATCTTATATTTATGCGATATTATGAGTGCAACTAGTGGCAGAGTCATGAATCTCGGTTAGGAGGGTTTATAAAATAATTAAATACAATAATTTATTTTTTTATAATTTAAAACATCCAAATATTATTACACAATTATACTTTTAAAATTATAATTCAAATTAGACTATAGCATTTACATCAACACTCTTCTTGCCTTCATTTCTTCAAATATTTTCATGAAATCTTCCTCATTAATGTTACAAAATACATATATTTCAACATAAGATACCAAACAACTAGTCACATGCTCATATTTTATTTGGTTTTGAAGAATTAAGGGTGAGGACGAGGAGAGGAGGTGAGGGCTGAGGGCAAAGAGAGGAAGTAAGTTTTTAGGTATATCTCACAGTCGCAGTTCATACTCACGTATTTTGATATTCAGTCCCTCAAAAATTTAATATTTTGATATTAATTTCTAAAATGATTGGAACTTGAAATTAGTTTTTAACTCTTATAAATATTTTTGAAATTTGTTTCCTTACTGAGATACTAATTTCAAATCTCTTCCAATAATTTGGGTATTAATTTCAAAATATAAGGATTTGGGGCAAAATTCAAAATATGAAGATTTAGAGAACCGATTGTCAAACATGAAGGGTTAGGGGACTAGTATCACAAAAAGGAATATAGATGATTAAATTCAAAAAAGCTGAGATGTCTTTTGCATCCAACTATGGATATATAAAATTACAATTAGTAATTAGTCCCATGTACAACTTTTATTACAATTTCAAGCTGGGGCCAAGCCTCCTTGGTCCCAATACGACTCCACGCTAAGTGCAACAGTTCTATTATAACTCATATATTGGTCCATTGATAAAGAAAATAAATAAATAAAAATCCTATAGTATATACTTTTCATCACATGCTTAGCGAGTAAATCGGATGTACCACATACTAGTAACTAATCACATGATAAAGACGCGATAATATAAATTTAATGAAAAATCTAACAGAACCTATACAAGGCATTGAGTGAACATACGACCGGAACTCTGAAATATTCGAGTGTGAGGCGTCAAAGTGAAATATGATCGAGACTTTAGGGTATCAAAGTATTTCAAAAATACTTTGACTAATGAACATGAAAAGTGTGCCAGCTTTGGGGTACCAAAGTGAAAATAAACCACCAGCGATACCGATAGTTTTTCCTCACATTAGCCCCTTACATCTTTCATAATTTGAAAGTAGGCATTCGAAACGTTGCAATTGTTATTAAGTCCTCAATTCTTAATCTGTTTAGAATTGGCCCCTCAAACCATTGAAATTGCTATTAGATCCCCCTTCTTGAGCCATTTGGAATTATTATTCCTTTAAATCAGCAGCATAAATGAAAATTAATGGGATCTATTTGAAGCATTTATAATAATTGAGCGGGCCTAATAAAATTTTTTGCAGCAACTCCACATAGCATACACGCGCAACGCACGTGCCTCCCCTCACTACCCGATCTATCGATTCTATCCCAACCGTTTCTGTCTCTTCCACCTACGCGCACGCTCTCTCTCCGCTCCTCAGCGAACAAAACTCCTAGTGGTGTGTTTGGATGGAGGTGCACCAATGGAAGTTAAAGTGAAATTTTATTTTCACCTCATTTGGGAGTTTTTTTTGAGGGGTTAGAGGATGGAAACGGGTGTAAAATTTACACTCATTTTTCTCCCCTCCAATTTGGGGTAGAGAAAGTAATGAAAACGGGTGTAAAATTTTATAATGTAATAAGACAGCAATACCCTTATCACGCTAAAATCTATGGCCAAGATTTATTCTCATCCAATATATAAGGGTATTTATATAACTTTGACTATATTCACTTTACTTCCATCCTCTAATATAGAACTCTCAAACAAGATAAAACAAAGTTACTTTCTTACCTTAACTAAACTACCAAATAACATTTTATCTTTTCACTTCCATTCTTCCCTTTCCTTTCCATTATTTAACTTTCCGTCCCGCACCCCGCACCCCTGGAAAGAGAACCAAAAAGGGCGGAAAATAAAAAAATTCCCCCATCAACTCTCTCCCTCTCTCTTTCGCCCTCTTCCTAGGGTTTCTGATTCTGAGTTCGGCACCAAGAATTAGGGTTTCTCGATGCCGATATCGATCTCGGAACTCCCGGCGAGCTCCGGCATCGGCGTTGGAGTCAGTCGTGAGAGCGGGGACGGCGGCCAAAATCAAGAACAGGATGGGTCATCTCTGAGAGATAAGGGGTCGATCTTGATCTCGGAACTCCCTGCGAGTGTCGGCGTCGGCGGCGGTCACAAGGACTGCGGCCAAAATCAAGAACAGTTCTCTTTGAGAGAGAAGAGGTCGACCTTGATCTCGGAACTCTCAGCAGGCATCGGCGTCAGTCCTGAGAGCGGGTACGGCGGCCGAAATCAAAGAACTAGATCAGATTTGCGTTGGCGTCGGCGGCCAAAATCAAGAAGACGATCGGTTCTCTCCCGGAGAGAAGTCGTCGACGTTGATCACGGAACTCCCGGCGGGCATCGGCGGCAGTCCTGGGAGCGGGGACGGCATCTGCGGCGGTCACAAGGACGGCGGCCAAGATCAACAGTATCGATTATCTACTAGAGAGAAGACGCCGACCTTAGGGTTACAGGTATGATATTTATTATAATCACCTCTTTATCGTTTTTTAACCGAAGTTCATTGTTAGGGAGCATTAGAGGGAGGAATCTTTTACTAGGGTATACATTAAAGCAAAACCAAAAGACCTCAAAACTCACAAGAGGTTGCCACATAGGATTCCTCATTCACAAATTATTTTGACACGTGGACATTGATCTTCACCGTCCATTTTTTTAAAAAAACCGAATTTGTTATGAGCCGTCCAAAATCTGAAAATCAAATCTTATCAAAACCAAATCTTTTCATAATCAAAACCAAGTATTATGTTATGGAGAATTATAGAAACTTTTAAAATTCGGTTTTTTAAAATATCCGAAATATCCATTTAAAAAAAACCGAATTTGTTATTAGCCATACAAAATCTGAAAATCAAATCTTATCAAAACCAAATCTTTTCATAATCAAAACCAAGTATTATGTTATGGAGAATTATAGAAACTTTTAAAATTCGGTTTTAAAATATCCGAAATATCCATTTAAAAAACCGAATTTGTTATTAGCCATACAAAATCAAAATCAAATCTTATCAAAAGTAAATCTTTTCATAATCAAAACCAAGTATTATGTTATGGAGAATTATAGAAATTTTTATAATTCGGTTTTAAAATATCCAAAATATACTTATATATTTAGTATATTTTTGAAAATCAAATCTTATCAAAACCAAATCTTTTCATAACCATATGAATAATTTGTTATATTTTCAGATATTTAGTATATTTTGGAGAATTATAGAAATTTTTCCGTGATTTTAAAACCGAAATATAATACTACCAAATATAAAGAGCGTGATTTTAAAATTCCTATAATCACGATAATCATATATTTTCTACCAACAATAGCCATAATCTCTCCATCACCTCCAAATTCATGTTTTTGAGTTGAAAAACCCGAAATTATATTAAATTTTGAAATTCCAAAACTCAATTTTCGTTTGTAATATTTTATGATTTTGAAAAACTTTTTTTATATTAATTGTTGTTATATTCTCGGATTTTGATTAATTTTTTAATGTTGTAGGTACGCGATCTTCGTCTTCGTAGAGGGAGCCTCCAATGGATAGATCAAACGAGGCAATTAATTAAGTTTTGGTGAAATATTTTCGGATTTTAACCTTTTTTTGTATATAAATTGTTGTTATATTTTCAGATTTTTAAAAATATTTTAAGATTATAGGTACGCGGTCTTCATCTTCGTAGAGGGAGCTTCCATTGAATAGATCAACCGAGGTAATTTATTTATTTATTTTGAATTATTTTTGGATTTTAAAAAATTATTGTATATAAATTGTTGTCATATTTTCGGATTTTTAAAAATATTTCAAGGTAATAGGTAGCGATCTTCGTCTTTGTAGAGGGAGCCTCCAACGAAAAGATCAAACGAGGTAATTAATTTAAATGTCAAAATATTTTTTGGATTTTGAAAATATTAAAATTTTGAATCATATATTTAAAAATATTATATAGACATTTTTGGCTTGAGTGCAGAGAACAACTCCAATCATGCTTATGCTTTTATGGATTTGTAATCGAATTGAATAAACTCGAGAAATACATCGTAAATAAATTTTAGTTCTTTGAAAAATATTTAGGTTATTTTAATTTCAAGAAAAGATATTTATGTAGAATATATTAAAAGTTGAGTAAAATTTAACAATGCCGAGAACTTCTAATTTACTTTTCCAAAGGAATTTTTATAATTTTTAAAAATCGTTTCTAAAAATATTTAGGTCTTCCTTTAAAGTGAGATTTTCCGTTTGACAATAATATTTTCTAAATATTTTACAATAATTCGATAAATTTTCTATTTTTAGAAAAATATATAATCAGTTTTGACAAAATATAATTTTTAAAAAATTATTTTTTTAAAAATTCGAATTTGTTCTTAAATATTTCTAAATATTTTAATAACTTCGGATTTTTATATTTATTTTTAAAATTTTGGTTTGTTGAATATATTTGCTTTTCTACATTTTTATAATTATTTTCGGTTTATTTATAATTCCGATTGAATTTTTATAATTTTTTAAAAATTCGAATTTGTTCTTAAATATTTTGAAATATTCTAATAATTTTGGATTTTTATATTTATGTTATTTGAAGTTTTCTTAGGTAGTTAATTTTAAGATCATATGTTATTTGATAATTTTTCAAAATAAAGTGTTGTAATATTTTCTATCTTTTTATATTTATTTTTAAAAATTTGGGTTTTCATAAAATTGATTTGGTTTTCCATATAAAGTAAGATTAATTGTTGTTATATTTTTATATTTTTTTGACATTTATTTGTTGAGTGCGATGAGCAACTCCAATCAAATCATTCTTTTCTGGATCTGTAGTCAAGAATTGAATAATCTCAGAAATACATTAGGTAAATAATTTAAACTTCTTTGAATTTTTTGTTTAGTTTAATTTCTATAAAATATATTTATGCCAAATTTATTTAAAGTTGTGCAAAATTTAACTATCTTAGAAATTTGAATTTTCTTTTCCATTCACTTTTTAGCACTTATTAACTTTTTGATTGTTGTTATATTTTAACTAAATACATTGGGAGGTTGTAATATTTTTAAATATTTATAATTGATAATTGTTTCTGCTTTTTATAATTCCAGTCAATTTTAATTAATTTAAAAGAACATATCTGAAATTAATATATTTCATTTAAAGTAAGATTTTCGTTTTTGACACAAATAGTTACATTTAAAGTAAGATTTAAAAGAACATATCTGAAATTAATTTAAAAGAACATATCTGAAATTAATATATTTCATTTAAAGTAAGATTTTTAGTTTTTGACACAAATAGTTACATTTTTTAGGTAGTTAAATCTTACTATTATATGTTATTTGATAATTTTCCTAAAGTAGATTGTTGTAATATTAAAGCTTTATTATAATTATTTTTAAAATAATTCGGTTTCCTAAAAAATTAGGTTTTCATATAAATTTAGATTAAGATTTTCGTTTTGTTTGAAAATATTGTCAAAAATATTTTACAACAATTTATGTAAAAGTTTTAATTTACAAAATAAAAATATTTATAAATATTTTCAGTTTTTTATAATTCCAGTCAATTTTACTTAACTTTAAAGAAAATTTCTGAAATTAATATATTTTATTTAAAGAAAGATTTAGGTTTTGACAAAAATAGTTAAATTTGTTTCGTGTAGTTAATTCTTAGTATCATATTTTATGTGATAATTTTCCTAAAATAAATTATTGTAATCTTTTATCTTTTTATATTTATTTTTAAAAAGTCGGTTTGTTAAAAAATTAGGTTTTCATATAAAGTTTTTAAAAAATTGGTTTACAACAATTAGGTATAATTTCAGTTTTAGAAATAAATAATATTGTTTTTCAAAAACATAAAATTTTTAATTTCTATGAAATATATTAAAGCTGAATTTATTTTAAATTGAGTAAAATTTAACTATGCGAAATATTCTAATCTACTTTTCCAATCATATTTTCTAAAGTTTTTCTTTTTTATTTATTTAAATTATTTTTGAAAATAAATAATATTGTTTTTCGGTTTTTCTTTAAAAATGATTCGGTTTCAAATAAAGTAAGTTTTTCGGTTTGGATAAAAATATTTTATAAATAATTTTACAACAATTAAGATAAAATATCGGTTATTAACATTTAAATAATATTGGTTTTGACAAAATTTTATTTATTTTCTTAAAATTTTACAACAATTATAGTATATAATTGGTAGTTAGTTTTACCATTTCGTTCTAAAAACTTATTTAGAAGTTAATTTTTGCTAATTTAAATACAATTTTATTTTAATACATCTCACTTAAAGATTTTCGGTATTTTTATATTTTTCGGTTCATTTTTAGAATATCCAGAAATTAAAATGTTTAAATATTTATTTTATTTATTCAAAATGAAAGAATTTTGAATAAATAAAATGAAAGATTTTTTCATAGACTACGATTTTTCATATACATATACTCACGACATTAAGCTCAGGCAACATCCACCTTTGTGGTTCAGTAACGTGCCTCTTTTTATATACAAACTCTTGGAACGAAAATAATTTGCATATATGTCCTACATATAAATCATCTCGCATATCGTCCTACATATAAATCATCACATAGATTTTAATGAATAAACTATATAAAACCTAATATTTTTTCCTCAAATCAATTAAATCATAAAATTCATTTTTTATTAAAAACAACCTCTTGATTGGAAAAATTACTAACTAGCCATCTCGCATAGCATGATAATATTCATGCTATGTTCTGGGAATTAAGTTGTGAAAGTCTAGAATTAGGTCTGATCATAATTAATTTTTTCATAAGACATAAATGAATAATAACAAAGAAAATTAAATCTATTAAATTATAATTCTGACATAGTATTGGAAAGAAAAGGATACCGAGAATCTTATACATGCAAAGTTTGAGTAACAATTTTTAGTAACAAATCTTATACCGGTAGGATTCTAATTACGGACCTTTGGTGCTCCAATAATATAGAAACAAGATACAATAGACTTTGTTCTGAGCATATTTTTAGTAACAATTCTTATACACTTAAGATTCATATTCTGTAAAAGAATTAGAAAATTGCTCAGACTTCGGTGCTCAATAATAAAATTTAGTAACTTTTAAGTTTGTATAGAATGAAAAATTGGCTAGAATATATAAAGGCTATTTTAGTCCTTCCTTTTTAATTCTTTTCCACAATTCTTCCTTTCGTGAAAGTCATTACTCTATTGAACTTAATTAATAGTCTGTTTTCTATCGAGCATATATCATATAAGTTAGACTTTATCTCAATTTACAAAGGGTAAAAATGATACTTGATTATATTTTGGGAAGAATTTTTAGTTAAAAAATTCAAATTAGAACTCAATATAAATGGGATACGGAATTTGAGAGGAAACCAAAGTAAGTTCGTTTATAGAAAACACAGTAACTTATTTACGAATGTACTCCTTAAGCGTGTATTATTTGGTTAAATTTTCAAAAGCGACCAAGTTTAGTATTTAATTGTTAAAATTGACTCACTTTTTATTTATTTAGCATTTTTGATCCATTTTGACCAAGTCGGACAAAACTAGGTCGTTTTGAAAATTTTCAATTTTAATAACTCCTGGGATTGCCAATCTTAGTAATTAACAACGTTATTAAAAATTAAACTAAAGCCTAAAGTATCCAAGCGGAAGAGAAAAGGGAAAACGTAAACAAAAGATCTAATTAGGTATAGATAGTTATTATTTGATCTCATTCAATTGTTAAAAATAGATTACCATAGTATTTGGATAATAAAATTATGGAAGTTATGATTTAGCGGTACCTAACTTAAGTCTCATTTTGTTATTTAAAACGTGATTAGATAGTAACTACGAGATTGGCAATCGGGTAGTTTCTAAAATAAAAACTATTAATATATTATTTTAATTAATTACTAAAGATATAGTAAATAGTTTTTAGTATATTCAAAAATCATATAGATATTATAAAAAATATTATAATTAAGTTACAATATTTAGATTTTAAATATATTTAACTTTACAATATATTTTAAAAAAATAATTTAGTTCTTGTATTTATATCAACATCTTTTAATTTCATGATTATCTTAGGTCTCTCACGTAATATGGAAGATAATTTTCGCTTCCTTGCTTTTTATATCGACTCCATTTTCTCGATCATCTAAAGAATTTATGTTACTTCCGTCTTGATCTTATGATTTGAAGGCGTGCATCGTCGAAACTTGGATAAATGCATGCTACCTTCTATATTTTTAGAAATAAATAATATTTTTTTCAAAACATAAAATTTTTAGTTTCACGTAAAATATATTAAAGCTGAATTTATTTAAAATTGAGTAAAATTTAACTATGCCAAAATATTCTAATCTACTTTTCCAATCACTTTTCTCAAGTTTTTCTTTTTGATTTATTTAAATTATTTTTGGAAAATAAATATCTTGTTTTTCAGTTTTTCTTTAAAATGATTCGGTTTCAAATAAAGTAAGATTTTGGTTTGGATAAAAATATTTTGACAACAACTAAGATAAAATTTAGGTTATTAACATTTAAATAATATTGGTTTTGACAAAATTTTATTTATTTCCTTAAAAATTTACAACAATTGTAGTATATAATTGGTAGTTAGTTTTACCATTTCTATTCTAAAAACTTATTTACAAGTTAATTTTGCTAATTTAAATACAATTTTATTTTAATACATCTCACTTAAAGATTTTCGGTATTTTTATATTTTTCGGGTTCACTTTTTAGAATATTCAAAATTAAATTGTTTAAATATTTTCTAATTTTTATAAAATTTTAAAATTTCGGTTTCTTAAATTGTTCTAATTATTTCAATTTATTTACAATATTTACTAATAATACAAAATGTTTCAGTATATCATATATTCACATATTATAATTTATTTACAATATTTTCTAATATTTTGTGAATATTGGAAATAATTACAAATAAAATATAACGAAAGATTATATAAATAATAAATTGATTTTTTATATCTATAAATATATTATTTTAATTAATTACTAAAGATATTATAAATAGATTTTAGTATATTCAAAAATCATATAGATATTATGAAAAATATATTATAATTAAGTTACAATGTTTAGATTTTATATATATATATATATATATATATATATATATATATATATATATATATATATATATATATATATATATATATATATATATATATATATATATATATATATATATGATAATTTACATTTGTATGTCTACTTATAAACTTGCATTATTTTTAATATATTCATAATATTATATTATATTTTTGCTAATTTTCTTTTCACATTGAAGGGATTGACAATAATTTCATCCACATATTTTAATTATTACATCTTATGACTGTTTGATTGATTGAGAACTTTTTTGATGATGCATCATTTTAGAACAATGTTTTTATTATTAAACTATCTTATATTTTAATTTCATTCAAGTTTCATTTAGGATATTTTGATTATCTACATTTTATTCATTTATTATGAAAATTTAGCTTAAATTATATTAATTTTAATTATAGCTTTTATATAAGTTGTTTAATATCGTTATTTACGTGTGTGTGTGAGTGAGATTCACGTGTTTGAAGGCAGTCGTTACATATTAAAATCATATTCGATGAGAGTGATTGAAATGCGACAAAATATAGATAAATTGTAGTAAGACCGTGCTTAGCACGGGCTAAAACACTAGTAAGAGTAAGAATAAGAAACAGATGGATACTAGGAGAGCAAGATAGTACGTACATAACTTTGTCAGCATAGGAAATCTTAAAATTTCTTATGCTTGTAGCTTTACTTTATTTTAATGGTTTTTCGTGAGCCAGAGAATGATTTGATCTCTATGATCTAACATTCTCACATTAATTAACTTATATATCTCTCTTTTTGGTATACCACTGGAAGTACTACAATGGAAAACACTAAACAATGACAAGGTGATCCCGCTGCATTAACCGCAACATAATTAATTAGTCATTTATTAGCAGAAGTTAAAATTGAAAGGATAATGTATCTGAATCTCTTTATTCAATGCACGTTTGTAAGTTATTGTTTGATAAACATGCAAAAATGTCACTTTATTGTCTAATAATACTGAATAACATGGAGTTGTACTTTTCTTATATGGAAAGCATATTTACTATGATCAAAACAAAATGCCTACGGACACAATTATAGTCCATATGACTTTTGGCAGATTATCCCTTCACTTTTCGAAGTTGTATGGATTTGTTCCTGTGTTTTGTCGTGGAGTCCTATGTAAAACAGATCTAAGATGCACATGGCAGATGGAATTTGCATTGAAACATTTGCCTGATGATTCTATCTTCTAGCTGGTTATTTTTTGAACTTGGTCTTATATAGTTTAATGTCACCTTCAATTTATGTCAGCACGCCCATTTTTTGAATCGTGATATTTAGTAACATGTTATGATCCTTGCATTTTCAGGTTTCGAAGTTGTATGAATTTGTTCCTCCAATCCTTACAGAGCTTGGGAAGGTAACTTTCAGATGGTTTTAAATTCTTCATCTTCATATTAAATTGTATCTCAAGTTTTAATCCATTGAAATCTATGCATATTGGGTGACTTCTAGAATATATTTTAGCGTATTATTCAAGTACTTTGAATTGTGCATGCTTTTGCTTTTCAACTTAAAAGCTTCTGCTTTTGTTGTCTTGTGGCTTCTGTTAATTTCGTGGTTATAGAGAATTCTATTGAACTGTCCTGGCAGTGGGATATCTGCTGAATCATATTTTGTAGTTTTTCTCTTAATCCTGACTGATTTTGTTGAAGGATTCTCTCCTAAATCTGATTTGTATAATATAGGCTAGTACAGTCTCTGGTATATTCTCAGTGGGGTCAAAGTTTATTGGACTTGTTTGATATAGTGGGAAAATGCCTTCGGTTTTCATCCTTGTATGTGTCATTGCCATTTTATTATGAATCTCAACCTTTTCACTTATGCTTGTATCTGAAATATTTTCGGGAGTAAATTTGCCTGTTTGGACTATAGAATTAGTACATAAATTTGCATGTTTGGACTATAGGATTAGTAGATATCGAATAATATCCTTCAGCTTCTATTTATCCTCCTTGTACTTAATAGGACTAATACCTAATAGGATCAGTTTACCATCTTTTTGTGTTTGCAACTTTCAGTGCAGAAACTCTTATATGCAGGGCTAATTCTCATATCCTTTGCAATCTCTCTATACATTTTGTGCCTGTGTTTTGTAATGGAGTCCTATGTAAAACAGATCCAAGATACACATGCCAGATGGAATTTGCATTGAAACATTATCACGATGATTCTATCTTCTAGCTGGTTATTTTTTTAACTTGGTCTTATATAGTTTAATGTCACCTTCAATTTATGTCAGCACGCCCATTTTTTGAATCGTGATAGATAGTAACATGTTCTGTGGTTTATGATCCTCGCATTTTGGCAGTATTATAGCAGTTCTTTTTTACACCATCATAACATGTTCGGTAGTTTAATCCCATTTTTAACTTGGTCTTATATAGTAACATGTTCTGTGGTGTTATGATCCTTTGCATATATTGTTGGAAAGCCGCAATAGCTACAGTATCACCTACCCACTACAGCACCCAACAATCGCAGACTCACCTATCATTACTGTAGCAAATACTGTAGCACAATGCCACCTATCGTGAAATTTCCTATATATAGTCCCCGTCAACATTAAGTTGAGATCATCCCAGAATACCAGTGTCTCCAATTAAGAGAGAAAAAGGGAGAGAGAGGAAGTGAGTGAAAAATAGAGAGTTTCTCCTTATAAAGAGAGATTGTAACTCCTAAATTTTTCTCATAGTGGATTCTTCTATTCTTGCCCGTGGTTTTTACCCCAAATTCATTTAGGGGGTTTTCCACGTAAATCTGTGTTTAACTTTACTATTTTCGCACTACTTTCGCCGTGACCCTGCTCTAGTGGGCCCCGGATTTGTCCCAACAAGTGGTATCAGAGCCTGGCTTAGAGTGCGTGTATCTGCTTATCGTATGCTCTGTGGCTGCCACCAAAGGTGGATCATTCACATCAGAAAATAAGCTAGATTATCATTTATCCTATAAAAGGTGCTGGGTACTATTCACGAATACGGTACTGTTCACAAGTACGATACTGTTTACAAGTACGGTACTATTTACGAATACGGTTACTGTTCATAAATACAATACTGTTTACGTGAGATAGTAAGAAGTTACTATTCGTGGTAGAAGCAATGGCGGCGAAGTTCGAGAATTTCAAGATCGAGAAATTCAACGGGAGTAATTTCTCACTGTGGAAGTTGAAGATAAAGGCTATCCTGAGAAATGATACTTGCCTAGCGGCCATCGGTGAAAGGCCAGCTGATATCACAGATGATAAAAAGTGGAACGAGATCGACGGGATGCTATTGCAAATCTCCATTTGGCATTAGTAGATGGGGTGCTGTCAAGCATAGAAGAAAAGAAGACAGCAAATGAGATCTGAGATACTCTAACAAAATTATATGTGGTCAAATCCTTACACAACAAAATCTTCTTAAAAAGGAGACTTTACACTCTGAGGATGGTGGAATCTACTTCGATGACCGACCACATCAACACCCTAAATATACTATTCTCCCAACTCACAACATTGGGGCATGCAATCGGTGTGAATGAACGTGCAGAGTTTTTTAAAGTCTACCTGATTTGTATGATCAGCTCATCATCAACCTCACAAACAACGTCCTTGCGAAAAAGCTAGTCTTCGACAACGTTACAGCCGCTCTTCTGGAAGAAGAAAATTGGCGCAAAAATAAGGAAGACAGGCTGGCGAGTTCGCAACAAGCGGAAGCCTTATCAGTAATGAGAAGAAAATCAACGGAACTTGGCTCCAATGGGAGTCATGCTCGTGGTAGATCAAAGTCAAGAAGTAACAAGAATATCAAATGCTACAACTGTGATAAAAAGGGGCACGTGAAATCGGAGTGTTGGCACAATAAGAAGAGTGATGATAAAAAGTCTTCAGAGCCATTAACATCCCAAGGATGCGTTGTCAGCACATTAGATGATGGTGAAATTTTATACAGTGGAGTAATCACTGTTGATGAAGGCAGAAAGAGGTTTGCTGATGTCTGGCTTCTAAATTCAGCAGCTTCCTGGCACATGACCTCCAGGAGAGAATGATTTCACAAATATGAAACTATCTCAGGGGGATCTGTATTCATGAGCAATGATCATGCCTTGGAAATCTCTGGTATTGGTACTATCAAAATTAAAATGTTTGATGGTACAATACGCATCATTCAAGATGTGCGACATGTGAACGGCTTGAAGAAAAATCTATTGTCTTTAGGATAATTGGATGAGCTCGGATGCAAGACTCATAAAAAATGGGATTATGAAGATTGTTAGAGTGGCGCTTGTAGTGATAAAAGGAGAAAAGATAGCTGCAAATCTATACATGCTTACGGGAGAAACCATGCAGGAAGCTGATTCATGTGTGGCATCAACCAGCTGTGGAGAAGAACAAACCATGATGTGGCACCGTAAACTAAGCCACATGTCAGAACGAGGCTTGAAGATTCTCTCCGATCAGAAGCTGCTTCCTGGGCTCAAATCAGTAGCTCTTCCGTTCTGCGAGCATTGTGTTACAAGCAAGCAACATCGGCTGAAGTTCAACACATCGAGTTCTAGAAGCAAAGCTATTCTGGAACTGGTTCATTCTGATGTATGGCAAGCACCAGTTACATCCTTGGGAGGAGCAAAATATTTTGTTTCCTTTATCGATGATTACTCCAGGTGATGTTGGGTGTATTCTATCAAGAAGAAGGCGGATGTGTTCTCAGTCTTTAAGGCCTACAAAGCGCGAATCGAGCTTGAATCTGGAAAGAAAATCAAATGTTTGAGGTCAGATAATGGAGGAGAATACACAGATGGTGAATTTCTTGCATTCTGCAAGCAAGAAGGCATCAAAAGACAATTCAGTATGGCGTATACTCCACAACAAAATGGAGTAGCGGAGCGGATGAACAGAACTCTGTTGGAAAGAACCAGAGCAATGTTGGCAACTGCAAATCTGAATAAAGTCTTTTGGCGGAAGCAGTAAAAATCGCCTGTTATGTGGTGAATCGATCTCCAACCGCGATACAATTAAAGACGCCGATGGAGATGTGGACTGGCAAGCCAGCTGATTATTCTAACCTCCATATATTTGGAAGTCTAATGTACGTAATGTACAATGCCCAAGAAATTACAAAGCTGATTCAAAATCCAGGAAATGTATATTCTTAGGGTATGCTAACGGAGTAAAGGGGTATCACTTGTGGGATCCCACTGCCCGCAAGGTTATCGTCAGCAAAGATGTTATCTTTGAAGAGAACCAACTATAAAAAAAGAGAAAGAAAGCAGCTCAACAAAGGACTCAGAAACTATAGCTGTTCGGGTAGAAAATGATGCAGATTCTTCTGAAGCAGCATCGGAGCATGATGTACAAGAACCAGTCGAGCCTGATGTCCTAGAAGTTCGAAAGTCAACTCGTGAGAGAAGACCACCGACTTGCCACTCGGAGTATATTACGGAGAGTAATGTTGTATACTGTCTTCTAACAGAGGATGGAGAGCCATCAACTTTTCATGAAGCTATAAATAGCACAGATGCATCTCTGTAGATGGCAGCAATGTAGGAAGAAATTGAAGCTCTCCATAAAAATAAGACTTGAAAACTTGTATCACTACCACAAGGAAGAAAGATCATTGGAAACAAATGGGTCTATAAGATCAAGCGAAATAGCGATGATCAAGTGGAGCGATATCGTGCTAGATTGGTGGTAAAAAGATATGCTCAGAAAGAAGGCATTGATTTTAATGAAATATTTTCTCCTGTAGTTCGACTTATAACAGTTCGAGTAGTCTTGGTTATGAGCGCTATATTTGACTTACATCTAGAGCAGCTAGATGTGAAAACAGCTTTTCTTCATGGAGATCTTGAAGAAGAAATTTATATGCTCCAACCAGAATGTTTTGAAGAAAAAGAAAAAGAGAACTTGGTTTGTAGGTTAAACAAATCTCTATACGGTTTAAAACAGGCGCCGAGGTGTTGGTACAAGAGATTTGATTCATTCATCATGAGCCTTAGATACAACATACTCAACTCAGACCCTTGTGCATATTTCAAGAGGTTTGGCGAAAATAACTTTGTTATTTTGTTGTTGTATGTTGACATGTTGGTTGCAGGCCCCAGCAAAGATCGTATTAAAGAATTGAAGGCTCAATTGGCTAGGGAATTTGAAATGAAGGATTTAGGATCCTCAAACAAGATTCTAGGGATGCAAATTTACCGAGACAGAATTAATAGGAAGATTTGGCTTTCTCAGAAGAATTATTTGAAAAAAATCTTGCGGCGCTTCAACATGCAAGATTGTAAGTTAATTTCTACCCCCACTTCCTATTAATTTCAAGTTATCCTCCATTATGAGTCCTAGCAGTGAAGAAGAGAGGATGGAGATGTCGCGAGTGCCGTATGCATCAGCAGTGGCAAGTCTAATGTTCGCTATGATTTGTACATGACCAGATATTGCACAAGTAGTGGGAGTGGTTAGTTGATATACGGCGAATCCTGGTAAAGAGCATTGGCATGCTGTAAAGAGGGTCCTAAGATATATTAAGGGGACCTCAGATGTTGCATTATGTTATGGGGGATCTGATTTTATTGTCAGTGGATATGTTGATTCTGATTATGCAGGTGATCGTGATAATAGCAAATCCACCACAGGCTATGTGTTTGCACTTGCTGGCGGAGCTGTAAGCTGGGCTTCAAAACTGTAGTTAGTTGTGGCTACTTTAACAACAGGAGCAGAATATGTTGCAGCTACACAAGCTAGTAAAGATGCGATATGGTTGAAGATAGTGCTGGAAGAACTCGGTCATGAACAAAAGAAGATTTCTCTCTTTTGTGACAATCAGAGTGCTTTGCATTTCGCAAGAAATCCAACCTTTCATTCAAAGACTAAGCACATTCGAGTTCAGTATCACTTTGTTCGTGAGAAAGTGGAAGAAGGAATAGTGGATATGCAGAAAATTCAGACTAAAGACAACCTAGCAGATTTTTTGACAAAGACAGTTAATACTGATAAATTTATTTAGTGTAGATCCTCCTGTGGCCTGATGGAGACGTTAGCAATATGAAAATGGCAAGATAGAAAGAATGGTGTGAAGATATATTGATACTCAATCAAATCTTCAAGTGGGAGATTGTTGGAAAGCCATGATATTGCAGTACCGCTACAGCTATAGTCCCCTTGACCAGCGAGGCTCACATTCAGATCTTGTAGCAATACTGTTGCAAACACTGCACCAACAGTGGCCACCTACCGTGAAATCTCCTATATATAGCCCCCTCAGCATTAAGTTGAGATCATCCCAGAATCCCAGTGTCTCCAATTAAGAGAGAAAAAAAGGGAGAGAGAGGAAGTGAGAAAAATAGAGAGAGTTTCTCCTTGTAAAGAGATTGTAACTCCTAAATTTTTTTTATAGTGGATTCTTCTATTCTTGCCCGTGGTTTTTACCCCAAATTCATTTAGGGGGTTTTTCACGTAAATCTGTGTGTTTAACTTTACTATTTCCGCACTATTTTCACTGCGATCCTGTTCTAGTGGGCCCCGGGTTTGTCCCAACATATATTATATATAGAACATAAACAGAGTTGCCGCTAAATGATAGATATATAATACTATAAAAAAAATTCACACTTAAGGTATGCAACAGTTCCCTTTTACACCCCCCCAAAAAAAATGATCCCTTGATGATAAAAAGATGCTCTGGCCCCTTATTTATTGGGCATTACATACACCTCCTAAACATCTATCTTGATTAAACTCCATCAATATTTGAATAGCCCTTGGGGTCTATCCACAATTAACCCTTGAATTATTACAATTTGCGTAAAAGATTAATGAAATCAAAGTACTTAATCCACATGACAGACTTGAACTTATAAACTACAGAATAAATTATGCAAGGCACATACTATTCAAAGCAACCAGTGGAGGATCACCAGACTGATTTAGAAGAAAAATTTGCAGAGGGTCATGACTTGCATATTGTAGATAATTGTGAACCAGACTTGGTTGTACAATATGTGAAGAAGGATCATTACTGCAATAAGCCGGTGGAATTATGTCCTCAACATCGCCTATGGGATCAAAGTTAAGTAAAAGAGAATCCAGCTCATGAACATTATTCAGAGAGAAGGAAAAATTTCCCCCACCAAAAGGCTCACCATCTGCTTCCTCGGGCATCAAATTCAGGACCTGTGCATCAAAGGAAATCACTCTCACACTAAAAATAAAACGGAATGTAGAATAAATTAAGAATAGACAATATTGGTACATGAAATTTGATTGGAAATGAAAGTTGACGAATCAATGAGAAGTTTTACCACATTTCGTTAGTAAAATCTTGACTTGAAAAAGAAAAGGTAAAAAACACCATATCATTTTAACTTGTGACATGCAAGAGAAACGTGCATCATGTACAATCCTAAGCTAGTTACCTGCTAATTTTTTTTAAAGTTACTAAAAGAGCATTTTCTAAAGTGGAATCTTCTGGATATGGCCCATAAGTATCTAACATAAGCATGTGCACTTACTCGCGCAACATAGATGCTTACAGAAGACATGAGAACATATACTATTTGATGGGGAGCGGCGCGAGGGCTTCGATCTGGAGGCTAGGAATTGTCGACGATGTGGCAGAATGGGAATAAATTCCATGACGAAGAAGAAGACTACCAAGATAAACAACACTCGGATACTGTTCACGGATGAACAGTAGAATGTGGAGGTCTTTTGGCAGTGTCGATTCTTGTTCCGTGAGCGATGTGGCGAGTTAGGTCTAAATTGGGTTAGAATTTTGTTTGAATGGAGATTAGTTGTGGAAGATCAAGAAGGATAGTTGGAAGATGATTTTGATAGGTACTAGGCTCACACCTAAGGGCTTCACACCCAAGGGCTTCACACCCTAAAGACACTTCACATGCCAATAAGCAATTCACATGCTCAAGATCAAACTTAAAATTTTTTTATTCATCAATGTCTATCCCTCATGGAGGATTACATCTCTTATTTATAGGAAAAGAAAATAACTAAACACTTAAGAAAATAAATAAAAATCCTAATCAAATCGAAACCTAACAAAACTAAAAGATGCAATCAAATAAAATCCTAGCTAATATAGAAAGAGATTTCAAAATCAAATCTGAAGAACTCCTAACTAAAATAAAAGATTACATGGAATCAATTCAAATATTACTAAAATAAAAATTATTCTAATAGATCTTAAAATCTCTTGATGGATAGTTTATGATTGTCCTGCATCAAATCTCCCATTGTTAGAGAAAACTCGACCTCGAGTTTTGTAGTGAGAGAGTGTAAGGATTAATTTGACCGGTTGAAAGTACTCTGTCATAGGTTGTAGGGTCTTCAATATGAGTTGTAAAACCTGATACTTAGTTGGCAGTGGAGGGTCTGGAATAACGAACACAATAACCAGATTATCTAGGGCTGGGAGTTTGCATGGCGTATTGATCTTAAGTTTGGATTTTGGGCTTGACTTGAGCTCTGGGTTTGATTCAAGCTCGAGTGTTAGATCCATCTGCTGATCTGTTTTTGGTTCAAACTCATGTTTAAGCTTAGGCTCTAGATCCATCTTCTGATTTGCTTTTTCCGGCTGCAGTTCAGGCTTGCACTCTAGAGAGATCTTTTGATCTACATCTGTTTCTGGCTCAGGCTTAGACTCGGGCTTTGGTTCTTGATTAAATTTTTGATATTGCTCTGCTTTCTCGTCTAACTCAAGTTGAGGCTTCGGATCTGGAATGAAATTAAATTTTGATTGAAGATCCACATCTGATCGGGGTTGAGGAATTTGTGTTGGCTTTGCTTCAGAATTTGAAGAGAAACAATATCTTCCAGATGGTGGACTATAGTACCTCCTTTTTAAAAGAGCTTTCATAGTTGTCCACGAACGAATGTTTGAATGATAATAGTTTCTATACCACCAATATTTTACCTCTCTTTAGCCTACACTCAGCATATAAATACATTTCCAGTTCTGACATATCATAGATAGAAAATACATCTTCTATATTGAAAATCCATACGTCAAAATCATAGGACTCCTCATATCCATCAAATCCAAAAAAGTAGGATGGGGTACCAAAATTAAGTGGATTAAAATCATACCCTTGTGAAGGAGGTAGTGGTATTTTACCCTCGATAACTGTGGACCTTTCGGCTCTGATACCAAATGATGGGGAGCGGCGCGAGGGCTTCGATCTGGAGGCTAGGAATTGTCGACGACGTGGCAGAATGGGAATAGATTCCATGACGAAGAAGAAGGCTACCAAGATAAACAGCACTCGGGTACTGTTCACGGATGAACAATAGAACGTGGAGGTCTTTTGGCAGTGTCGGGTTACTGTTTACGTGAACAGCGACGGCGAGGTTAGGTCTAAATTGGGTTAGGATTTTGTTTGAATGGAGATGAGTTGTGGAAGATCAAGAAGGATAGTTGGAAGAGGATTTTGATAGGTACTAGGCTCATACCTAAGGGCTTCACACCTAAGGGCTTCACACCCTAAAGACACTTCACATGCCAATAAGCAATTCACATGCTCAAGATCAAACTCAAATTTTTTATTTATTAATGTCTATCCCTCATGGAGGATTACATCTCTTATTTATAGGAAAAGAAAACAACTAAACACTTAAGGAAATAAATAAAAATCTTAATCAAATCGAAACCTAACAAAACTAAAAGATGCAATCAAATAAAATCCTAGCTAAAATAGAAAGAGATTTCAAAATCAAATTCTAAAGAAATCCTAACTAAAATAAAAGATTATATAGAATTAATTACTAAAATAAAAATTATTCTAATTGCCCTTGGGTGTGAAGCCCTTAGGTGTGAGCCTAGTACCTATCAAAATCCTCTTCCAACTATCCTTCTTGATCTTCCACAACTCATCTCCATTCAAACAAAACCCTAACCCAATTTAGACCTAACCTCGCCCGTTCACTGTCTCACGGAACAAGAACCTACATCGACAAAAGACCTCCACGTTTCTTGTTCATCAGTGAGCGATGTCGATCTTGTTTATCTTGGTAGTCTTCTTCTTCGTCATGAAATTTATTTCCATTCTGTCACGTCGTCGACAATTCCTAGCCTCCAGATCGAAGCCCTCGCGCCGCTCCCCATCAGATAGTATATGTTCTCATGTCTTCTGTAAGCATCTATGTTGTACGAGTAAGTGCACATGCTTATGTTAGATACTTATGGACCATATCCAGAAGATTCCACTTTAGAAAAGGCTCTTTTAGTAACTTTAAAAAAATTAGCAGGCAACTAGCTTCGGATTGTACATGATGCACGTTTCTCTTGCATGTCACAAGTTAAAATGATTTGGTGTTTTTTACCTTTTCTTTTTCAAGTCAAGAGTTTACTGACGAAATGTGGTAAAACTTCTCATTGATTCGTCAACTTTCATTTCCAATCAAATTTCATGTACCAATATTTATTCTACATTCCGTTTTATTTTTAGTGTGAGAGTGATTTCCTTTGATGCACATGTCCTGAATTTGATGCCCGAGGAAGCAGATGGTGAGCCTTTTGGTGGGGAAAATTTTTCCTTCTCTCTGAATAATGTTCATGAGTTGGATTCTGTTTTACTTAACTTTGATCCCATAGGCGACGTTGAGGACATAATTCCATCGGCTTATGGCATTAATGATCCTTCTTCACAGATTGTACAACCAAGTCTGGTTGATAATCATCTACAATATGCAAGTCATGATCCTTTGCAAATTTTTCTTCCAAATCAATCTGGTGATCCTCCACTGGTTGCTTTGAATGGTATGTGCCTTGCATAATTTATTCTGTAGTTTATAAGTTCAAGTATGTCATGTGGATTAAGTACTTTGATTTCATTAATCTTTTACGCAAATTGTAATAATTCAATGGTTAATTGTCGATAGACCCCCTGAACTACCGGCAAATTTGGCATAGACCCCCGGTACTATGGTCCAATTGCGGATGGACCCCCTGAGTGAATTTTTTAGATACTAATCAATTGTGCAAAAAGAATTATATATTGCCGTGTTATAATGATTTTTTCGCCCCCCACCCCCCACCCTACTGAAATTACTAGCTTTGCCACTACCTGAGTTGAAAGGATTTGTTGATTACCGTACTTGTTTAACAACTGTATTGAACCTTGTCGACGTTTGCTTCTTGCAAAAGTACGCTAATATTTATTAGGCATACACAAAGATGATCCTTCCTCCTGTTTCAAATATGCTTTGCGCTGGATAGCTGCATCTTGCTAAATGATTGCGACACTTTTCAACCCTACATTATTTGTATTGAAATGTGGTGATTAATCTTGGTTAATTTAAACTATTTTGCATCTTTGCAAATTCTGATGTTCTCTTTTTGTTATTTCAGATTCTGTGCATCTGAGTATTAATGGCCAAAAGTCTGCTGCTAGTGAAAGGGTTGACTTCGAAATTCCTCTAGAGCAACTGTCAATATTTGATCTGCCAGAAGATGGTCTTCTGTTAACTGACATTGCTGCAAGTCCAAAGAATAAAGATAATGTTTCACACTGCAGTTGGAGCACTGATACTTAATCACAAGATGCAAAGCCTAGCGGCAATGGGCCTTAAAATCGATAATATATCACACCTTCGTGATGTGAAGCTAATGTCGATAATACTATGGTGTTAGCCATGTTCATAGCAATGCTAAATGTGGAAATACTCTATAGTAAATTATAAGATTTTGACAGAAGGTTGGGCAAAAAAAGCCGGTGATCAGAACATGGCAAATGGGCTTATTCGAGATACTCATTATATGAGACTAACACCACAATTTTACGAGGTGTGTATGGTTACTTAAAGATAGCAGAGTTATGAATTCGTGAGACTTTAAAGATATTTCATTGATGACCTGGGCGATTCAACCAGATAGTACGTTTGAGAGAAAGGAATATCTGAAAGATACACGATGAGCACCTCCGCCCTTTAGATATTCCTTTCTCTCAAACGTACTATCAGGTTGAATCGCCCAGGTCACCAATGAAACATCTTTGAGGTCTCTGCTGTAATTTATAAGTCTTGCAATATAATGCAGTAACTATACACACCCTGTGTGGAAAAATTGTGGTGTCGGCCTCATATGATGAGTATCTCGAATAAGCTCATTTGCCATATTCTGATCACTGGATTTTTTTGCCCAACCCCTGTCAAAATCTTGTAATTTACTATAGAGTCATTTTCACATTTAAGCTGCTTCTTATCTTGAACATGGGCTCTATCCCATGGAATTGTGTATCTCGAGCCGTTCAACTCCACATGCGAAGGCGGCAGTGCTTCTCATATATCTTTTGAAGGACCATGTAGCAACTTTTGGGTAAACAAGGAACAACAGAACCATGACAACCCACATGGGGTAAAAGTTGGGGACCTGCTTCCTGATGGGAGCAGAAGAAGTAATATTTCTATTCTTAATATATGCGTGTGTATATATATATATATATATATATATCTTACTGAAGTTTAACTTTTAGATAAACGCTTCCTCCCTCTTGCTCGTGCAATTGCCAAGTTCGCCAAGCCCTTGGTACCATTTGTGAAATTGTAAGTATTTTATGGTACCGCATTTTTAATTTATTTTAATTTAAACTTATCAACGATTTTCCTTTGTTTGCAGAGTAAAACGCTAGTAAGGAGAAGCTGTAAATGTGGGATAATACGGCAAAAAGTGTATGATGTTTTTCTTCATTCTCATTTTCTTAATTTTTCTGCCATACATGCACTTTTTTCACACATGTTTAACCTAACTCTTATTTAGAGTTAACTGTGCTAGGCCTTTGGAAAATCCAAGGGCTGTGTTTGAGTAATGGTTGTAGTGTACCTTAATTACCCTCATTCACCAAAAATCTTATATAGGTTTAAAATTTTGATTGCAAAATTGCTTATTCACCAAAAGTTCTTAGGCTTGTGTTTCTGCAGTATTCCATTTATTTTTGTGCATGCACAATCGATTCTTACAGTTTGCGTTGTATACTTTTCTGTGAAAAGATATTGCTTGTAATTTACATATTCACAACTAATTGACATCTTTTATATTGAGCAAGTTGAGAGAATAGTTCGATTCGCCTGATGCTAACCTAGTTCACCATTAGATATTTGATTTGTTGGTCGGAAGACACATTCGCCGGGTTACACAATTGTGGGCATAGTTTGGGTACTGTTGTTTTGTTGGTGTGTTTCAGTTTTAATTGTAAACTGAATTTTTTCTTTCGTCATTGCTTTTAAACTACCTTTTGTTAAGAGGTATGAACATATGTGAACAAATACTGCCTGTTGTTGTTTCTTCATATGTGAACACACACTGGATATGTTAAGATGTGGCAATTGTTTTACCAATTTGAATGGTAGAGAGCAAATATGGTTAAAATTTTTGAGACATTATTCCGCTGATCAACCCGATAATGAGCCGATTCTCTTTTATTTAACTTTGATCCCTTAGGCAACGTTGAGGACATAATTCCACCGGCTTATGGCAGTAATGATCCTTCTTCACAGATTGGACAACCAAGTCTGGTTGACAATCATCTACAATATGCAAGTCATGACTCGCGAAATTCCCAAATCAACCGTGATCCTCCATCGTTGCTTTGAATGGTATGTGCCTTGCATAATTTATTCTGTAGTTTATAAGTTCAAGTATGTCATGTGGATTAAGTACTTTGATTTCATTAATCTTTTACGCAAATTGTAATAATTTAATGGTTAATTGTCGATAGACCTCGAATCCACGGGCAATTTCGAGATAGATTCTGCATTATGTCCAATCGCGATGGACCCCCTGAGTGAATGTTTTAGATACTAATCAATTGTGCAAAAAGAATTATATATTGCCGTGTTATAATGATTTTTCACCCCACCCCCACCCTATCGAATTACTAGCTCGCTCGAGTTGAAAGGATTTGTTGATTCCCGTACTTGTTTAACAACTGTATTGAGCCTTGTCGACGTTTGCTTCTTGCAAAAGTACGCTAATATTTATTAGGCATACACAAAGATGATCCTTCTTCCTGTTTCAAATATGCTTTGTGCTGGATAGCTGCATCTTGCTAAATGATCGCGACACTTTTCAACCCTACATTATTTGTATTGAAATGTGGTAATTAATCTTGGTTAATTTAAGCTATTTTACATTTTTGCAAATTCTGATGTACTCCTTTTGTTATTTTAGATTCTGTGCATCTGAGCATTAATGGCCAAAAGTTTGCTGCTAGTGAAAGGGTTGACTTCGAAATTCCTCTAAAGCAACTGCTAATATTTGATCTGTCAGAAGATGTTCTTCTGTTAATTGACATTGCTGCAAGTCCAAAGAATAAGGACAATGTTTCACAGCTTGGAGATCGATACTTAATCACAAGATGCAATGGCCTTGGTAACGGGATACCATATCGCCTTCGTATGTCGTGGTTCACGCTCGAATAATTTCATGGGGCGAGTCCATGTTCAAGATAGCAGCTAAATGTGGAAATACTCTATAGTAAATTACAAGATTTTGACAGGGGGTTGGGTAAAAAAATCCGGTGATCAGAACATGGCAAATGAGCTTATTCGAGATACTCATCATATGAGGCCGACACCATAATTTTTCCACACATGATGTGTATGGTTACCGCATTATATTACAAGACTTATGAATTGGCTGCAGATGTTCACAGACTGAAATAGATGTTTCATTAATTGAGCGACGATATACGTTGAAAGGAATATCGAAAGATACACGAGGTGCTCCTCGTGTATCTTTCAGATATTCCTTTCTCTCAAACGTACTATCAGGTTGAATCGCCCATGCTCCTCGTGTATCTTTCAGATATTCCTTTCTCTCAAACGTACTATCAGGTTGAATCGCCCAGGTCACCAATGAAACATCTTTGAGGTCTCTGCTGTAATTCATAAGTCTTGTAATATAATGCGGTAACCATACACACCCTGTGTGGAAAAATTGTGGTGTCGGCCTCATATGATGAGTATCTCGAATAAGCCCATTTGCCATGTTCTGATCACCGGATTTTTTGCCCAACCCCCTGTCAAAATCTTGTAATTTACTATAGAGTATTTTCACATTTAAGCAGCTGCTTATCTTGAACATGGGCTCTGCCCCATGAAATTATGTATCTCGAGCCGCTGAACACGACATACGAAGGCGGCAGTATGGTATCCGAATTTTAAGGCCTATTGCCGCTAAGCTTTGCATCTTGTGATTAAGTATCAGTGCTCCAACTGCAATGTGTGAAACATTGTCCTTATTCTTTGGACTTGCAGCAATGTCAATTAACAGAAGAACATCTTCTGACAGATCAAATATTGGCAGTTGTTCTAGAGGAATTTCGAAGTCAACCCTTTCACTAGCAGCAAACTTTTGGCCATTAATGCTCAGATGCACAGAATCTGAAATAACAAAATGAGCACATTAGAATTTGCAAAAATGCAAAATAGCTTAAATTAACCAAGATTAATCACCACATTTCAATACAAATAATGTAGGGTTGAAAAGTGTCGCGATCATTTAGCAAGATGCAGCTATCCAGCGCAAAGCATATTTGAAACAGGAAGAAGGATCATTTTTGTGTATGCCTAATAAATATTAGCTGCATTTCTTTGCAAGAAGCAAACGCCGACAAGGCTCAATACGCTTGTTAAACAAGTACTGAATCAACAAATCCTTTCAACTCGCAAGCGGGCGTAGCTAGTAATTTCAGGGTGGGGTGGGGCTAAAAAATTATTATAACACCAATATATAATTCTTTTGCACAATTGATTAGTATCTAAAAATTCACTTGGGGTCCATCCGAATCGACCATAGTACGGGTCTATGCTAAATTTGCCTGGTAGTTGGTCTATCGACAATTAACCATTAAATTATTACAATTTGCGTAAAAGATTAATGAAATCAAAGTACTTAATCCACATGACATACTTGAACTTATAAACTACAGAATAAATTATGCAAGGCACATACCATTCAAAGCAACCAGTGGAGGATCACCAGATTGATTTGGAAGAAAAATTTGCAGAGGGTCATGACTTGCATATTGTAGATGATTGTCAACCAGACTTGGTTGTACAATCTGTGAAGAAGGATCATTACTGCCATAAGCCGGTGGAATTATGTCCTCAACGTTGCCTATAGGATCAAAGTTAAATAAAAGAGAATCCAGCTCATGAACATTATCAGGTTGAATCGCCCAGATAATGTCTCAAAAATTTTAACCATATTTGCTCTCTACCATTCAAATTGGTAAAACAATTGCCACATCTTAACATATCCAGTGTGTGTTCACATATGAAGAAATAACAACAGGCAGTATTTGTTCACATATGTTCATACCTCTTAACAAAAGGTAGTTTAAAAGCAATGACGGAAGAAAAAATTCAGTTTACAATTAAAACTGAAACACACCAACAAAACAGCCAGAGTACCCAAACTATGCCCACAATTGTGTAACCCCAGCGAATGTGTCTTCTCTGTTTTCCAACAAATCAAATATCTAATGGCTGAACTAACAGTTAGCATCTGGAATGAATCGAACTATCTCAACTTGCTCAATATAAAAGATGTCAATTAGTTGTGAATATGTAAATTACAAGCAATATCTTTTCACGTAAAAGTATACAACGAACCGTGAAGAATCGACAGCATGCACAAAAATAAATGGAATACTGAAACACAAGCCTAAGAACTTTTGGTGAATAAGCAATTTTGTAATCAAAATTTTAAACCTATATAAGGTTTTGGTGAATGAGGGTAGTTAAGGTAGACTATAATCATTATCAAACACGCCTTTGATTTTCCAAAGGCCTAGCACGCTTAACCCTAAATAAGAGTTAGGTTAAACATGTGTGAAAAAGTGCATGTATGGCGTAAAAATTAAGAAAATGAGAAAGAAGAAAAACATCACACACTTGTCAGATATCCCATATTTACAGCCTTCTCCTTACTAGCTTTTTACTCGAAACAAAGGAAAATTGTTGATAAGTTTAAATTAAAATAAATTAAAAATGCGGCACCATAAAATACTTACAATTTCACAAATGGTACCAAGGGCTTGGCTTAACTTGGCAATTGCACGAGCAAGAGGGAGGAAGCGCTTATCTAAAAGTTAAACCAAGAGTTATATATATATATATATATATATATATATATATATATATATATATATATATATATATATATATATATATATATATATATATATATATATATATAAGGGTGCAGCCTTATGAAACATATGAGGGTGCACCAACTTTTCTAACCACTCATCTTGCTTTGGAACTGCGGAAAGATATAAAGTTCACTTTGAGATTTGTGCATCACAAATCTCAAGACAAGATGAGTGGATAAAACAAGCACCACTATTCATTATGAACTTAAGTTCATGGAGCTCGCTTCTCTCTATATATATATATATATATATATATATATATATATATACACACACGCATGTATGAAGAATAAAAATATTACTTCTTCTCCCATCATCGAAGCGTGTCCCCAACTTTTACCCCATGTGAGTTGTCGGTGGTCTGTTGTTCCTTGTTTACCCAAAAGTTGCTACCGTCCTTCAAAAGATATATGAGAAGCATCGCCGCCTTCAGTGGAAAGTTGAATACACAATTTCAATTAGGACCCATGTTCAAGATATAGCGCTTAAATGTGAAAATGACTCTATAGTAAATTACAAGATTTTGACGTTGGGCAAAATCCGATCGTAATATGGCAAATGAGCTTATTCGATATTTCATCAGCATGAACCACAATTTTTATGGTGTGTATAGTTATCATTATATTGCAAGACTTATAAATTACGCAGAGACTCAAAGACAGATTGGTGACCTCAACCCGATAGCATGAGAGAAAGGAATATCTAAAGGGCGGAGGTGCTCATCGTGTATCTTTCAGATATTCCTTTCTCTCAAACGTACTATCAGGTTGAATCGCCCAGGTCACCAATGAAACATCTTTAAAGTCTCTGCTGTAATTCATAAGTCTTGCAATATACTGCGGTAACCATACACACCCTGTGTACAAAAATTATGGTGTTAGCCTCATATAATGAGTATCTCGAATAAGCCCATTTGCCATGTTCTGATCACCGATTTTTTTGCCCAATCTTCTGTCAAAATCTTGTAATTTACTATAGAGTATTTTTACATTTAAGCAGCTGCTTATCTTGAACATGGGCTCTACCCCATGAAATTGTGTATCTCGAGCCGCTGAACACCACATACGAAGGTGGCAGTATGGTATCCGGATTTTAAGGCCCATTGCCGCTAGGCTTTGCATCTTGTGATTAAGTATCAGTGCTCCAACTGCAATGTGAAACATTGTCTTTATTCTTTGGACTTGCAAAGAATGTCGCTAACGTAAGACCATCTTCCGCGCATCAAATATTGACAGTTGCTCTAGAGGAATTTCGAAGTCAAGCCTTTCACTAGCAGCAGACTTTTGGATCATATTTGTGTATGCCTAATAAATATTAGCCGCATTCTTTGCAAGAAGCAAACGCCGACAAGGTTCAATACGTTGTTAAACAAGTAACGGAATCAACAAATCCTTTCAACTCGTAGGCGTGAGCTAGTAATTTCAGAAGGGGGGTGGGGCTAAAAATCATTATAACACCAAGAATATATAATTCTTTTTGCACAATTGATTAGTATCTAAAAAATTCACTCAGGGGGTCCATCCGCAATTGGACCATAGTACCGGGGGTCTATGCGAAATTTGCCGGTAGTTCAGGGGGTCTATCGACAATTAACCATTGAATTATTACAATTTGCGTAAAAGATTAATGAAATCAAAGTACTTAATCCACATGACATACTTGAACTTATAAACTACAGAATAAATTATGCAAGGCACATACCATTCAAAGCAACCAGTGGAGGATCACAAGATTGATTTGGAAGAAAAATTTGCAAAGGGTCATGACTTGCATATTGTAGATGATTGTCAACCTCGTGTATCTTTCAGATATTCCTTTCTCTCAAATGTACTATCAGGTTGAATCGCCCAGGTCACCAATAAAACATCTTTGAGGTCTCTGCTGTAATTCATAAGTTTTGCAATATAATGCGGTAATCATACACACCCTGTGTGGAAAAATTGTGGTGTCGGCCTCATATGATGAGTATCTCGAATAAGCCCATTTGTCATGTTCTGATCACCGGATTTTTTTGCCCAACCCTCTGTCAAAATCTTGTAATTTACTATAGAGTTATTTCCACATTTAAGCTGCTGCTTATCTTGAACATAGGCTCTGTCCCATGGAATTGTGTATCTCGAGCCGTTCAACTCCACATGCGAAGGCGGCAGTGCTTCTCATGTATCTTTTGAAGGACCAGGTAGCAACTTTTGGGTAAATAAGGAACAACAGGACCATGACAACTCACATGGGGTAAAAGTTGGGGACACGCTTTACGATGGGGCGAGAAGAAGTAATATTTCTATTCTTAATATATATATATATATATATATATATATATATATATATATATATATATATATATATATATATACTTCTTGAAGTTTAACTTTTAGATAAACGCTTCCTCCCTCTTGCTCGTGCAATTGCCAAGTTCGCCAAGCCCTTGGTACCATTTGTGAAATTGTAAGTATTTTATGGTACCGCATTTTTAATTTATTTTAATTTAAACTTATCAACGATTTTCCTTTGTTTGCAGAGTAAAACGCTAGTAAGGAGAAGCTGTAAATATGGGATAATACGGCAAAAAGTGTGTGATGTTTTTCTTCTTTCTCATTTTCTTAATTTTTCTGCCATACATGCACTTTTTTCACACATGTTTAACCTAACTCTTATTTAGGGTTAACTGTGCTAGGCCTTTGGAAAATCCAAGGGCTGTGTTTCAGTAATGATTATAGTCTACCTTAACTACCCTCATTCACCAAAAACCTTATATAGGTTTAAATTTTGATTGCAAAATTGCTTATTCACCAAAAGTTCTTAGGCTTGTGTTTCTGCAGTATTCCATTTATTTTTGTGCATGTACAATCGATTCTTACAGTTTGCGTTGTATACTTTTCTGTGAAAAGATATTGCTTGTAATTTACATATTCACAACTAATTGACATCTTTTATATTGAGCAAGTTGAGAGAATAGTTCTGATTCGGCTCAGATGCTAACTGTTAGTTCAGCCATTAGATATTTGATTTGTTGGAAAACAGAGAAGACACATTGGGGGTTACACAATTGTGGGCATAGTTTGGGTACTCTGGCTGTTTTGTTGGTGTGTTTCAGTTTTAATTGTAAATTGAATTTTATCTTCCGTCATTGCTTTTTAGCTACCTTTTGTTAAGAGGTATGAACATATGTGAACAAATACTGCCTGTTGTTGTTGCTTCATATGTGAACACACACTGGATATGTTAAGATGTGGCAATTGTTTTAGCAATTTGAATGGTAGAGAGCAAATATGGTTAAAATTTTTGAGACATTATCTGTCAAGTGTAAAATTCTTGGTTATAGGTTTCTTTTGTATATAAAAGTTTAAATTTGGTTTTACGGGCTTCTTTTGAAAGAAAAGTTGATTGGTCTTTTTTGGAGGTGTTTGGAGTTTTGTGAAGCTTTGAAGTTTCGTTCATCTTTCTCTTTGTAGGAATTCTTTTTTTTTTTTTTAATTTAAATGAGGTTGCGGTAGCGTTGATAGGTGTTGCTTATACCGGTCGAATTGACAGGGAGTTTGTACTTAAATTTCACATTTCGGTTATGAAGGTGGGTCCGTTTTCAATCTATAGGGAGTCTCTACTTAAACTTCACACTTGGTAATGAAAAAACACTAACCTTTCATGGAAGAAAATTAAAATATATTAAGTGTTTTTAAATCGCAAATTAATATAGTTGTACTATCAATCATAATAACCATTTAGAATATCATCACTTTACAGTAGGAATTTTGAAAAACATCATCTTCAAAAATTGTTTAACAACATCGAACAAAATTCTCCCTTCTTAGCATAAAAAATAAAACCTAGCACAAATTACATAAATAACAAAGGATGGCATAAACACTGATCGTTATAATTGATCATCTACCTAATACCTGCTCAAGCTAGAAATGGAAAACTTGGAGTTCATGGCAAACATGAGAACAGCAAAGCCATTTCACCTAATACAAGAAATTGAAATAAAATGCAGATCATATGATATAAAATTATCACAATCAAAATAAGAATAAGAGCAACAATGAATAATTTGACCTATAATAGGTCTCTTGCTTCCTCTGAGAGAGGGGAGGTGGAAAATTAATGGTCTCTGCTTCCTGTACTTTGAAGGGCTTGCCTTCATGATTATATTTGGTCGAATTCTACATGTGCAAGAAAGCAGTATATATTGTTGGATTAATTTCGGAAAAAGCTTGAGTTTGCTTCTCTTGGTGATTTTATTTTAATTTTCCTATATTTATTGACATTTCTTTGATTTTCCAGTTGAGATTTATTCGGAGTTTGTTGAGATTTGTTAGATATTCTTGAGTTTTGTTAGGCACTTGAGGAGGACTTTATGGAGTTTATTTCAGAAATCAGAATGCTCCCTCTCCTTTGCCTTTATGAATTGAAAGACCTCACAGAAATACTCAAATGCATTACTTCTTTTCCGTACAAGTCAAAATCCAAGATAGTTAATGTACACATTTGGATTGTCCCATGAGTTATTAGCATATTTCCGCTCAAATCTTTGAATGTAGGCAAGTTTTAGTCATATGTAAACGAGTCATGACTAATAGATTATGTCCATGTCATTCAAATAGGCAAAAAAAGAAGGAAAAGTAAAAGGAAAAACTATTATTTACCCAAAAGTACAGGTCTCTAAAAAGGATGTACAAGTAAAAAAAATTATATATATATATATATATATATATATATATATATATATATATATATATATATATATATATATATATATATATATATATATATATATATATATATATATATAATGCTATAACTGATATGAATATTCATCCAATAACTTAATCATATTGATGTGCATTTTGTGTATATAGCTTTAGATACAAATAATCAAAGCAACAACATTCTAGACAGCAAAAATGCTCATAATTAAAAGATCAAAATCTAAAATTTAGATAGAATTTGACTTGCAATCTTGAAACCTGAGAGGATGCACCAAGGAATGAGGGCTTTGAGCTGGAGAACAAAATCATCAAGTTCTTCAAATGTCAGTTCCTTGAGCTCCAGGAACCGAAGATAGAGCAATTAAGGCACGGAGCAAACTTCGACGCTATTGCTCGAGATGGAGGCGAGAAGCCGTAATTCAAACTTAGATCAGAGAAATTGAATGGAATCAAGGTTGGAGATGTATGTAGGTGAAGAGGGCGGAGAAAACAAAGAGAAGAGAAGACGGGATTTATATGGGATCAACGATTTTTGGGGTTCAGTCTCAGATGGGGGATTGGCTACAGAAATGAAGAGAAGAGAGATGGGAAAGAGAGGAGAGAGTTTTGAGTAAAATTGGGCGGATTTGGGTTTTTGCTCCAAAATGTACACATACAGTGTATCCTCACTCTGGATTATACTATTTGGGCTTAAGGATAAATGCTCAAAGATGATTAGTTGTAAGGATACAAATAATTGGAGGGTATTTACCCCCATTTATATTTAAACCCAAGAATTTTTATCTATACCTATAAACCCTAACAACTATTTGTATTTGTCTTCTAGCCCCACATACTATATATATATATATATATATCCAGAGATTTACTGAAAACAGTGCAACTTAATTCTGTTGATATTGGAACACAATAATTATTCCAAATGCATTGGTATTCTAACTCCGGATCTTTGACAATAACAAATTGGATTCATAGTTCAGTCCAATAACTTAATCATATTGATGTGCATTTTGTGTATATAGCTTTAGATACAAATAATCAAAGCAACAACATTCTAGACAGCAAAAATGCTCATAATTAAAAGATCAAAATCTAAAATTTAGATAGAATTTGACTTGCAATCTTGAAACCTGAGAGGATGCACCAAGGAATGAGGGCTTTGAGCTGGAGAACAAAATCATCAAGTTCTTCAAATGTCAGTTCCTTGAGCTCCAGGAACCGAAGATAGAGCAATTAAGGCACGGAGCAAACTTCGACGCTATTGCTCGAGATGGAGGCGAGAAGCCGTAATTCAAACTTAGATCAGAGAAATTGAATGGAATCAAGGTTGGAGATGTATGTAGGTGAAGAGGGCGGAGAAAACAAAGAGAAGAGAAGACGGGATTTATATGGGATCAACGATTTTTGGGGTTCAGTCTCAGATGGGGGATTGGCTACAGAAATGAAGAGAAGAGAGATGGGAAAGAGAGGAGAGAGTTTTGAGTAAAATTGGGCGGGATTTGGGTTTTTGCTCCAAAATGTACACATACAGTGTATCCTCACTCTGGATTATACTATTTGGGCTTAAGGATAAATGCTCAAAGATGATTAGTTGTAAGGATACAAATAATTGGAGGGTATTTACCCCCATTTATATTTAAACCCAAGAATTTTTATCTATACCTATAAACCCTAACAACTATTTGTATTTGTCTTCTAGCCCCACATACTATATATATATATATATATATATATATATATATATATATATATATATATATATATATATATATATATATATATATATATATATATATATATATATATATATATATATAGAGCAATGCTCTATCTTTTCTATCCATTGATGTTGCCTTGGGATCAGTGAAAAATATAAAGCCCACTTTGAGATTTGTGTGCATATTGATTTCACGGATCTCAAGGCAAGATCAATGGATATAAAATTGTGGACACTCTCTATCAACTTAAGTTTATAGGAGCCTTGCTCTATATATATATATATATATATATATATATATATATATATATATATATATATATATATATATATATATATATATATATATATATATATATCAGAGATTTACTGAAAACAGTGCAACTTAATTCTGTTGATATTGGAACACAATAATTATTCCAAATGCATTGGTATTCGCTAACTCGGATCTTTGACAATAACAAATTGGATTCATAGTTCAGTCCAATAACTTAATCATATTGATGTGCATTTTGTGTATATAGCTTTAGATACAAATAATCAAAGCAACAACATTCTAGACAGCAAAAATGCTCATAATTAAAAGATCAAAATCTAAAATTTAGATAGAATTTGACTTGCAATCTTGAAACCTGAGAGGATGCACCAAGGAATGAGGGCTTTGAGCTGGAGAACAAAATCATCAAGTTCTTCAAATGTCAGTTCCTTGAGCTCCAGGAACCGAAGATAGAGCAATTAAGGCACGGAGCAAACTTCGACGCTATTGCTCGAGATGGAGGCGAAGCCGTAATTCAAACTTAGATCAGAGAAATTGAATGGAATCAAGGTTGGAGATGTATGTAGGTGAAGAGGCGGAGAAAACAAAGAGAAGAGAAGACGGGATTTATATGGGATCAACGATTTTTGGGGTTCAGTCTCAGATGGGGATTGGCTACAGAAATGAAGAGAAGAGATGGGAAAGAGAGGAGAGTTTTGAGTAAAATTGGGCGGATTTGGGTTTTGCTCCAAAATGTACACATACAGTGTATCCTCACTCTGGATTATACTATTTGGGCTTAAGGATAAATGCTCAAAGATGATTAGTTGTAAGGATACAAATAATTGGAGGTATTTACCCCATTTATATTTAAACCCAAGAATTTTTATCTATACCTATAAACCCTAACAACTATTTGTATTTGTCTTCTAGCCCCACATATTATATATATATATATATATATATATATATATATATATATATATATATATATATATATATCAGAGATTTACTGAAAACAGTGCAACTTAATTCTGTTGATATTGGAACACAATAATTATTCCAAATGCATTGGTATTCGCTAACTCCGGATCTTTGACAATAACAAATTGGATTCATAGTTCAGTCCAATAACTTAATCATATTGATGTGCATTTTTGTGTATATAGCTTTAGATACAAATAATCAAAGCAACAACATTCTAGACAGCAAAAATGCTCATAATTAAAAGATCAAAATCTAAAATTTAGATAGAATTTGACTTGCAATCTTGAAACCTGAGAGGATGCACCAAGGAATGAGGGCTTTGAGCTGGAGAACAAAATCATCAAGTTCTTCAAATGTCAGTTCCTTGAGCTCCAGGAACCGAAGATAGAGCAATTAAGGCACGGAGCAAACTTCGACGCTATTGCTCGAGATGGAGGCGAAGCCGTAATTCAAACTTAGATCAGAGAAATTGAATGGAATCAAGGTTGGAGATGTATGTAGGTGAAGAGGGCGGAGAAAACAAAGAGAAGAGAAGACGGGATTTATATGGGATCAACGATTTTTGGGGTTCAGTCTCAGATGGGGGATTGGCTACAGAAATGAAGAGAAGAGAGATGGGAAAGAGAGGAGAGAGTTTTGAGTAAAATTGGGCGGGATTTGGGTTTTTGCTCCAAAATGTACACATACAGTGTATCCTCACTCTGGATTATACTATTTGGGCTTAAGGATAAATGCTCAAAGATGATTAGTTGTAAGGATACAAATAATTGGAGGTATTTACCCCATTTATATTTAAACCCAAGAATTTTTATCTATACCTATAAACCCTAACAACTATTTGTATTTGTCTTCTAGCCCCACATATTATATATATATATATATATATATATATATATATATATATATATATATATATATATATATAGAGCAAGGCTCCTATAAACTTAAGTTGATAGGGAATAGTCATCCACCAACTTTTCTATCCATTGATGTTGCATTGGGATCCGTGAAAGATATAAAGTCCACTTTGAGATTTGTGTGCATATTGATTTCACGGATCTCAAGGCAAGATCAATGGATATAAAAATTGGTGGACACTTCTCTCTATCAACTTAAGTTTATAGGAGCCTTGCTCTATATATATATATCTAGGAATATGATAAAATGAGATGGTGAGCTCAAATCTTATCATGAGCTAGACTAATCGGGTCATCAAACTCATGATCGGCACCGTACATCTTGTTCAATACGTCATGAAATGTATATGATAAAATTTTCACATAATTTGGAGTCTTCTGGAATATGAATCAAACAAGTTTGATATGTTAATTTTTCAGGCAGCTTAACAGCCGTCCCTTCTATACATAGCTAAAATAATGACTAAAAATTTCAACACAATATAATTTTTTCTACATATAGATCATGATGAGTACAAATCATGACGGGCGGTGCCGATCATCGTTTTGTGTAGCCTATTAGGCTAGCTCACGTCGAGAATATGAGCTCACCATCCCAACCATCTCATTTTATCACTATATATATATATATATATATATATATATATATATATATATATATATATATATATATATATATATATATATATATATATATATATATACTGTAAAACTCCTATAAACTTAAGTGGATAGAAACACTTGTCCACCAAACTTTTTATCCCTTCATTATGCTTTGAGATTTGTGCTACAATTCAATGATATCTTTGAGATTTGTGCCTTTATTTGTATCACATGCTAGCACAAATCTCAATGCAAAATCAATAGATATAAAAGTTGGTGGACAAAAACTCCTATCCACTTAAGTTTATAGAGCTTTACTATATATATATATATATATATATATATATATATATATATATATATATATATATATATATATATATGATAAAATGAGATGGTGAGCTCAAATTTTTTTCGACACGCTCATCGTGATTTGCACTCATCATGATCTATATGTAGAAGAAATTATATTATTTTAAAATTGTTAACCATTGTTTTAGCTATGTGTAGGATGGATGGCTATTAAGCTGCCTGAAAAATCAACATATCAAACTAGCTTGATTAGTATTCTAGAAGACTCTAAATTATGTAAAAATTTTACCATATACATTTGATGACGTGTTGAACAAGATGTATGGTGCCGATCATGAATTCGATGAGCCGATTAGTCGAGCTCATGATAAGATTTGAACTCACCATATCACAATATCATTACTCTATATATATATATCATTACTATATATATATATATATATATATATATATATATATATATATATATATATATATATATATATATATATATATATATATATATATATATATATATATGACTATTCTCCTCTTAAGAGGAGAGGGATTCTTTGCTCCACATTTGTAGCCCTTGGATGTATTTTTGGATGGTTGAAAGTCTTCAAACAAAATGTGGGGCAATGAAAGCAATGAAATTATGAAAGCCATAATTTAAGGAAATTTTTGAAAGTCCAATTTGCCCATCATGGCTTTCATTGCCCACATTTTGTTTGAAGATTTTCAACCATCCAAAAATACATCCAAGGGCTACAAATCCTCCTTTCCTTTCCTTTTCATACATCCATCTCTCTCTCTCTCTCTCTCTCTCTATATATATATATATATATATATATATATATATATATATATATATATATATATATATATATATATATATATATATATATAGTAAAACTTCTATAAACTTAAGTAGATAGAAGCACTGTCCATCAACTTTTTATCTATGAGATGTGCTTTGAGATTTGTGCTAGCATGTGATGCAAATCAATGCACATATCTCAAAGATATCCTTCATGTTTTGTACAAATCTCAAAATAAATCTAATGGATAAAAAATTTGGTGGATAAATATCTCTATCCACTTAAGTTTATAGGAGCTTTATTCTATATTTATATATATAGGAAAAGTGTGTAAAAGGTGGCACCTTAGATTCAATGTAAGGTAAGCCTCTTAATTTATGAATTAGACAATTCCAATTGATGATCCGCTCCATTCATTTTGATCTAAATGTCTCAAAACATCTATAAAATAAAAATCATGATGATTAAATATTTCTAACACATATTTTTCATTGTCTCTTTAGTTATATTGTTGTAAAACCGTTAATTTTACAATCACTTGATGCATGAGTAACGCAACCCAATATGGCTAATTTTTATTTGTATACAATCTAAAACATATAAATCAAAATGAGCGAGTGGATCGAGGAATTTGATAGCATATAATATAGTTTTGAAGCTACCTTAGATTGAATCTAAGGTGCCACCTTATACACACTTTTCCTATATATATATATATATATATATATATATATATATATATATATATATATATATATATATATATATATATATAGAGAGAGAGAGAGAGAGAGAGAGTAAAGCTCTATAAACTTAAGTTTATGGGGAATAGTTATACATAGACTTTTCTATCCATTGATGTTGTCTTGGGATCCATGAAAGATATGAAGCCCATTTTGAGATTTGTGCTAGCATGTGATGCAAATCAATGCACATATCTCAAAGATATCCTT
>CM022706.1:37533381-37632382 GCA_012295165.1 Asparagus setaceus
AAATCTACCAGCATGCAAAACCATGGAGGAAGCAGGACTCAAAAAAATGCAACAAGGCCAAGTTTCACTGAACCCCAAATCACAAAGCACGAAAAAACCACGTAAATGGAATAAAATCACTAATATTTTCACAACACGCAAAAGAAAACAACCACCATATACCTAAACCACAACGTCTAGGCTCACTCACAGGCACAACAATCTTCACATTCATACAGATCATACATAGATTACAAACAAATAAGCGCCTTTGATGTAAAGAAAACGCCAAACCATCTCAAAGCAAAGCTAAAATATACCTTATGCACCAACTTCCTCCTCTTCTTCTTCATCTTCATACTCCTCTTCATCAGCTGTAGCATCCTGATACTGCTGATACTCAGCCACCAAATCATTCATATTACTCTCGGCTTCAGTAAACTCCATCTCGTCCATTCCTTCACCAGTGTACCAATGCAAGAAAGCCTTCCTCCTGAACATAGCTGTGAACTGTTCGCTCACCCTCCTGAACATTTCTTGAATAGACGTCGAATTTCCAATGAATGTGGATGCCATTTTCAAGCCCTTGGGTGGGATATCACACACGCTGGACTTAACGTTGTTGGGAATCCATTCAACAAAGTAGGAAGAGTTTTTGTTTTGGACGTTTATCATCTGCTCGTCGACTTCTTTGGTGCTCATTTTTCCACGGAACATTGCAGAGGCAGTGAGGTAGCGTCCATGCCTTGGGTCAGCAGCGCACATCATGTTTTTGGAGTCCCACATTTGCTGTGTGAGCTCAGGCACGGTGAGTGCACGGTATTGTTGGGAACCCCTTGAAGTCAAGGGGGCAAACCCTACCATGAAGAAGTGGAGGCGGGAATGGGATTAAGTTGACTGCTAGTTTACGGAGGTCGGAGTTGAGCTGACCAGGGAACCGGAGACAGCAGGTGACACCGCTCATTGTTGCAGAGATTAGGTGATTGAGGTCGCCAACTGAGGACAGATGAAAGTAAGAAAAGACGCAACAAATAAATTCTTAATTATGACATCAAAAAATTGCTTAACATTCATGCGTAATTATGACATCACCAAGGGGCACGACTTATGAGGGTTTGAGAACGACAGAAAGGACCAAGGCAGGAGTACAGCAGGATCAAATATGATAATTGTCTTTAGAATTAAAAATATAATGAGTATGATATGATAAATAGAAACAAAGTTTCACAAACCTACATATAGAAGTGAACTGTTATAGTAACATATAGTCAATTATATATCAAGGATGCCATATAGTAATATATAGTCAATTAAATATCAAGGAATCAAGCTGACGACAGAGATCAATTGTCACAGTGATACAGCTACTTTTTCTATATTAGTACATGAACAAATGTCAACACAAAAAAAGTGTTTTATAAACTGAACAAGCATCCAGCAATAACATGATAGATCCAACATGGTATTGACGGTCTTCAAATAAAACTTTCTTCACACTAAAATTCATACAGATCATACATAGATTACAAACAAATAAGCGCCTTTGATGTAAAGAAAACGCCAAACCATCTCAAAGCAAAGCTAAAATATACCTTATGCACCAACTTCCTCCTCTTCTTCTTCATCTTCATACTCCTCTTCATCAGCTGTAGCATCCTGATACTGCTGATACTCAGCCACCAAATCATTCATATTACTCTCGGCTTCAGTAAACTCCATCTCGTCCATTCCTTCACCAGTGTACCAATGCAAGAAAGCCTTCCTCCTGAACATAGCTGTGAACTGTTCGCTCACCCTCCTGAACATTTCTTGAATAGACGTCGAATTTCCAATGAATGTGGATGCCATTTTCAAGCCCTTGGGTGGGATATCACACACGCTGGACTTAACGTTGTTGGGAATCCATTCAACAAAGTAGGAAGAGTTTTTGTTTTGGACGTTTATCATCTGCTCGTCGACTTCTTTGGTGCTCATTTTTCCACGGAACATTGCAGAGGCAGTGAGGTAGCGTCCATGCCTTGGGTCAGCAGCGCACATCATGTTTTTGGAGTCCCACATTTGCTGTGTGAGCTCAGGCACGGTGAGTGCACGGTATTGTTGGGAACCCCTTGAAGTCAAGGGGGCAAACCCTACCATGAAGAAGTGGAGACGCGGGAATGGGATTAAGTTGACTGCTAGTTTACGGAGGTCGGAGTTGAGCTGACCAGGGAACCGGAGACAGCAGGTGACACCGCTCATTGTTGCAGAGATTAGGTGATTGAGGTCGCCAACTGAGGACAGATGAAAGTAAGAAAAGACGCAACAAATAAATTCTTAATTATGACATCAAAAAATTGCTTAACATTCATGCGTAATTATGACATCACCAAGGGGCACGACTTATGAGGGTTTGAGAACGACAGAAAGGACCAAGGCAGGAGTACAGCAGGATCAAATATGATAATTGTCTTTAGAATTAAAAATATAATGAGTATGATATGATAAATAGAAACAAAGTTTCACAAACCTACATATAGAAGTGAACTGTTATAGTAACATATAGTCAATTATATATCAAGGATGCCATATAGTAATATATAGTCAATTAAATATCAAGGAATCAAGCTGACGACAGAGATCAATTGTCACAGTGATACAGCTACTTTTTCTATATTAGTACATGAACAAATGTCAACACAAAAAAAGAAGTGTTTTATAACCTTCTGAACAAGCATCCAGCAATAACATGATAGATCCAACATGGTATTGACGGTCTTCAAATAAAACTTTCTTCACACTAAAATTTATCCAGCTCAGACTGACTGGACAAAGGGGAAATCCTAATATGGAGAGATCAGTTGAAAAAGAGCAGATGCAGACATTATAACAAGCTATGTTAAAAATCAACCAGGAGAAGACTGTCAATACCAACACAACTGAAGATGTAACATGTGTGGAGACCACTACAGGTCTCTTTATCTTAACAAAACTAATTGCCTTTAATACTTGGTGCTTATGGGAAAAACAGATATATAGTCTATATAAGATCCAAAAAGAGAGGACACAAGTTGAATGGTTTTGTGACAAAATGTTTCTGCTTAAAAGAAGTTATATATATATATATATATATATATATATATATATATATATATATATATATATATATATATGAGAAAAATGGAAATTGGTACCAAGTTCCTTAAAGGAACTTGGTAGTGATGTGGACAAATTTGATCCACAAGTTCAGCTTTTAAAAAATCTTTCTCTCTCTCTCTCTCTCCTCTCTATTTCTCCTCGAGGTGTGGACCTGATTTGTCCATTTCACTCACCAAGTTCCTAAGGAACTTGTACCAATTTTCTCCATATTCCTCTATATATATATATATATATATATATATATATATATATATATATATATATATGAATAATGTATATGAGGCTACCATTTTCTTAATGAAATTTTACTAAGAGATATTCCACGCAAGGTAATTCCACCTCGCTAGTCACACAACATCATGACCTCACCACTCTATCTCACAGAACTCATCTAAGAAATGAGCCACCACCTCATACACATTATTCTATATATATATATATATAGTATATATATATATATATATATATTAATATATACCAACTTTTCTAACCACTCATCTTGCTTTGATCCGAAAGATATAGTACACTTTGAGATTTGTGCATCACAAATCTCAGCAAGATGAAATGATAAAAAAAGTCACAGGTGCACCATTTCATTCATTAACATGAACTTAAGAGCTTTTACTCTATATATATATATATATATATATATATATATATATATATATATATATATATATATATATATATATATATATATATATATATATATATAAAGGCAAGGAAGATGAATAGACCATAATGCAAATCCTTTTTAAACAAGAAGCTATCAGTTTTAAATTGTTTCTTCCTATTTCATACTACATAATAATTGAAATTAAAGTTTTGAAAATAGAAAGAATAAATAACAGAAGTTAACAACATATTTGAATAAAAGAACTGGAAGCTTGACTTACATGTCGGAGTTGCAAGCTTCAGTGTGCGGAAGCAAATATCATACAGTGCTTCGTTATCTAGGACCATGCATTCATCCGCATTTTCAACAAGCTGATGTACAGAGAGTGTAGCATTGTATGGCTCCACAACAGTGTCAGAGACCTTTGGTGATGGGAACACAGAGAATGTCAACATCATGCGATCAGGGTACTCCTCTCTGATCTTTGAGATGAGAAGAGTTCCCATGCCAGATCCGGTACCTCCTCCCAAAGAATGGCATACTTGGAATCCTGTTTGAGAAAAACAAATAGGTTATGGATGCGGCTGTATTACTGCAAAACAATAAAAATAAAAATCCCTCAAGTGAAAGAGGTTTTCTAAATTTTTTTTCATTAAATTACAAATATACACACACAAATATATAAACAGAACATGGCTGTGTTATTCGCTTCATACAGGATGAGATACTGGTCAGTGTGTCAGTAATTCATATCATACTAAACTATCCACCTACAATGTATAAGGTAAACTAACAGAAAGAGAAAGAAAACATGTGAAAACTATATTTGTTCTTTCAACAAAATGAGCTAATAAATAAACTTGATGTGATTTTTCTCTATGATTTATCATAAAAATTTTGGTTTCTTAAAGAACGACCTCACCTGGGGCTGCTTAGATTGGTAACTTTAGTTAGCGCAGAGAATGAAGCAAGTACATGGTTTGATTCAATGAAGTTGGAACAGCATAAAATGGGTTTGTAGCCGTTTAATCTACTATATAGTTGATACTGTGGCAACTGATTTGATGCCAATACACCCCATTTCATCATTTAACAATCTGATCAATTTTGCAGCAATTCTCATTCTAGTAGCAAGATGGCTTTTACAGCTCCAACTACTCCAATTACAGTGCAAGTGCAATGGAGTCACTATAGCAGAGCCATCTTCTGAATTTGGAGCTGCATGCAGTTGCAGCTTCAGTGAAAAACTATTTAGTTTGATCCAGTAGAAGCTCAATATGACTCCTATATCCAAAAGTATCAGCCTCACCACTGTTTTTGCTATAGCTGGACTCCAACTATGGCAGTTGCAGCTGCAAAAGTAGTCATCTTAACTAAAGTGGAACCATTATTGCAACATGCGACCTCTCAAAGATAAGCATTGGTATTAGCAACAACAATTATATATCTCATAATTGCAAAAATAAACAATATAGACCTTATATCCGATTTCCCACTTAATGTAAATCAGATGTCGAAAACTTTCACTGCTTTTTCCTCAAAGCTAACAACTTCTACATCTTTCATCCCTTTCTTTCAAATTTTATTTCAACCAATTGAACCATTTTTTTTTTTTATCTCTAAGCAAGCTTCAATACTTATTCAAACAATGGGGTATATTCAGAGGAGAACATATGAAAAACAAATTTAAAAGAACCTCATAAAATTGTTTTCATCCAAACTCTTTGGCAGGTGTAGTATCCAGTTGGATGAGTCATGAGGCATAAAATATTTCCAATAACATGCAATTCCAACTACCACAATCCTAACTAACTTGTGTGGTATCTTCTACTTCCGAAGACATCAACTAACTCTTGTTCTTAACTTATTTTGAATGTTTTGTCTAACCTAAAGAAAAAGGATTGTGAAGGCTAATATTGCTGGCGTGCGCATTGACTGAAGTTCCAAGGGTAAAGTTTAATAATACTCCTTTTGGGTGCAACAATAAAAGAATCCAAATATTTTTCCAACTCATTTAGGGCCCCAACAGCAACCGAAGGCCATAATATGGATTTCTTGTAGGTTTGTACTTTGCAGTTGAACCCCATCAGCTATGTTACATGGGTACTTCTAATATGGAGCCGTACCTGTACCCAAAATGTGTCGTACCCGTACCCATACCCGTATCCGACACCTCTTGGACACTTCTTGGATATATATCATACACTTCACATCCATTTTTATAACTTGCTGGATAAGAGTTGAATTCGTTTCAAACTTAAGAGCTACAATTTAAAAAGATCGTTTCTATAATTATATCCCATAAGTTTCAGTCGTGTACCCATACCCTACCTTTTACAAATTCGCCGTGTCATTTACCCATACCTGTACCCGTATCCACACCAGTACCCTTGCAACTTAGCCACTCAGCCTCCAATTCAAAATTTCTTCCTTCAGAAAAGCCTTCCCATGATCACTCAATAAATCCATGCCACCTAGTCCCGTTTCCATTTCTTTGTCTATAATCTACTCCTGTTTCCTTTTCCTACTTGTAGAAGTGTAGCAACTAGATTAAATTCTCATTAAAAAAGAAGATAAGAAGAAAGGACCTATCATATTTTTATAACAATTTCTAAGTTGATAAAAATGGAGTAAAATGGTTAAGAAGTATCCAAGAAAGAGCAATCTGGCATGAAAATAACGAACAATTATTCAGTCATGCAAAACAATAAAAATAAAAATCCCTCAAGTGAAAGAGGTTTTCTAAATTTTTTTCATTAAATTACAAATATACACACACAAATATATACACAGAACATGGCTGTGTTATTCGCTTCATACAGGATGAGATACTGGTCAGTGTGTCAGTAATTCATATCATACTAAACTATCCACCTACAATGTATAAGGTAAACTAACAGAAAGAGAAAGAAAACATGTGAAAACTATATTTGTTCTTTCAACAAAATGAGCTAATAAATAAACTTGATGTGATTTTTCTCTATGATTTATCATAAAAATTTTGGTTTCTTAAAGAACGACCTCACCTGGGGCTGCTTAGATTGGTAACTTTAGTTAGCGCAGAGAATGAAGCAAGTACATGGTTTGATTCAATGAAGTTGGAACAGCATAAAATGGGTTTGTAGCCGTTTAATCTACTATATAGTTGATACTGTGGCAACTGATTTGATGCCAATACACCCCATTTCATCATTTAACAATCTGATCAATTTTGCAGCAATTCTCATTCTAGTAGCAAGATGGCTTTTACAGCTCCAACTACTCCAATTACAGTGCAAGTGCAATGGAGTCACTATAGCAGAGCCATCTTCTGAATTTGAGCTGCATGCAGTTGCAGCTTCAGTGAAAAACTATTTAGTTTGATCCAGTAGAAGCTCAATATGACTCCTATATCCAAAAGTATCAGCCTCACCACTGTTTTGCTATAGCTGGACTCCAACTATGGCAGTTGCAGCTGCAAAAGTAGTCATCTTAACTAAAGTGGAACCATTATTGCAACATGCGACCTCTCAAAGATAAGCATTGGTATTAGCAACAACAATTATATATCTCATAATTGCAAAAATAAACAATATAGACCTTATATCCGATTTCCACTTAATGTAAATCAGATGTCGAAAACTTTCACTGCTTTTTCCTCAAAGCTAACAACTTCTACATCTTTCATCCCTTTCTTTCAAATTTTATTTCAACCAATTGAACCATTTTTTTTTTATCTCTAAGCAAGCTTCAATACTTATTCAAACAATGGGGTATATTCAGAGGAGAACATATGAAAAACAAATTTAAAAGAACCTCATAAAATTGTTTTCATCCAAACTCTTTGGCAGGTGTAGTATCCAGTTGGATGAGTCATGAGACGCAAAATATTTCCAATAACATGCAATTCCAACTACCACAATCCTAACTAACTTGTGTGGTATCTTCTACTTCCGAAGACATCAACTAACTCTTGTTCTTAACTTATTTTGAATGTTTTGTCTAACCTAAAGAAAAAGGATTGTGAAGGCTAATATTGCTGGTGTGCGCATTGACTGAAGTTCCAAGGGTAAAGTTTAATAATACTCCTTTTGGGTGCAACAATAAAAGAATCCAAATATTTTTCCAACTCATTTAGGGCCCCAACAGCAACCGAAGGCCATAATATGGATTTCTTGTAGGTTTGTACTTTGCAGTTGAACCCCATCAGCTATGTTACATGGGTACTTCTAATATGGGGCCGTACCTGTACCCAAAATGTGTCGTACCCATACCCGTATCCGACACCTCTTGGACACTTTTTGGATATATATCATACACTTCACATCCATTTTATAACTTGCTGGATAAGAGTTGAATTCGTTTCAAACTTAAGAGCTACAATTTAAAAGATCGTTTCTATAATTATATCCCATAAGTTTCAGTCGTGTACCCATACCCGTATCCGACACCTCTTGGACACTTTTGGATATATATCATACACTTCACATCCATTTTATAACTTGCTGGATAAGAGTTGAATTCGTTTCAAACTTAAGAGCTACAATTTAAAAGATCGTTTCTATAATTATATCCCATAAGTTTCAGTCGTGTACCCATACCCGTATCCGACACCTCTTGGACACTTCTTGGATATATATCATACACTTCACATCCATTTTATAACTTGCTGGATAAGAGTTGAATTCGTTTCAAACTTAAGAGCTACAATTTAAAAGATCGTTTCTATAATTATATCCCATAAGTTTCAGTCGTGTACCCATACCCGTATCCGACACCTCTTGGACACTTCTTGGATATATATCATACACTTCACATCCATTTTATAACTTGCTGGATAAGAGTTGAATTCGTTTCAAACTTAAGAGCTACAATTTAAAAGATCGTTTCTATAATTATATCCCATAAGTTTCAGTCGTGTACCCATACCCGTATCCGACACCTCTTGGACACTTCTTGGATATATATCATACACTTCACATCCATTTTATAACTTGCTGGATAAGAGTTGAATTCGTTTCAAACTTAAGAGCTACAATTTAAAAGATCGTTTCTATAATTATATCCCATAAGTTTCAGTCGTGTACCCATACCCGTATCCGACACCTCTTGGACACTTCTTGGATATATATCATACACTTCACATCCATTTTTATAACTTGCTGGATAAGAGTTGAATTCGTTTCAAACTTAAGAGCTACAATTTAAAAAGATCGTTTCTATAATTATATCCCATAAGTTTCAGTCGTGTACCCATACCCTACCTTCTACAAATTCGCCGTGTCATTTACCCATACCTGTACCCGTATCCGCACCAGTACCCTTGCAACTTAGCCAACTCAGCCTCCAATTCAAAATTTCTTCCTTCAGATAAGCCTTCCCATGATCACTCAATAAATCCATGCCACCTAGTCCCGTTTCCATTTCTTTGTCTATAATCTACTCCTGTTTCCTTTTCCTACTTGTAGAAGTGTAGCAACTAGATTAAATTCTCATTAAAAAAGAAGATAAGAAGAAAGGACCTATCATATTTTTATAACAATTTCTAAGTTGATAAAAATGGAGTAAAATGGTTAAGAAGTATCCAAGAAAGAGCAATCTGGCATGAAAATAACGAACAATTATTCAGTCATGCAACACAAAAATACTTGTATAGAAATGAAAATGAGGAATGGAAGGGAATTTGTAGTCTTTAATTAAGTATAACATCAAACTCAGTACGCACTTGCTTAGCAGGTGCATAATTAGCTCAAATTACACCAAAAAATAGTAATTATAATAAAATCTCACAGGACAACTCACAATAAACTATAAACATGATAAATCTTGACACAACTAAAGTTATTCACAAGATCCAGACTATCATTAAGAAAATAAAGATTGTCATTAAGACGCAAGATCATATTAAACAAATTTAATTACTCTCCTGTAAGCCAAAAAGCTAGATCCAATTATATTTTATAAGGATCAACACCGATCTACCACAGTTCCACCAAAATGGCGATCATGAGAACAAAATAGCAGCAGATCACAATAATCGCTCAAAAATTCAGCGAAAATTCAACAAAAAACACCAAATAATTCTCACCTTGCAAGCAATCACAATTCTCGGCCTCCTTCCTCACAACATCAAGAACCGAATCGATCAACTCAGCTCCCTCAGTGTAATGCCCCTTGGCCCAATTATTCCCAGCTCCGCTCTGCCCAAAAACAAAGTTATCAGGCCTAAAGATCTGACCAAAAGGCCCAGATCTGACCGAATCCATAGTCCCCGGCTCAAGATCCATGAGCACCGCTCTCGGCACGTAACGGCCACCGCTTGCTTCATTGTAATAGACATTGATGCGCTCGAGCTGGAGATCTGAGTCGCCGCTGTACTTTCCAGTGTGATCGATGCCGTGCTCGTCACAGATCACCTCCCAGAACTTAGCTCCAATCTGGTTCCCGCATTGGCCGCCTTGTATGTGGAGGATTTCTCTCATTTTCTTCCTCGATTGAGATCCAAAAAGCTAGGGTTAGGGTTTTCAGAGAGCGCGAAGGAGTGAGAACTGAGATATTTTTGGGAGGGAGGTTTATAGCGCGTAGAGGTGTGGACACCGTCGGTGTGGTTACCGCTTGGATAGTGATTTTTGGGAGGGGTAGATATTTTCGGTGACGGTGACGGTAACGGGATTCGGGAGAGCCGAGCTGGGACGTTTTGTGGTGGCATTTGGGGATGAGGGTGAAATCTTGCCGTTGATTGGATGAGCTGTAGTTTATCTGATGGATGTGATCTAACTAAATCCTGAGAGTGAAGTGTGTATCATACAACATCTAAAACGTATTATAAAAATAAAAAAAACATCTAAAACATACTTATATTATGCTTTGGATTTAAGAGTGCAGCAACACAAAAATGTTGGAACTTTAAAACATCGCATTGTCTTGTAAAATCCTAGTTAGAGTCTAGATACATGCGTACATTTTTCGAAAATTAAAGGGTTAATTGCCGATAGACCCCACCCTCTTTAGTATCACTTGTTGTGAATAGACTCCTTATAGTTGTACTTGTACGGTATACCCATATAGTATTTACCAATATGCATATTGACATCCTCCATGAACTTTTCTGACTCTTTCAAGAATAAAGAAACATCAACAATTTGGCTCCTATCCAAATTAATAGAACCATAAGGGGTTTATCTGCCTCTATAAAACTTTTCGCTCTTTTAAAATTAAAATTAAAATATTCACTCAAAGAGTCTATCCACACACTTAGAACTATAAGAGGTCTATTCGCAACCGGACGATTAAATTAGTGATGTTTATCATTCTCAATTTGTATGTTTACACTAGTGAATAAAGTCAAGTTCTAATTGTCTCACCCATTCGAATAGGTATCTACTCGAAAAGGTTTGCAAGCTGCCTTGCACATAGTTTGATTGGATAAAATTTCAAATTCTAAGATTTCTTAGGATAAGTAGATGCACTGAGCATTCATGTAATTTTTTTGCATAAACAGTACAAATAAAAATTCAAGTATATTTAAGTTTAGACTCTCAAAGAAAAGCTAAATCGAAATGGAAATTCGAAAAAATATAATTTAGGAGAAAACCAGAGGTAAAATAGAAATATATTAACAAATTTGAAACTTTTTCTTGAGTTGAAAAAAAACAACTCAAACTTATCCTAGGAATAATAGTGCAAGTTGAGACACATGCACCCATCTTGTTTCCCATCTGTACACTGCTATCCTCTGAAACTTACAGCTAAGTTTGTTCCCACACTATGACCTCTCCACATTGGTCTCCTTTTTCTTATCGCACAAAGCTGAACATTGCAGACGATCACATGATGTCGCTTTTTAGAGGATTGCTTGTGAAGTAAACCACAAAAATATAGTGGTAGGTATAATGTAACGTTCATCCAAATTTTTTTGGATGATTTGGAGATGATGATATAATACTTGAGTTCTACTCTAAGTTATCTCAAAGTGATCTAAGACATGCATCATCTACTGACCAACTTATTGGCCCCATAATAACAAAACTATAGTTGAAGCATATATTTGCATTATCCGAAATCTATTCCAACCTAAGCCCAATAATAAGTCTACAAAATTTAAGTCTGAAAATTTAGATTCTATAAGTTCTATGTCAAAGTTGTCAATAATAAGGGATCTAGTCATGAATGTATTAAAAGCCATAGAACTTTTTGAGAATGAACTGCATTTGGGTTTATGGGTAGTCCAAAGCCAATTTGGACTGATTAAGACAGACTAACTCCATACTCGAAAAGGTTTGCAAGCTGCCTTGCACATAGTTTGATTGGATAAAATTTCAAATTCTAAGATTTCTTAGGATAAGTAGATGCACTGAGCATTCATGTAATTTTTTGCATAAACAGTACAAATAAAAATTCAAGTATATTTAAGTTTAGACTCTCAAAGAAAAGCTAAATCGAAATGGAAATTCGAAAAAATATAATTTAGGAGAAAACCAGTGGTAAAATAGAAATATATTAACAAATTTGAAACTTTTTCTTGAGTTGAAAAAACAACTCAAACTTATCCTAGGAATAATAGTGCAAGTTGAGACACATGCACCCATCTTGTTTCCCATCTGTACACTGCTATCCTCTGAAACTTACAGCTAAGTTTGTTCCCACACTATGACCTCTCCACATTGTTCTCCTTTTTCTTATCGCACAAAGCTGAACATTGCAGACGATCACATGATGTCGCTTTTAGAGGATTGCTTGTGAAGTAAACCACAAAAATATAGTGGTAGGTATAATGTAACGTTCATCCAAATTTTTTTGGATGATTTGGAGATGATGATATAATACTTGAGTTCTACTCTAAGTTATCTCAAAGTGATCTAAGACATGCATCATCTATTGACCAACTTATTGGCCCCATAATAACAAAACTATAGTTGAAGCATATATTTGCATTATCCGAAATCTATTCCAACCTAAGCCCAATAATAAGTCTACAAAATTTAAGTCTGAAAATTTAGATTCTATAAGTTCTATGTCAAAGTTGTCAATAATAAGGGATCTAGTCATGAATGTATTAAAAAGCCATAGAACTTTTTTGAGAATGAACTGCATTTGGGTTTATGGGTAGTCCAAAGCCAATTTGGACTGATTAAGACAGACTAACTCCATATTCGATAACGCGGTGCGGAAGTGATAAACCTTGAAATCCACCAAGGAGTGCTTATTGAATCCATAAAGAATAATGTCCGAATCCACGAAGAACTTCGAATCCATGAAGAAAATACAAAAAAAAAATCTAATTGATAAAAATGATCTACCCATAGAGTAAATACTTCTTCTTAAATAGAAAAACAAAGTCTACTCTCAATAAGAATAGAATTCCTAAAAGAAAGAAATAATTTAAAACTAACTAAAAGACTCTCTATAATATAGGAAGCAAATCAGTCCAAACTGAATCAAAATTGATTTTGTTTCATAATCTAAATTGACTCTAAATTTATTACTAAAAATAAACTCAAAGCTGATTATTTTTGGATTTTAGCTAAAACAGGGTACTACTGATGAGATTTTAGAAATCTGACAATCCGGTTGACTCCCTCCGGCCGTGATAGGTGATTTACATATGTAATCTTTCAGAATCTGCTTTCTCGATTGGAAGATATGATTGTTTCTTTGCGTACAAGTTAATAATATTATATATCCACGTTTAGCTCGTGATATTTCTGCTCCTCTATGAATTTGTTCATTATTCGTCCTACATCATTCGATCACCTTGCAATAGATAAAAGTAATTCTCTGAGGTGTTAAGGCTGAAAATTTTACTTGATTAGCAGAGTCATTTTGTGTCCTCAATTGAACTAATCCTTAGTTGTTCCTGAGTATTTATTGGCAGGGATATTGATCGAATTTGTACTACGATATGCACCACGAGAGTTAATTCTGCTTAATTAGTGCATTATGGGTTTCAGTGGCGGAGCTAAGAATTTCAGCAAGGGGGGACCAAAAAATAATTAAGCATTCACCTGTGGGAGTAGAATATACTCAACCACTTTTATTGTTCCATAATCGAGTCACTATACTAATCCCTTAAAGATCATCAAGAAAATATACATTAGTCTCTTAAATCTTTAAAATTTTGAAATTAGCCCCTCAAATCATGCAAATTGCTATTACTAGGTCCCCTAAATTTTGACCTATTTTGAAATTAGTCCCTCCACTCAAGAATATAAATAGCTATTGGAGGGACTATCAATTTATAAAAAAAAAAAAAAAGGAAATTGGAGGAGCTAATAGTCCACAACAACAAATTTTACTTGGTAATCTCTCCAATTGCTCCTTCTACGCTTGATAGTAGGGACTAATTTTAAAATAAATTAAAAATTGAGCGACATAATAGCAGTATTTGAGGGACTAATTTTGAAATAATCTAAAAATTGAGAGACATAATCGCAATTTCCATGATTTTAGGGTTTAGTTTCAAAATACATAAGATGTAACGGGCTAATATAAAAATGCCCTAATATGTATTTGTTTTTCTATGAAATTGGTGAGGCAGGGCCCAGTTGGGCCATATATGGCTCCGCCCCTGATGGGTTTGTATTGGTGCATGATATTGAGCTGAACTAAAGTTATTTATTTACAGCTTCACTAGTAAATGTCCATAAAACAGCCCAATTGGATCCTTTGTTTAATTTGTGACTCTTCTATGCAGAAAGAGGTAGAAGAATTAGAAGAAGTTTATAGTATTTTTATGCAAAACTCATAATTCTTCACCCTAGTTTGTGAAAACTAGGTGGGATGTATTGCACGTGGCCAAATATCTTGATCATTTCTTTTGTATTATTTCTTTAATATATATGGATTTCAAAATAATTTATGGTTACTTTAAATATATTGAATTTTCGGATGTCTCCATGAGTAAAAACATTGTTAGTTTTAATCTTTTGTCTTCTAGAGAAATAGTAAATTTTAGAGGCTTAAAATATAGCATTGTAAATAATAAACCATTCATCTAGTAAACTTGTATATTCCATATAAAAATCAACAGACGAAGGTTCCAAATTTAAACTTAAAAGAATCCATATATGTAAAGGTGATTCTTAAAATAAAAAAATTGTATATAATGCCGGTAAAAGTGGAGAGTAAGTTATATATAAAAATATTTATATTATTAAATATCAAACTACGTCTCTTTATTCTATTCATTTCCTTTTGATTGTGCTAATATCAATTTTTCTCCACCTTTATTTTTATTCCACATGAAAGACATTGTATCACATTTTTAGTCAATGTCAGTATCATCAGATCAATCTTTGATATTTGCAAGTACAACGATATAAAAGCACGAGCTATTGTGATTAACAACAAAGTCCAAGAAAGAGGTAGAAGAATTAGAAGAAGTTTATAGTATTTTTATGCAAAACTCATAATTCTTCACCCTAGTTTGTGAAAACTAGGTGGGATGCACGTCGTTGCATGTGGCCAAATATCTTGATCATTTCTTTTGTATTATTTCTTTAATATATATGGATTTCAAAATAATTTATGGTTACTTTAAATATATTGAATTTTCGGATGTCTCCATGAGTAAAAACATTGTTAGTTTTAATCTTTTGTCTTCTAGAGAAATAGTAAATTTTAGAGGCTTAAAATATAGCATTGTAAATAATAAACCATTCATCTAGTAAACTTGTATATTCCATATAAAAATCAACAGACGAAGGTTCCAAATTTAAACTTAAAAGAATCCATATATGTAAAGGTGATTCTTAAAATAAAAAAATTGTATATAATGCCGGTAAAAGTGGAGAGTAAGTTATATATAAAAATATTTATATTATTAAATATCAAACTACGTCTCTTTATTCTATTCATTTCCTTTTGATTGTGCTAATATCAATTTTTCTCCACCTTTATTTTTATTCCACATGAAAGACATTGTATCACATTTTTAGTCAATGTCAGTATCATCAGATCAATCTTTGATATTTGCAAGTACAACGATATAAAAGCACGAGCTATTGTGATTAACAACAAAGTCCAAGATAGTGGAAATGAACCAAATAATTAATAAACGATTCGGTTATTATCGTCAAGATATTCGGTCATATTCGATTCGGTAGTTCATTTAATAATAAATGAATATTTTTAGTATTCGTGCATAAACGAATAGAATTTGACCGAGGTATATTCGATTCGTTTGATTATTAAATATTCGTTTATGTTTTCTACTTCTAAATTATTATATTATGTTATCTTTTACGTGTGCATAATTTTATAAATATTGCTATTTATAAGTATTATATTAATAATTTATAAACATACACTATAATAATTCTTATATTGAAATATCATAATAACAATTAAGTAAAACATTATAGAAAATAAATAAGAAAAGACTTCAAACATAGAGTTTGAAGTCAACACCTCATGGTTGAGGATCTTGTCACTTAACAAGTGTGCTATTGAGATATTTGTGAACATTTGATAAATATTCATCTAATTAACGAACCAAATTTGAACACTCTTTTCCTATTTGACACGAATTCGAGTTCGACTTCGAATTCGTGAAAATTAACCGAATACGAATATGAATACCATGGTATTTGATTCGATTCGGTTTGTTTCCACCCCTAGTCCGTCCAAGATATATAAAGGCCTAAATGAAGGTCATCCCGTCAGTTTACCTGTCAGCCTTCGTAACTTGTGTCAGGCCACGAAGGTCTTCTTAAAACTCAACTAATTACAAAATAAATTCCACCATTTTTGCTCGTGCGTTTGCCCCCAGAAATTCATGGATTTCTCGCAATATGAGATTTAATGCCATAACTCTGACTTGTATTTTACTTCTTATTCGTGCTGCAAACCATAATCATATATGCAATTCGTCTTTCTCTTTTTGTGTGGAAGTGAAAAGATAGCTGAAAGCCAGGCTTCGCCGTTTGATAATATTTGATCAAAAAAGACAGTGGGACCTCGCGGCTCGAGCCGCATTTCACGAAGTCAGGCTTTGTCACCATTCAAATAAGTTTAAGGTACATAAAGGCTTAAACGAAGGTCCTCCCCTCAGTTTACCTGACAGCCTTCACGACTTGTTAGGCTACGAAAATCATCTTAAAAATTAGCTAATTACAAAATAATATGACTTTTATTTATAACAAAGATCTGTTTTCATAGATGGATGAACAAAAAAGGACCGATTGATACTCACATGGATGCAGTAATGCATCCAAAAAAGTTAAACCATTTCATACTCATGTATCATCTGTAGCATAATTAAATCAAAACAAGAGATGAGTTTTTTTTGATGAAATGATAAGGCAAACAAGAGAAAAGTTGAGCACTCATTTTATCACTTTTTCCTTCACATTTAAGAAATAAAAGTTGTGGTTACTCAAAAAAATTTAAAAGGAATGAAAATGAGTGATTATGATAGAATATTACCAATATCTATAACCATTACTCGAAAACGATATGATGAAGACACTACTCTCGAATTGCCCAAAATAAAAATAAGGTGAAGAAGGATTGATCTCGCACAATCAACAAAGGAAATAGAAAGAATAAAAAGACAATAATTTTTAAATATTTTATAGAAACGCCTAATATTTTTGAGTAAAAGGAGTTGTTTATTGGCATTTCGTATGTATTCCTCAAACATTTTACTTTTACTAACATTAAAGACATTGTTTTAATTATGGGATATAAAAGTTTTAAATGATACTAGTTTTATGCACGTAGTTAAATACCATGATTAAGTATTTTTATTTATTTCTTTACTAAAATTTGTTCCTCGTTTTACTTTGATAGTTTTGCTCATGATGTATCTAAACTTTAGCATTGTGATTATTTTTTTTTGATGTTTGTTTCATTAGGCTACACCAAATTTAAATTTTCATATTGATAATTGAATTGACAGAAGCAAATGTAATCCAAAGCCAATTTAAATTTTCATGTTATTTGGACCGACATGAAACCAAGCTTGATTTGAGAAAGTATAATGTTGCGAAAGTGAAAAACACTTGAAAAAATAGCGTTGTAAAAGAAAAACAAATAATTAAAGTGAATAAGGCAAGATGATTGATTAAAATTGGGTTAGAACAAAACTAAATAGAATATGAAGTTTGATCCTAATCATTGATATACTTTAGAAAAAAATCATAAATTAAAAATCAATACTAACTCTAGTACACTTTTATATAATAAAAGCATCCATAAGCATATAAAAGTATTAAAAAAGTTTATGAAAATCCCTTTTAAAATTCCTAATTTTACTCAAAAATTAAACTATTCTATAAAATATTTTAGAAAACAGATCTTTTATTCCTTCGTTTTATTTTTTATTGAGACAAGATCAATCTTTATCCATCTTTATCTTTTTCCTGGATAATTCTAGAGTAGTGTCTTCATCGTCTACATCGATTGTGATATGAGGATGGAGCTGAATTTCTTGTGTTATTATCTTTCCCTGGACTCGTTTATCTTTTTGTCTTCTCATCTTACTTCATAAAGAAGTTGAATATATTTTCAACACAAACTTTTGGAAATACGTGACTTTAATTATTTTTCTGTTTCAATGGGAATAAGTGTTAATTTCATATAAATGAATTTTTATATTTTAATTTATTACTTAAATAAGGTTAAGAGTTACCTCTTTTTTTCTCTACAATGAATTTTTCTGGTGTGCATCCAATAAGAGTTTCTGTTACGTCAAATAATATTACCTTTGCTCTGTTCGTGTCATTTTTCACGAGGATCTGAACTAAATAACTATATTTTCCATTGTCAATTTGTTTTAGATTATAATGTTAATATTTGATTTTGATATGTTTATTTCATAAAGAAGGGATATTATTTAACCTTGGTACTACGTCATCGCAATTTTATGACATTTATCATTTGGACACTCTTATTAACATCTCTATCCACCTTCTTGTTATAGTCTTTAAAAGCATAGAACCACGGTTCAACTCTATTATAAATGGTAATTATCTTTGCATTATAATCGCAATAGCGTGTTCAGATATTGCTAAACTATTTTTAGGCTTATTTGTGTGAATGTTAGATTAGATCTTGTAAGATCATGCCTCTTTTAAATATTATGATGATTGAATAAATTAGTAATTTAAATTTGTGTTGTATTTGTAAAGAGTTTTGATGAAGATGCTTTTGTCTTGGCAGCTTGTTCTGAATGAGCCATGCATATTAGCTTCAAAATATAATATTTTTCTTTGTTGTGTTATATGGATGTTTGCTTGGTTTACTTAATATTCTCTTTTTTTCAGTAAGTTGTATCTTTTGGTTGATATATATTGCTATCGTAAATATGTATTATGTGTATACCTTTTGTCCATTATAGTGATTTCTTTCCTCTTATCCGGCTTATTATATCTCGCAACATAGCTAATCAATGACTTCATACTTTAGTTTCTATTGCAAAATTATTTGTATGTAATTTTATATTAAGTTTATGATTCCTTTAGTATTTGAAGAATAAAGTATGATAATTTATAAATTCTTACTAATTTTTCTTGTATCTTTCATGGATAATGTTTTTGATTAGGACAAAATTGTTCAATATAATCTTCAAGGGAACTTAGTCGATGCTTTTGGATAGATATGCCTTTTATCAATGTCAATTCAAGTGATTCATGAATGTTTTTATTTTGGGTTTATTTCCTTCACTTCTCTATTTAAAATAAAACAAATTTTGATTCTTATGAAGGATATCTTTGAATTTTCTCGATAGTTTCTTCATACATTACTCCTTATATTTTTTACCCTATAAATATTATTAACATCATAGATCAATATTTATACATTATAATCAATTATTTCTTTAGTCTTCTATCAATTAATGTTATTAGTAAAACTATATGTAGCTCCTTGAATTTATACAATGACGTTAATTTTAATCTATCATATATTTTAAAATTTGTATTCCATAACTGGATGTTTTAATTTATTGTTATTTTAATTTTTACAAGCATCAACTTAAACTACTTTTAGATGCTGAAAAGGATAGTAAACTTTAAATTGGAAGTTAAATTTGTATATCTTAATAAAAGAATATCAAACATTTACTCTTCTCTATCAAGTTTAGACATTTTGACCTTTTGTGATTTTAAACTTTTGAGGGTGTGTTTTGCAATTTTGAAAATTTGATAATATTTTTGAAAATTTTAAAATTTAAGTTGGGTGCTTGTAATTTCCATGTTTCGTGTGTTGGTTGTAACTTTGAAATATTAGGATACTTTGTGATTTTGAAGATGTTTTTGGTGTTTTGCAATTTTGAAATTTTGATAATATTTTTGAAAATTTTAAAATTTAAGTTGGGTGCTTGTAATTTCCATGTTTCGTGTGTTGGTTGTAACTTTGAAATATTAGGATACTTTGTGATTTTGAGGATGTTTTTGCAATTACTAAAATTTTGGGTTGCTTTTACAAAATTTAAATTTTGATCTTGATAATTTCAATTTGATGTGTACCGGTTATAAGTCTTGAAATGTTAGGGTTTTTTGCAATTTTTAACTTTTGAGGGAGTTTTATAATTTTGTAACTTTGAGGTTATTTTTATAAATTTTAAATTTTCAAATACCGAGGGTAATCCATTGAATTCATCTATGTTGTTTGTAAATTTTAAAATATCAGAATTTTAGGATGTTCTTTTATAATTTAAACTTTTGAGGTTGTTTCTATACTTTTTGAAATGTTGAGGGTGTTAATTGCAAATCTTGAGTTCTTTAGCGTTGTTATCCAAATTTCATGTTTGTTATTTTAAGTTTTGAAAAGTCAAGATGTTTTGTGTAATTTTGAACTTTTAAGGGTATTTTGTGTGATTTTTGAAACGTTTTGGGTTTTTTTTGTAATACTTCATGTATAATTTGTTAGCTATGTATAATTTCTTAATCTTATTTTTAAAATTGTTGAGCTATAGGTAGTTCACGTGGGATTAGTATAGGATATAATTAGTATTAGGATAGATTAAAATTTAAATAAAATATTCAAAATAATGTTTCATGTAGTTTATTAACCTTATTTTTAAATTGTTGGGCTATAGGATTAGGATAAGGATATAATTAAAATTAGAATAAATTAAGATTTAAATAAAATATTTAAAATAGTGAAGGGCAATATTGACTATGGAAAGATTTTCGTGAACTCGCTTTTAAAGGGAGTATGATTATTTAAAGACGTTAGAGTTTCAATATCGAAGATTTATAAATGATATTGTTTTAAATGATATTACTTTAAGACGTAGAGTTCCAATAAAGATTTATAAATTTACATTATCTAATTGCAAAGTGCGTACTTGTTCTATTCTAGAGTTTTTGCTTGATTTAACTATATTAATATGACAATTTGATACTCAAAAGCCTGAGTTTATACGTAACATTTCCCCAAACTCAAAAACTAAACTTTAGAAAAAAATTTGATTCTTCTCACTTTTATATTGATATTCTGGAGCATAATTAATGTTTATTTTTTTTTGCACTATTGAGTATCAAATTATCAAAATAGAATTTCATAATAATATATTTAAAAAGTGAAACTTTAGTATATTAAAATGCAAATAATCCTTTATTTATTTTAGAAACTATGTTAAGTCTAGGGATTTAGATATTATTTAATCCCATTGAATCCGAGAATATCTTTAGGACAAAAAAAAGAAGGACTCTGTCGCACATATGTGATATTTATCAAACCAAATAGCTGCAAGTGCTATTTCACGTACATAATATCTTTCGGAATTTGTATATATTTGGAATATTATAATTTCATAAAAATATGCATAGATTATAATTGGTTTTTTCCAAGTAACTTAGGCCCTGCTACATGTTACTATCCTTAATTATTCGAGTTTTATAAACTACCCATATCTATCACTCTGTTATCATACAACCACCCATGTACTTTTCCATCCATATTTCCATTAAAAATTATAATTGCCGGTTTTTCCCCTATCCTTATATAGGTCAAATTTTCTTGAACTTTGGACATTAAAGTTAAATTTTATTGAACTTTTGGGTATCCAAATTAAATTGTGCTGAACTTTGGGGGTATCAAAATTAAATTCTATTGAACTTAGGGGTATCAAAGTTAAATTCTGTTGAACTTTGGGCAAAAAAGAACTTTGGGGTGTTAGAGTGAAGAAGAAAGTAGACTTTGGGTTATTTTTGGCAAAGAAATTTTTTTGAAATAGGGCCTAAGTTAGGGGTGGTTCCTTGAAAAAAAAACCATTATAATTCTCAGTTTGAATTTTAAATATTAACGATGACCTTTTTTTCATAATATTAAATTCAGATAGCATTATCTTATAAATCATGTTGCAATTTCAAAATTAGAATTTTTTGGTTGGATTCATTGGCGGAAGGAGGTTGCGTCAAGAGGGGTCATGTGACCCCCCCCCCAACCCAAGCCACTTAAGTCTTCTAATTTGGATGGGAGCATTATACGGTCTTTCAATTGTTACCAATGTTTGGAGTATATGAGTAGTGGTTGGGTTGTGTATTACAAAGAGGTAGTGACCTTATCCACCTTTCATTGCTGTCGTAGTTTATCTTAATGATTTGAATTTTCTTGATATTGGTCCGTCAAATATTTAATAATTTGTAATATATCCCTCAAATCACTAAAATTGCTATGTAGTCCCTCAAATCTATTAGTCATTTCAAATTACCCTGATAGTTAGCTAATGTTTTGATCTGAGGTGAGTATTCCATTCAACTTAATTTTTGTCATAGGATTCTAGTTATACCCCTTAGTTCAAATTACTAGAATCCAACTCATCTTTTAATTGTTGAAACCAAATTGTGTTCTCAGACCCATTAATTTTGTGTTCTTTAGAACAATTTTTTTACACTTTTTCTTGAGATTTTTACTGTCAGAACAATTAATTGAGGATAGAAATGTAATCCACTGTAGGAGATCAATTGATAAATGCCTACTTAGTAACATTTTATCGAATCTCATGTTCTCAATACTATAAGTAACTATTGATGGTAATAATCACATAGTCAATTAGTCTAGGAGTTTCGTTTATTGGTGGGAGCTCGTAATCTTTCCCCGAATATCTGGTGAGAAGTCGGCTGGTTGGATCCTGCACAACAAGACAACCGTAAGGGGGGGGCTAATTCCCCGGTGGTTCCTCTGACGATCAAGTCAGTTGGTGTCTAAAATGGGAGGATTGTTAAAAAAAATCGCTGGAATTCTAGGGGTCTCTCTTATGAAAGCCAAAATAGCTTACCCCCAGCATGAGAACAGTCTTGCCTTTTATAGTCCGAGTAAAGGGTAGTTCTATCATTTTGGCCGAGATTGAGCTGACGGCTGAGTCAGATTTGACATCACAAGTGTCGCTTATTGGGTGGAGGAGAGTCACTTCGGCTAGGCATGGGCTAGCGGCTGAGTCAGATCCACCTTTACACATATCGCTTGCTGGGTGGTGGTAGTCCATTCGCATTAAATGAGATCTGATGGTTTCTGCGTGGTCCGATGTGTCTTAAAGTCTTAGGGGCGAAGTAAATGATGGCTCTGATCAGCATTAAATGTGATGGTGACAATTCGTCAGTGTGAGAACCGGCGCAACAGTATCCTGGGGAGTTGTCATAGGGGGCGCCGAGAAGCACCGCCTTTCGAGTCGCCTATGAGAGGGGTCGGCCGGCACTGGCTGGGTAGATGCTTGGCCGAGACGGCCGTGGGGTCGTCTCGATGGGAAGGGGTCGACTCGTACAGGCGCTTGGCCAGCTTGGCGTGGGATGCCGACTTGTCCCGCCTTTCGAGTCGACCCGGCCTAAGGAACTGGTGCTCATGCCGCGGAAGACTAGCCGGCTTATCCTTAGAGCAAGGCGCTTATCCGTTGCTAAATGCAGATTAATATCTGGGCTATTGAAGGACCATAACAGTAACGGTGCAATAATATATTAATTTTGGAAAATGGCTAATCGTGGAGGTAGTTTGTAAAAATATCATATTCAAGCTTAATGTCATCATTATTTTTTTGGCGAATTGGTTAGGTTAATTCTGACTATACTTTTAGAGTTGTAATACTCTTTTCTTTTTGTAAACAGTCATTATATACTATAATATTTGGTTGGGGTTTTGAGTTAAAAATCTTGATGTTATTGAATGTGATTGTTGATATAGGTTTTCTAGTATTCTTTTAAGAGAATAAATAAGAGAGCCCTCTCAAGCTCCAATTCTTGGCTACGCCACTGTTTGGATTTCAGTTTAAATTAACATTATGGGGGTGTCTGGCCATTCAAAAGTGAAATAAAATTATGTAAGTTACTTTTTTTTGCAAATAACTTTTACATCCACGTCAGCGTGCAAGTGGAATACAATGTTTGTTTGAAATACGAATTTATTGTTGAAAGTGCAATGTGAAGATGATGTTGCAAAACTAGATTAATTAGTAAATATAGTTAAAATTATTTTATTAAAATTTGTTACCATTTTATCACTTTCATGTGACTTCACCACTTATTTAGGGAAGTCAAAATTGCATTAAATCCTATGTGGCAACTTTCTTGCATTTCACTTTCATAACCACTTACATGCAAACAAACACATAAAATGTAAAAAGAAAGTCACTTTCTCACTTAACACCCCTATGTGTAAGTTTCAAGATAAGAATTGTGATTATCTTATCAGTTCTGATAACAAAAGATATGAATAAAATTAACAGTATTTTGTGGAACACTTAATTCTAAAATCTAGGATTAAAAGATAGGGTACTTTATTAGGATAAGATAATAATATTTAAAGATATTAATTAGGATATAGAATATGAGTAGAATGTAATATTTAAAAGGGTCAAAGGTAATATTGACCATGGAAAGTTCTTCCCAAAATTACACTTTTACAAGCGGTATCATTATGTTCAACTCTGTTCGTGATGCAAACTCAAATGAAAAGGGTAAATTTCACAAAACCCCGTGAACTTTGGGGGGTTTCGCTCTGAAATTGTATTCCCCTAGGCCTTTCTGAATTTTGGGGTTTCTTGCAAAACACGCTAACTTTCAAATTCTGATCCATAGACGCCCAAGCCGTGTTAATTGCATTGCCAGCCAATGAAGTGTAGAAAATAAATGCTTATTGATCCATCAACATGGTTAGACGGGGTCTGTGGAAAATTTTAATGTTTAAGGGGATTTTGTGAGACACCCTAAAAGTGCAGAGGGTTTATGGAAAAAAAACGTTCAGATACGGTGCTTTTTTTATTTATTTAACAAAAAATATCCATGTGTACTGTAACTGGACTCTAGCTAAGATCCAATCACAATCTTATGTCTTCCCATGTTTCTTATAGTTCAGATATATTTTAAGATATAGAAAATTTGATACCAATTCTAATATGGTTTAAGCTCAGTAGGCACATGGCTGAGGCTTCTTAGCTCTTTGTAGTGAGGACCAACTAAAGGTGGGCTTCTATGAGAGTAGCATGCAACACAAATGTTAGCATGTTGACAAAAGAGGAGTCCTAAAAAGCTGAGCACATGAAAATAAAATTCCATGTTCTTCAGACCGATATAATTACAATTATTCCAATATTGAATCAACACAGTCTTCTCATGTCGGGAAGAGGATAAGAATTATATTCCAAAGCATATGTAATTTCGTGTCACGCAAAATTTTGGCATTCAGTAAATAATTTATTTGGGTAGGATCTGATTAGTTTCAGAGTTTTAAGGATCTGCGACGCAGAAAATGTTGACTATGATTAGAATGTCGCTTCGTTGTAAATAGATAATTTGAAGATGGAGGACAGCTAGCGCTCTTTTCTTTTTTTTTCTTTTTTTTAAGTATGTACCCTGTTAGTAAAATAATGAAGGAGACAATTTCTGAGGCGTGAAACACTTTCCTTAAAGAATTATTTGCCCCACTTAATATTCAAATTTGTTTCGGGTTAATGTAAATATTCTTCCCAGGATACAACAGAAAAATTGAAAATTCCAGCAAGCAAATCTGAAATTTTCCACAAACTCTTTGTGAAATAAGTTTGTAGTATTGCAGATGTTTTTGAGAGAAACGTTTTTTTAAGAATGAAGTGAAAAACAAATGTCTGAAATCATAGGCTATTTATAGGTTTGAAAGAGTGTTTCCAACTGTCACAACTTTTCAAAACACTCCTTCAAAATAGACAGTCATTTTCTAACAGTCTAATTTCAACAGTCATTTGTCTTTTGATATTTTGATAAATTCGAATATTCAAAATAACAATAATGAAATAATATTAAAAATATATATATAAAAAAAGTTAAAATATTTTAGCGACAGTGGCAAGTGTGCTAAGTGCATCTAATAATCGCGTCAAAATCGCGCATTATTCGTGCTACCCGCACACGGGTTTAGAGGTCTATGCTTTGGCCCATTTATCAAAGCTCAATAAACATTAAATGCTTTTAAACCTCAAAAAGAAGGCTCAAGTATCCGATGTGGGACTATATTGTTTTTACAAACAATCCCCCACTTTGTTTGGAAAAACAAAATTTTAAAAAATATTATTTTATTTAAAAATAATATGCAATATTTACAAAATGAAATAAGTATACATATGTAAAGGTATCTTTCGATTTAAACCTTTACTTAGTACAAACACTTCAAAATTCTATCAAAGTCCTTAGTTGCCTTAGCATTAAACTAATTACTCTTTGTGATAGAACCGGAGAATGTCGTACATATACTAATCTCTTGTTTCAATGAGAATTAATATTTTAGCACTATTATAGCCTTGTGCTTATTCCCGGTTCATGAACTCTTTTAAAGAGCAAACCTCTAGCTCTTTTAAAAAGCGGCACCACTTCTAAGTTCATATAGGTGAAACGTCTACAATGTGTTCTCCATTACTTTAAACACACAACATTAATGTATTAGACTTTCATTAAGAGCACAACTCATCCTCTTATTTCGTAATGGACGATATTGACATTATCTTTTAGGGCTTAATGTGTCAATATCAATCAATCACTTTCAGAAACTTGTTATTACCCATTTAAACCTTTTAACTAGTTCAATTCTAGTAAATGGTCGGGTTACCATTCATAGTGATCTTAAATACAAGGTTTCAGCCCCATTTCACTTGATGTCATCTTTACTACCTCTCTTGCTAGAGGTTTTGTAAATGGATCAGTCAAGTTTTTATTTGTCTTAACATAGACAATTGTTATGACACTATCTTGTATCAAATGTCTCACATATTCATGTCTTAGACTTATGTGTCTAGACTTACCATTATATGTACAATTATAAGCCCTTGACAAAGTGGCTTGACTATTACAATGGATAGAATTAGGAGGCATTGAACTAGGCCATAATTTAATATCTAGCAATAAATTTCTAATCCATTCAACCTCTTTACCAGTTGTTGCTAAAGCAATGAATTCAGATTCCATGGTGGAGTGTGAGATACATGTTTGTTTCTTGCTTGCCCAAGAAATTGCTCTTCCACCAAGTGTAAAAACCATTCCAGAAGTGGATTGGTTGTCTCCAACACTAGTCATCCAACTTGCATCGGTGTATCCCTCTAACACAGCCAAATATTCATTATAGAACAAACAAAGATTTTTGATCTTCTTTAAATATCCAAAAATCCTGGAAATGCTTTTCCAATGTTCTACACTTGGATTACTAGTATATATACTTGATTTGCATACAGCAAATGCAATATCAGGTCTAGTACAATGCATAGCATACATTAAAGAACTAATTGCACTAGCATACTCAAGCTGTGTTACAGCTCTACCAGAATTGGCAGTCAATTTGACACTGGAATCAAATGGAGTGTTAACTTCTTTAAAACCAAGAAGATTAAATTTATTTAATATTTTTTCAATATAATGTGATTGGCTTAAAGAAAAACCCCGACTATGTTTTCTAACTTTAATCCCTAAAATAGTATCCGCTTCTCCTAAAATTTTCATTTTAAACATAGAAGATAAATACTCTTTTGTCTCATTTATGCCAATCATGTTTGTGTCGAATATTAACATGTCATCGACATACAAGCAAACAAGTACACCATAATTATCAGTGAATTTAGAATAAATACACTTGTCAGCACTATTATGTTTGAAACCATAAGACAAAATAACAGAATCAAAATTTTCATGCTACTGTTTTGGTGCTTGTTTAAGACCATAAAGAGATTTAATTAGTTTACATACTTTTCTTTCATTTCCTGGAAGAATCACTAGTAGAAAACTCACCATCCTAGACGGAATATTCCGTCTAGAAAACTCATCCTAGACGGAATACATCCTAGACGGAATACATCCTAGACGGAATACATCCTAGACGGAATACATCCTAGACGGAATACATCCTAGACGGAATATTCCGTCTAGAATGTGGCATTCTAGACGGAATTCCGTCTAGAAAACTCATCCTAGACGGAAATACATCCTAGACGGATTAAAAAACCGTCTAGGATATCTCTAGACGGTTAAAAAAAGCCGTCTAGGATGGTTCTAGAGGGAAATTCCGTCTAGGATGAGCATCCTAGATGGAAATTCCGTCTAGGATGCTTTAATTCCCCCTTTTTTTTTTCAAAATCTACTTTGTATGGCATATAATATCAACTATATATATGCACAATATTGCACAACACCAAATCATATTCATATCAAATCCAATCTAATTATATTCCAATATCAAATCCAATCTTATTCAAATAATACATTCACCAAAATACTAGAGCGATACATAAATTGTTTGCATAGATAATAACTAATTTTCAATACTCAAACTAATCAGAAGCAAAAAATATACAAAAATGGCCTGACTGTAAGCAAGAAGCATCGAGCCTTCAATTATATTTACGTTGCGCTTTGTTATACTTAGAACTTCCTTTACTGTGAGCCAGTTTTTAGGGTTATTTCTTTGAAATTATCTGAGCTTCCTTCTTAATCAATACCTTGAGCGACTCCTAGACCTTGATAAAGACCTGGAGAAGGATCTGCCACGTCAATACGGTGAGCATGAAGGAGAATACCTACAGAATAAAGGGACCAAGCACGAAACATCACATAAGACATGTGATCCAATGTCCCAAAGAATCACAGAAAAAATGAAAAGGAATGAAAAAGAATCCAACCTCGACCTTCTTGAGTACGACACCTGAAAAAACAAAGTAAAAAGAACTGGTTAAATGTTAAAACCCAGTTTTAACAAGGCGACAATGTAACAAATAATCACATGCCAAGGAAAATGAAGTATTTTGCTTGATCCAAAGAAATTTTGAAGAAAAATCGAGGGGAAAGAACAAACGGACAACACCTAATAAATTGACATGATAAATTGAGCTTTACTGATGATAACTAGTTCTTATTAGTGAAAAGGTTGTTTACAGATTAATACATTCATACTTCACAGTGAAAAAAAAAAACTAATCGTCTTGCAGAAGAGTAACCAGGCCTATATCAAGCAAAGGTTACATGAATTCTGGGGTAGAAAGAGATCAATGCTTCTAATTAACTGAAATATAGTGGAAAAGGCGAGGTAGCTCTTCAGGCAAACATTCCAAAAACCATACATAAAAAATAACGGTTGACACCAACCATCTAACTAAATAGCGCCATAAAAGCTACCTCCCATCTAAATATCAAGATTGGAAAATTTACAGAAAATAAATCAGATTATCATACCCTGAAAATAAGGCATAGCTCATTGAATACCAACAAATAGTAAATCCTGGTAATACCATTCCTTTGCATAATCCTCTGCATCAAGTCAAGTATCGAATCTATGCACAAACCTGGAAGCTGCATATTCAACCAAATTCACAAAATTAATCACAGTATGCCTTAGTATTCGCCCACGTGTGTGGTTACTGGTAAATCTACCTAAAAGCTATGTTATGTACAAAAGTAGAACACTGTAAAGATACTTTTATCTAATTTATTCAAAATTAATTTAAATTAACTTTTTCTCTCACAAGCTTAACAAAGTGAAATCAATCATACAAATATCCATTTATTCTAAGTTGCTGCGACATTTTCCCTGAATATAATATTTAAAGAAGTCAGTGTGAGATAAATATCTGAGGTAAAACAGGACTGAAATTTTCACAAGCCAAGCAGAATAAATCCACATATAAAATCTTTAGCTAACATCGGAAGGGGAAAAAAATGATAGAGTGCAATATCAACTTAGTGTTGGTACAGGCTAGACAAAATGACGATACTTCAAAAGCAAAACTAATAATATTTGTGCAAATTCAATCTAGTCCAAAATAAACAATTACTGAATACGCTGAAGCAAACAATCAAACACTTAGATCCCCCTAAACTTCAAGCAAACTAACATTAAATCTCTATTTTCAGCTTTCCGACGTCATGCATCATTATCTCCACATCAATTTTGTCAAAATTCAACAATCTTCTCATTAATCCCTGTAATAACTAAATGCTCATTTATGAATATACAAACTAACACTTTGCCAATTTTCTCAAAAATAATAATATATACAATATCAAAAATGGCAAACACAATGCAAATGTGAATTTTACCTTGATCCCCCTACACTTCTTCACAAGAAGCTCGATCCCGATGCCCGAAATCTCCATGCACCATTTCACCCCCAACCTCTCCAACCTCCCCCCGCACCCAACCGCCACCATCGCGAGCCCCACATCCGTCACCTCCAAACACTTATCCAGCCTCACCTCCCTCCAACCTCGGACACGCTGCCACCACCGCCTCCAACCCCCTCCACCCGACCCCACTCGCCCTCGAGAGCTTTTAAGGCAGCAGGGATTTTGAGGAGCGATCCAAAGAGTCCCTATATTTTGGGAGCTGCGGGATTTTGTGGCGGGATCGAAAATTACAATTTTTTGGCAGCGGCGGGATTTTGTGTAGGGATCGAAAATTTGGGAGGACCTCACGCGCATAGGGTTCTCTGTTTAATGATGTTTTTTATTATTCGTTGGGCCCCACTATTCTAGACGGAATTTCCGTCTAGGATAGTAGGACCCACAAATGAGTAACTAAATATGAGTAAAACTCCGTCTAGATTCTAGGATGTTATCTAGACGGATATTTCCGTCTAGGATGATTACATTATCGACGGATCAGTCTAAACAGACATTTTCCGTCTAGAATACTTTCTTTCTAGAGGGAAAAATATCCGTCTAGGATGGTGAGTTTTCTACTAGTGAATAAAACCTTCCGGTTGTTCCATATAAACTTCCTCATTTAAATCTTCATTTAAAAATACAGTCTTGACATCCATTTGATGCACAAATAATTTATATATAGATACCAAAGCAATCAGAATTCTAATAGATGTTATGTGTGCAACAGGTGCATATGTATCAAAATAATCTATGCATTCTTTTTGTCTAAACCCTTTGGCTACTAATCTAGCCATAGAACCATCAGAATGATATTTTTTTCTAAAAACCCATTTACGTCCTATAGGCTTTGATCCTTGATGTAAGTCTACTAAAATCCAAGTTTTATTACCCATTATAGAATCCATTTCATCATTTATAGCTTCTTTCCAAAATGAAGCATCTCTAGATGACATTGCTTCTATAAAGGTTTTAGGATCATCATCCGGATTAAAACTTATAGGATGTTTATTTAAAATATTGTTGTTCCTATCATCTTCAACAAGAAAGATAATTTGTTCTAGAGAAATAAAATCAAGGTAAAGATTTCTCTTTTCTTGCTCTAGTACTTCTTCTTGGTTCGATATTTCATTAGATGTACTAGTTTTCTTAGCATGAAAATCGAACTAGGAATATCGTTTGAACTAGGCGAATAGGAACATTTTCAACATTCTCTAATCAGAGAAAACTTATTTTTAAAGAATTCAACATCTCTAGATTCAACAATGGTATTAGAAGATAAATCAAGTAGTCTATATGCTTTACTATTTTCAAAGATATCCGACAAAAATACTTTTAATGGCTCTAGGTCCAAGTTTTGTTCTTTTAGGATCAGGAACTCTATAATAAGCCAAACACCCCCACACTTTAAAATATGACAGATTAGATTTTCTACCTTTCCATAATTCATAAGGGTTTAATTTTGACTTTTTAGAGGGAATTCTATTATGTATATAACATGCTGTGTAAAGTGCTTCTCCCCATAAATTTAAAGGTAACTTAGCATTATTAAGCATGCAATTTATCATTTCTTGTAAAGTTATATTTTTTCTTTGGGCTAAATTATTTTGTTGGGGAGTGTAAGGTGCTGTGCATTGATGAATAATGCCATGCTCTTCACAAAAAGTATTAAATTATTAGAAAAATATTCACCCCTCTATCGAACGTAACACTTTAATTTTCTTTTCAAGTTGATTTTCAACTTCGTTTTGTATTTTTAAACATGTCAAAAGCTTCATCTTTTGTTCTTAAAAGATAAACATACATATATCTACTGCAATCATCAACAAAAGTAATAAAATATCTTTTTCCTCCTCTAGTTAGCATGCCATTTAATTCACATATATCGAATGTATTAAATCTAAAACTTTAGAATCTTTATGAGAAACACTTGGAAAAGATTTCTTTGTTAATTTAGACTTAGCATAGATTTCACATTTATCAAATTCACCATTAAAGTTAATCAAGTCTAATTTTTCATATTTTTAAATAACGAAAATTTAAATGTGCTAGCGATCATGCCATAAATAAGAATATTTAACAATATAAGCAGAAGACATAACTTTATTATTAATACTGAGTTGATACATTCCATCACAAGAGTAGTCCTTTCCCACAAACATCCCGCTCTTAGACATGATTACATTGTTTGACTCAAAAGCAACCTGAAACCCTTTCTTACAAAGAAGATCAACAGAAACTAAGTTCTTTCTAATTTCGGGTACATACAGAACATTTATAAGAGTCAATTTCTTTCCAGAAGTAAAATCTATATCAACAGTCCCCTTTCCAGCAACTTTTGCACAAGCATTGTTCCCCATTTGCACTTCTGTAATTTTCGAATTTTCTTCAAATCCTTTGAACATGGATTTGTCCTTGCAAACATGGATTGTTGCACCAGAATCAAGCCACCATCCAGACTTAACAGAAGTCATATTGATTTCAAAAATCATAGCGACCAGATTCACTTCTATCATATTTGCAGAAGCCTTTGGTTTTGCATTATTATTTTTTCTGTGACGACATTCTTTAGCAAAATGTCCAGGCTTACCGCAAATAAAACAGGACCCCTTTTTCTTCTGAAAATTCTTTCTTTTAAAGTGTTGTCCACTTTTCTTTACTTGAAGGTTCCCATTTTTCATCGAAGATTTATTCTTTTCCACTATGTGGACCTTAGAATCACTTTAGACAGAATTTTTCGAACCACGTAAGCGTGACTCCTCTTCAATTCAAAGATTTTTCTAAAGTTATTCCAAAGAGATGTCCTCAGTTTTATGCATGAGTTTCTTCGAGTAATCTTTCCAAGTTGAGGGTAGTTTTGCAATAATTGTAGCAACTTGAAAAGATTCTGGAAGAACTATTTTGAGAACATGAATCTTATTAACCAGAACCTCCAATTCATGAACTTGCTCCAGGACAGATTTATCATCAACCATTTTATGTTGTAAATATTTTGCAATTAAATACTTGTTGCTACCTTCCTCCTTGGCTTTGTATTTAAATTCCAGTGCATTCCAGATTTCCCTTGCTGACTTTATTCTGGTGAAAAGATCATATAGCCGGTCCGAAAGTGTGTTCAAAATGTGACCGCGACACAACACTTCATCTTCCTCCCGTTTCGCCTTTTGTTTATTGATTTCTTCTATCTCGTCCTCAGTAGGTTGTTTCCCGTCTACACTTGGTTTTGGATCTTCTATAGGCTGCAGGTTGGGGTTGAGGATGTAGGAAATCTTTAATGCTATAAGAAGGAACATCATCTGGTCTTGCCAGCGGGAGAAATTATTCCCATCGAATCGGTCCAGTTTGACCATGTCTTGATTCATCACCTTGATTGACTCCGACTTCATTGTAGTAGATGTTAATTCTTTAAGATTGATTGTTAGTAAACTAATGAAGGAGACAATTTTGAGGTATGAAACACTTTCCTTAAAGAATTATTTGCCCCGCTTGATATTCAAATTTACTTCGGGTTAATGCAAATATTCTTCCCAGGATACAACAGAAAAATTGAAAATTCCAGCAAGCAAATCTGGAATTTTTCACAAACTCTTTGTGAAACAAGTTTGTAGTAGTGCAGATGTTTTTGAGAGAAATGTTTTTTAAGAATGAAGTGAAAAATAAATTGTTCGTGAGGAAAAATTGAGAAAATATAAAATTGATGCTATTCCTTCTTATTTACTTTAAAGAAAGAATGAGTACAATCTCTCAAATGCAATCTCTCTCTCTAACTGATTTAGATAAAAAAGAAATTATAAATTCCTCGATCGGTTGTCCGATTTACAAAAGAGAGAAAGATCGACGGAGATCCTTCCCTTTATTTAATGCCGGGTTCTTCGCGGTAGCGGTGGGAGCTTGATTCTTGTATACCGTGGACGATCCGACCGTCTTGACTCGTGGGACGAGGTTGAAAAATAACTCGCAAGAGCAAGTTTATAACTCTAGCCGAGTTAAGAACTCTTTGATAGAGTTGAACAGAACTTGCTAAACAAGTTTCAAACTCTGTCAAGTTATAATAACTCTTTGGAAGAGTTAATTTTAGAAAAGGATTAGTAATCCTTTTAGCCAAGAATGGCCGAGAAGAACTTGCCGTGCAAGTTTAAAAACTGTAATCGAGTTGAACTCTCTAGGAGAGTTGATGCCAGCAAAGGAGGTTTGATCCTTTCTTTAAAAAGAGACGCAGATTTTCGGTAAAACCTCAATATCTCTAAATCCAATCGGTAAAAATCAATCTTCACCGTTCAGAATTAGGAACGACGGGTGTTGAAGTTGGCCTCGAAGTTTCACGCTGATCAGACCACGGATGAAGGTCCGATCGTCACGCCGATCAGAATAGCGCAGAAGAAACCGTTCTCTGCACCCCTAGAACAACCGGCTTCGGTAAAATCTCAATATCTCCAAATCCAACCGGTAAAAATCAATCTTTACCATTCAGAATTAGGAACGATGGGTGTTGAAGTTGCCCTCCAAGTTTCATGCCGATCAGACTACGGATGAAGGTCCGATCGTCACACCGATCAGAATAGCGCAGAAGAAACCGTTCTATGCACTCCGGAACAACCGGCTTCGGTAAAACCTTAATATCTCCAAATCCAACTGGTAGAAATCAGTCTCCACCATTCAGAATTAGGAACGATGAGTGTTGAATCTTCCCTCCAAGTTTCACATCGATCAGACCACGGATGAAGGTCCGATCGTCACACCGATCATAGCTACACAAAAGTGACTTTTCTTTTCTCCCTCTTTCTCTCCTTTTTTTTAGTTCTCCGGCCAACCTTTGTCAACCAGCCCCCCCTTTGGCTGTGAAAACCCCCATTTATAGGGATTAAAGGGGTGTAACCAACTCCTTAAAATTTTCCTTGATGAGGGTTTAGTGGGGTGTAACCGCCTCCCCTTAAATCTCTCAAACGGTTTAGAAACCGTTCAACTCGTGTTTGAACGAGTCAAAAAGCGAATTCCGCGTTTTATGAGCAACCTCTGCGTCTGTATTTTAGAGCAGAAATGCGAGAGTGGATCTCCGCGTTTTGGAGCGGAAACGCGGGCACGACCCTTGCGTTTTGAGCTTTGAACGCGGTCGTGAGCTCCGCGTTTTGGAGCTTGGACGTGGTCTTGAGCTCCGCGTTTTGGGCTTTGAACGTGGTGATGAGATCCGCGTTTTGAGCTTTGAACGCGGCCATGAGCTTCGCGTTTTGAGTTTTGAACGCGGCCATGAGCTTCGCGTTTTGGGCTGAAACGCGGGGGTGGCCTTCGCGTTTTATGTTGAAACGCGGGGATGACCCTCGCGACTTTATTCCGGCAATCCGACAAGCCGGGGATTCAGATCATAATTTATCAACTTCGTCAAAGAGGCGTCAAAGCGGCGTAGCGCCGAGCTTCGTCAACTTGCAAAGGCCTTGGAACAGGTTGATGGAATCCGCTACTATGCAGACTTGGAGTCCAGGAAGCGTCAGCCGCCTCAAATCACTTGCAATTCCTCCAAGCCATCGACCGACGGATGGGTTCTCGTCAAGAGAACTCGTTTGACCCTGAAAGAGCGTATTCAGAAAAGCCGTGCACATGCCATTCAAGCTCGCGCTCTTACAAGAAAGGCACAAGACTTGAACAAGAAGGAAGTGGTCAAAAAACCATAAAAATCCCATCAAGTCTGGGTGCCAAAGTCCAAGACGGCACAAAAATCAGAGTGCAACAGTAGAATCCTCCTTCTACGCCGGCCTTGATCGGGCTCGGCCGAGATTGGGGGTCGCGTATGCACTCCCGTCAAACCGATCACTACCCAAAGGTGTCCTGTCACATCCAAACAAACCAGAACACCTCAATGTACGTGTTTGTGCGCCGTGCATAAGAGAATTCCAGTCGCGTCTAGACTGGGGGTTCATGACGAAGCCAAGAAGTCCGTTAAGACTCCACGCTCGCAAGGAGGTGGTTTTAAACGAGCGACTCCTGATGCGACCTTGGATCGTTCAAAGGCGACAACAAATAAGCCCGAGAATGTCAACAAGGTTCTTCATCCCCAAAAGAAGACGTGTCCGTCAAAAGACAACGTTATACTTGGGGTACCGCACCAACAAGCAATGGATTGCTCCAATGAGCTGCACCATCAGGCTGGGGGTGTGAAGAAATCTCAAAAGGAGAGTGTTCAAGAAATCAGCTCTCACTCTCCATACGGGAGACCTATCAGGACAGTATCGTCAAAATGTAGCTGCCCCAGGACCGTTTCACAAAAGGTCTCGATGTTTGAGAAACTTACTGCTGAAGCGTCGAAGCCCAAGCCAAAATGCTTCCACTAGAGAAAATCCTCCCTCCAGGATGATGAATTCCTTAAAGTCACCATCAACATGGTTGGCAAAGAAAAGTCGGCAATTACTTCAAAAGTCTCTAATCCCGACTTTTCTCCTGGAAGAAAAATTAATTCAGGGATAGCTTAACGGATGTCTCAGCTCCAACTAGAAGCCGTCGGACATAGGGATTACCCGGAGATCCATGAACGACTATCCTCGAGCGATGAACTTTTAGATACTTGCTCCGCAATGGCCTCTGACGATACAATGTCCAGCACGGGACAAGCTCGGGAGGCGTTCATTGTCACTCCTGACCAGGTGACCCAAATAATTCAGGACGCTCTAGCCAGGCAAAAGAGAACTTCAAGTTCGAAATGGAGATGGCTATGCAGCAGATGAGAGAGATGCATGACCAATAAATCAGAGCTCTGACGAATCATCAGGGTGAAACGAGTCGTCGCAGTAACGCCGACCAAGAAGAAAGCGACTCAGACAGGGACGAAGATAGCAATGCAAATATCCAAAACTCTGGGGGTGGTCTCGTTGTTCTTCCTCAAAATCGTCTGAAGGAAAATGCAGGCGAGGATGAGATGATGAAAGAGCTAGAGAATAAGGTCAACGCCTTGATTTCCGCTCAAGAGGTAAAGAAGACTGGGATGCCATGTCCGTACCCAAGAGAGTGGGAGTCGATCCCATATCCGTCGAAGTTTAATTTAATTAACTTCATACCGTTCGACAGAAAGGGGTCCCCCACTCAGCATTTGGTCTATTTCAAATCCCACTTGGGCGTTATTTCTGGTAACGAGCCCTTGATGGTTCGGTCATTCGTTGGCACTCTTCGAGGAGCTGCCTTCGATTGGTACCGCCGTCTCAAGCCAGGGAGCATCAATAGTTGGGACGACATGGAAAGCTCGTTCCTCAATAATTTCTTTGACGACGACATTGAAGTGTCGATCGGAACCCTTTTGGACGAGAAGCAGAAGGATGGGGAGTCTGTTGACAGCTTTGTTAAACGCTTCCGCAACAAGGCTATGAACTGCAGGGATCCTATCACAGAGGAATTCATTCTGCGGACGTGCCACAATAATCTTTCCATCAATGTCTTGGAAGTCCTGGGGGTTGCACCGCCCAAGATCTGGAAAGAGCCGAAGAGCGGGAGCAAGGCGGCGCTTTCTCAAAAGGAAAAAGGCCGAAAGAGGCCAACCGATGGATAAAGTGCCTGCAACTGCTGATGACATTCATCAACAGCAACCTTGGGGGCAACAAAGGACTCCTAAGTTGAGATTCCAAGAGGAGTATTCTTTCGATGATGATGAAGTTCCAACCATCTTTAAATATCTCCTTGCTAACAACAAAATCAAGCTGCCACCTATCATGAATCAGGAGGAAGCTAGCAATACTTCGGATCTAAAGTATTGTGCGTATCACAGGAGGGTCCATCACCCCACCAAGGCTTGTATTACTCTGAAAAATAACATCCAAGCCTTGGTTGACGCCGGCGTCATAATGCCAAAATAGGCCAAACAAGAATGGCATACACTCCGACAGGTATACGAGTATAAACTGCTCTCTTTCCTCCGATGAATATAAGAGGTTAAACTGTTCCTCCCTTACTCCAATAGGGTATACGAGTATAAACTATTTCCTATTTTGTCGAGAAGTTCCTGGAGAATATTTTTCTTAAGGATAACTTGACAATCCCCAATTCCCTCCCACTGTGATACTCCAATAAGGTATACAAGTATAAACTATTTCCTATCTCTGGCGAGAAGTTTCTGAAAAATATTTTAAGGATAACTCGACCACCTCCAAATGGGTATATGAGGATAAACTAATTTCTGAAACTCCAGTAAACATATGAATATAAACTGTGTTGACGCCGGCCAATGCGTCATAATCACCGATTGAAGGTTGAATTTCAAGAGAAAATTTTTGACGCCGGTCAACACGTCACATCTCAAGAAAATTTCTCCCGCTGTAGTCAGTCCTACGACAAGCATCATAGTAGAGAGTTCACCGATTAAAGGATGAACCCTCAATTCCCCCCCCCCCCATTGTGGTTAGCCCTACGCCAAGCGAAGCAATGGAGAATTCGTCGATTGAAGGTGTTAAAGAATCGGATGGTCAGTTCGACGACAACTCACTAACACGAGCTAAAGCAAATATTTCATTCATCAGCCTCGGGTCAAGATTTCGGCAATCGATGATAGAAATGCGGCAGCGACACTTTCGAGCATCCTACGAAGTACTGGATAGTCCGAAAGAATTGGAGAAGTCAAGACTCGGAGCCATTTTCAGGTCCTGTTATGCCGACTGAAGGTTCGGGCCTATCATATTCAATGTAGTTCGGCTTCTTCTATAAAAAGCGAGACCGAAACACTTTGGAGGGGGTATAAGTAGGCGTTGAAAATTGTCTATAAATCCCCGAATATAGCTCGTGATGATGAGAATGACCGACGAGCCATCCGACGACGTGACGATGAACCGTTGACAACACAAGCGACGCCAACGCATGAAGCAAGCCGACGAAATGCATAAAGCGAGTCGACGAGGCGTCCAAGTCAACGAAGCCACAGACTAATCGCGAGCGAAGGGATAAACCCAACTATGAAGCTCCGGACCAACTAGATCAACCAAACCAAGACCCGGAACATCGAAAAATGGCGAAAGAGGTCCGGAACCGCCCTCAGGGGCTCGATAAAAACCGAACCACCTGGGGGTGGCTCGGCCAAAGTCGAGCCAACCCAAGGTGGCTCGGTGGCCGAGCCACCACAGGGTGGCTCGGCCTAGGGGTGGCCGAGCCACCTAGGTGGTGGCCGGGCCACCTAGGTGGCTAGGCGGGCTTTGGGCCCGCCACCGCATCCGCCAAATGCTATAAATTGAGGTGCAAGGCTCATTTGTAAGGGGCGATTTTTTTTGAGGCGAATTGAGAGGCGAAGCTCTGCCGGGATGGGATCGACCTTTCATCAACTCCGTGATCGACTCGGCGATCAACTCGAAGATCAACTCCGTGACGATCATCATCAAGCAAGGAGTTCGAGGAGTCTAAGATCAGATCTACCCTCTGGATTAAGTTTAGTCTTAATCCCAGGGTCCGTGTGTGATTTCGCTTGGTCGATCTCACCCACTCCGGCAATTATCTTCCTCGTGAGGTAATTCCCGTCGGTGATTATTTCTTTGTGAAGTAATCTTATTTACATTGTGAAGTAATCCCGCGAATCTGTAAACTTAGCCTCCGAGATCGGCGTCGGGATTCGATTGCTGGTCCACGGGCGGAATAGAGTTCCGGCAGAGCAAAGACACCCATGCAGCGAGGATCCGATAAACGGGTCCCGCTTGTTCAAAAGGAGAAAGTCAGAATCTTTTGATTGGTTTATTATAAAACCTTATAAAAGGCGATTTTTGAATCTCGTTGTGGCTTTCGAAGTTTGCAACGAATTCAAGCAATGACAATCATCCCAGTTTTCCCTGCGAACACACGGGGACCAGCCTTGTCCTCTTTCTGAGAGTAGTGTTATGTGAAATTTTAATCAACAAGTTCGCTTAATAATACTAGTACAGTCCACAGAAGAAGCATCGTTGAAATTTCCACCAGAACTGAACATAAATATGAAACTCCCATGAGTTAAAATCACATGATTCATGTCGGAAATGATATGCAACGTCATCCTTGTTATTATTGACTCCTGTATGAGATTCTGCATGTCCTCAAGCTAGCAAAAATATTTTAAATTAGAATAAAACAAGGGAAAATTGTGTCCAGCCCCAAAATGGAAAGCCCATGTGAGACCCCTCTATTTTGGGCCATGAGTTTCGCCCCAAATACACCAGATTGTGTCCGTGCCCCAAAAATGGTGCCATGTGAGCAGAGAGAAAGATAGCGGTGAAGTTACTATCCTACCCTCAGGCGTGACCAGAACTGAACCGAGCCTCCCCTTCCTCTCAAGTACTCTCTCTCCTCTTGGCCTTCAACTGCTCAAATGACCACCGAAAATCCCAAACATCTCTAATTTCGATCTAGGGTTTTCGCTCTGGAGGAAAATGTCGTCGAAGGAAGCCTGGTTAACGATTTGAAGTCGAAATTGCGAAGGATAAACCCTATGAAGCTCGGACCAACTAGATCAACCAAACCAAGACCCTAACATCAAAAATGGCGAAAGAGGTCCCGAACCGCCCTCGTGGGCTCGATAAAAGCGAACCACAGGGGTGGCTGGCCATTGAGCCAACCAGGTGGCTCGGTGTGAAACCACCACAGTGGCTTCCCTAGGGTGGCGAGCCACCTAGGTGGTGGCCGGGCCACCTAGGTGGCTAGCGGCTTTGGGCCCGCCGACCGCATCCGCCAAATGCTATAAATTGAGGTGCAAGGCTCATTTGTAAGGGCGAGATTTTTTGGAGAGAGGTCAAGCTCCGCAGGATTGGGATCTGACCTTTCATCAACTCCGTGATCGACTCGGCGATCAACTCGAAGATCAACTCCGTGACGATCATCATCAAGCAAGGAGTTCGAGGAGTCTAAGATCGATCTACCCTCCGGATTAAGTTTAGTCTTAATCCTGTGGTCCGTGTGTGATTTGCGCGATTCGATCACCCTCCGGCAATTATCTTCCTCGTGAGGTAATTCCGTCGGTGATTATTTCTTTGTGAAGTAATCTTATTTACTTTGTGAAGTAATCCCGAATCGTAAGCTGCCTCCAGATCGGCGCCGGGATTTCGATTACGGTGGTCCACTGACGAATAGAGTTCCCACAGCAAAGACACTCCATGCAAGCGAGGATCCGATAAACGGGTCCCGCTTGTTCAAAAAGGAGAAAGTCAATCTTTTGATTGGTTTATTATAAAACCTTATAAAAGGCGATTTTTTACGAATCTCGTTGTATATTTCGAAGTTTGCAACGAATTCAAGCAATGACAATCATCCCAGCCTCACAACACCGGGACCACCTTGTCCTCTTTACGAGAGTAGTGTTATGTGAAATTTTAATCAACAAGTTCGCTTAATAATACTAGTACAGTCCACAGAAGAAGCATCGTTGAAATTTCCACGAACTGAACATAAATATGAAACTCCCATGAGTTAAAATCACATGATTCATGTCTGAAATGATATGCAACGCCATCCTTGTTATTATTGACTGTATGAGATTCCGTGATGTCCTCAAGCTAGCAAAAATATTTTAAATTAGAATAAAACAAGGGAAAATTGTGTCCGTGCCCCAAAATGGAAAGCCCATGTGACCGGCCCTCAGATTTTGGGCCATGAGTTTCGCCCCAAATACACCGTATTGTGTCCGTGCCCCAAAATGGTGCCATGTGAGCAGAGAGAAAGATAGCAGTGAAGTTACTATCCTACCCTCCGACGTGACCGAACTTCGGAAGCCTCGCCTCCTTCCTCAAGTACTCTCTCTCCTCTTGGCCTTCTGTTCAGCGACCACAGAAAATCCCAAACATCTCTAATTTCGATCTAGGGTTTTAAAAATGTCGTCGAAGGAAGCCTCGGTTAACGATTTCAAGTCAAATTAGCGGCGACGAAGGAGAAAGATGAAGCGAAATCACAGGCGTCCGCCGCACGTCTTGAATCATCTGGGAAAGGCAGCACTGAGGAAGCCTCGAAGACCCTGTTGGTAATGCAAAGGGGCGAACCACGAGGTCGAGGCCGAAAGAGAAGACAAGAAGGGGATGATTCCAACCCCCAAAAGAAGTAAGTGCTAGGAAAAATCTAATTAAAGAACTTAACCCCTTTGGATGTTATCCAAACCGAGTTTCATGTTAATTCTAATCCTATACAGGAGAGTTAACCGATTTGTGTTTCATGTTAAGTCAAACCTAAATCGTGTTAAGTCTAATTTCAGTTCATGTCAAATCTAATGTCTTCTCATGTTAAGTCTATTTTTCATGTTAATTCCAATTTTGTTTGTGTTAAGTCTAATTGGTTTCATGTTAGGTCTAATTGGTTTCATGTTAAGTCTAAACTAGGTTCATGTTAAGTCTAATTTCAGGTCATGGCTAGTCTAATGTCTTTTCATGGTAAGTCTATTTTTCATGTTAATGCCAACTTTATTCGTGTTAAGTCTAATTTAGTTCGTGTTAAGTCCAATTTGATTCATGTTAAGTCTAAGTTAAGTTCATGTTAAGTCTAATTTAGTTCGTGTTAAGTCCAATTTGATTCATGTTAAGTCTAATTTTCGGTTCATGTTAAGTCTAATTTAGTTCGTGTTAAGTCTAATTTTCAGTTCATGTTAAGTCTAAATTCCAGCTCATGTTAAGTCTAATTGGTTTCATGTTAAGTCTAATTTGATTCATGTTAAGTCTAATTGGTTTCATGTTAAGTCTAATTTGATTCATGTTAAGTCTAATTGGTTTCATGTTAAGTCTAAATTCCAGTTCATGTTAAGTCTAATTATAAATACATGTTAAGTCTAATTTTCGGTTCATGTTAAGTCTAATTTTCACCATGTTAAGTCTAATTATAAATACATGTTAAGTCTAATTATAAATACATGTTAAGTCTAATTTAGTTCGTGTTAAGTCTAATTATAAATACATGTTAAGTCTAAATTCCAGTTCATGTTAAGTCTAATTATAAATACATGTTAAGTCTAATTTGATTCATGTTAAGTCTAATTGGTTTCATGTTAAGTCTATTTTTCATGTTAATTCCAATTTTGTTTGTGTTAAGTCTAATTTGATTCATGTTAAGTCTAATTTAGTTCGTGTTAAGTCCAATTTGATTCATGTTAAGTCTAATTTTCAGTTCATGTTAAGTCTAATTATAAATACATGTTAAGTCTAATTATAAATACATGTTAAGTCTAAATTCCAGTTCATGTTAAGTCTAATTTGATTCATGTTAAGTCTAAACTAGGTTCATGTTAAGTCTAATTGGTTTCATGTTAAGTCTAAACTAGGTTCATGTTAAGTCTAATTTTCACCATGTTAAGTCTAATTTTCGGTTCATGTTAAGTCTAATTGGTTTCATGTTAAGTCTAATTGGTTTCATGTTAAGTCTAAACTAGGTTCATGTTAAGTCTAATTTTCGGTTCATGTTAAGTCTAATTTAGTTCGTGTTAAGTCCAATTTGATTCATGTTAAGTCTAATTTGATTCATGTTAAGTCTAATTATAAATACATGTTAAGTCTAATTATAAATACATGTTAAGTCTAAACTAGGTTCATGTTAAGTCTAATTGGTTTCATGTTAGGTCTAATTGGTTTCATGTTAAGTCTAATTTTCACCATGTTAAGTCTAATTTTCACCATGTTAAGTCTATTTAATTTTCTACTAAACGCATTGCTTATCGTGAAGTGTTAGGCCTTTCATGTTAAGTCTAATTTGATTCATGTTAAGTCTAATTTAGTTCATGTTAATCCTAATTACTTTCATGTTAAGTCTAGTTATTTTAATGTTTTAAGGTTAATGGTGAATATGATCCGATCATAGTTGGAATGGTGAATGTATTACTTACGCCTTTGGTACTATGAGATGACCGACATAAGGAGATATGCCACCGTGTGAGATCTTGGCCTCAATGACAAATTGGGTCTGTGAGGGGAATCTTTTAGGAAGGGGACAATTAAAGCAAAGGCAAAACGGCTTCAATAATGCATCTAGAGAAGCCTATTGTGGAAGTTGGGCCATCTCTCCCAAACCCATGAGGAAAGATTTCAAGCCCAAGCGATTAAGATTAAAGGCTTAAGAATGAAGGAGCAGAAGAATGACTCCATAGGCCATGTAAGTTTTGTTAAGTCTTATTTCATGTTAAGTCTAATTTTCGGTTCATGTTAAGTCTAATTTTCAGTTCATGTTAAGTCTAATTTTCGTTAGCCTATTCCATTTCATGTTAAGTCTAATTTTCGGTTCATGTTAAGTCTAATTTTCAGTTCATGTTAAGTCTAATTTTCACCATGTTAAGTCTAAATTCCAGTTCATGTTAAGTCTAATTTTCGGTTCATGTTAAGTCTAATTTTCGGTTCATGTTAAGTTTATTTTTCGTTAAGCCTATTCCATTTCATGTTAAGTCTAATTTTCGGTTCATGTTAAGTCTAATTATAAATACATGTTAAGTCTATTTTTCGTTAAGCCTATTCCATTTCATGTTAAGTCTAATTTTCGGTTCATGTTAAGTCTAATTTTCGGTTCATGTTAAGTCTAATTTTCGTTAGCCTATTCCATTTCATGTTAAGTCTAATTTTCGGTTCATGTTAAGTCTAATTTTCGGTTCATGTTAAGTCTAATTTTCGTTAGGCCTATTACATTTCATGTTAAGTCTAATTTTCGGTTCATGTTAAGTCTAATTTTCGGTTCATGTTAAGTCTATTTTTCGTTAAGCCTATTCCATTTCATGTTAAGTCTAATTTTCGGTTCATGTTAAGTCTAATTTTCAGTTCATGTTAAGTCTAATTTGATTCATGTTAAGTCTAATTTTCGGTTCATGTTAAGTTTAAATTTTAGTTAAGTCCAATTTTAATACTTGTTAATCCTACTTTAGGTTCTGTCAAAGTAAAGAGAATTAGAAAATTGAGGAAGCCAAGAAGAACTCAATAGGCTATGTAAGTTTAATTTCTAGTTCATGTTAAGTCTAATTTCCGCTCATGTTATGTATTTCAAGTTAAATCTAATAGTAATTTCTATTAATCTCTTAAAATCTCAGATCATTGCAAAGCATCCGGACGATGCTTTTGAAAAGGAAGAGGAGGTGGAGGCTCGCCTATTGAGAAACAACCGATGTTTTGGAGAAATTCGCTAAATTTTGCAGACGATTACTGGTCGCGACAAAGCGGGGAAGAGTACATATTGTCAAGTATTTATGGTTGAGATTAGAAGACTCAACGGAATATTGGAATCTTTGGGAAGAAGTGGTGATGTTATAGACAGTCTTGAAGGAAAGAGTTAAGAAGAATTTACCAAAATAAGTAAGTTCTGCCACGGGTAGATGAAGAGGAACACCATTATCCCAAGAAGCATTATGTGATTCGAAGGGAGAGGATGAAGATGACCTTATGGATGAAGATTCCATGAAGAATAAGGTTGAGGAAGACCCCATGATTGAAAAAGTCAAGAGGAACCACTATGAAGGAAAAAGTTGATGATGAAGTCCCCAATGAGGGGAAACCAATGAAGTGAGGAGGAAGAGGAAGATCAATTTGAAGAAAGAGCAAGTGTTGTAGATTATTTGGCATGCAAAGGAAATTGTGCATAAAGGAATAGAGGAGAAGATTGAGAATAAGATTGAGGAGGCTATTGTAGATAAAGATGTAGAGGAAATCAGAATAAAGGAGTAGAGGAGAAAATTGAGGAAGCCAAGAAGAACTCAATAGGCTATGTAAGTTTAATTTCTAGTTCATGTTAAGTCTAATTCCATATCATGTTAAGTCTAATTCCATATCATGTTAAGTCTAAATTCCAGTTCATGTTAAGTCTACTTTTCATGTTAATTCTAATTGAAGTTCATGTTAAGTCTAAATTCCAGTTCATGTTAAGTCTAATTCCATATCATGTTAAGTCTAATTTCATATCGTGAAGTCTAATTTTCGGTTCATGTTAAGTCTAATTTTCGGTTCATGTTAAGTCTAATTTTCATGTTAAGCCTATTCCCATCTCATGTGAATTCTATTTTTCGATCATGTTAAGTCTAATTCCATATCATGTTAAGTCTAATTCCATATCATGTTAAGTCTAATTCCATATCATGTTAAGTCTAAATTCCAGTTCATGTTAAGTCTAATTTTCGGTTCATGTTAAGTCTAATTTTCGGTTCATGTTAAGTCTAATTCCATATCATGTTAAGTCTACTTTTCATGTTAATTCTAATTGAAGTTCATGTTAAGTCTAATTTTCGGTTCATGTTAAGTCTAATTTTCGGTTCATGTTAAGTCTACTTTTCATGTTAATTCTATTTGAATTAACATGATGTGTATAGAATTAACATGATGTATATTTGAATTAACATGATGTATATTTGAATTAACATGATGTGTATAGAATTAACATGATGTATATTTGAATTAACATGATGTGTATAGAATTAACATGATGTGTAATAGAATTAACATGATGTGTATAGAATTAACATGATGTGTAATAGAATTAACATGATGTGTATAGAATTAACATGATGTATATTTGAATTAACATGATGTATATTTGAATTAACATGATGTATATTTGAATTAACATGATGTATATTTGAATTAACATGATGTATATTTGAATTAACATGAAATGAAATAGAATTAACATGATGTATATTTGAATTAACATGATGTATATTTGAATTAACATGAAATGAAATAGAATTAACATGATGTGTATAGAATTAACATGATGTATATTTGAATTAACATGATGTGTATAGAATTAACATGAAATGAAATAGAATTAACATGATGTATATTTGAATTAACATGATGTATATTTGAATTAACATGATGTATATTTGAATTAACATGAAATGAAATAGAATTAACATGATGTGTAATAGAATTAACATGATGTGTATAGAATTAACATGAAATGAAATAGAATTAACATGATGTGTATAGAATTAACATGATGTATATTTGAATTAACATGATGTGTATAGAATTAACATGATGTATATTTGAATTAACATGATGTGTAATAGAATTAACATGATGTGTATAGAATTAACATGATGTATATTTGAATTAACATGATGTGTAATAGAATTAACATGATGTGTAATAGAATTAACATGATGTGTATAGAATTAACATGATGTATATTTGAATTAACATGATGTATATTTGAATTAACATGATGTGTATAGAATTAACATGATGTATATTTGAATTAACATGATGTATATTTGAATTAACATGATGTATATTTGAATTAACATGATGTGTAATAGAATTAACATGATGTGTATAGAATTAACATGATGTATATTTGAATTAACATGATGTATATTTGAATTAACATGATGTGTAATAGAATTAACATGATGTGTATAGAATTAACATGATGTGTAATAGAATTAACATGATGTGTAATAGAATTAACATGATGTATATTTGAATTAACATGATGTATATTTGAATTAACATGATGTATATTTGAATTAACATGATGTATATTTGAATTAACATGATGTATATTTGAATTAACATGATGTGTATAGAATTAACATGATGTATATTTGAATTAACATGATGTATATTTGAATTAACATGATGTGTATAGAATTAACATGAAATGAAATAGAATTAACATGATGTGTATAGAATTAACATGAAATGAAATAGAATTAACATGATGTATATTTGAATTAACATGATGTGTATAGAATTAACATGATGTATATTTGAATTAACATGATGTATATTTGAATTAACATGAAATGAAATAGAATTAACATGATGTATATTTGAATTAACATGATGTGTATAGAATTAACATGAAATGAAATAGAATTAACATGATGTATATTTGAATTAACATGATGTGTAATAGAATTAACATGATGTGTATAGAATTAACATGATGTGTATAGAATTAACATGAAATGAAATAGAATTAACATGAAATGAAATAGAATTAACATGATGTGTATAGAATTAACATGATGTGTATAGAATTAACATGATGTATATTTGAATTAACATGAAATGAAATAGAATTAACATGATGTATATTTGAATTAACATGATGTGTATAGAATTAACATGAAATAAAATAGAATTAACATGATGTATATTTGAATTAACATGAACTAAAATTGAATTAACATGAACTAAAATTGAATTAACATGATGTGTATAGAATTAACATGAAATGAAATAGAATTAACATGAAATAAAATAGAATTAACATGATGTATATTTGAATTAACATGATGTGTATAGAATTAACATGAACTAAAATTGAATTAACATGAAGTGAATTAGACTTAACATGAAGCGAAATAGAATTAACATGAACTAAAATTGAATTAACATGATGTGTATAGAATTAACATGATGTGTATAGAATTAACATGATGTGTAATAGAATTAACATGATGTATATTTGAATTAACATGATGTGTAATAGAATTAACTTGATGTGTAATAGAATTAACATGAAGTGAATTAGACTTAACATGAAGCGAAATAGAATTAACATGATGTGTAATAGAATTAACTTGATGTGTAATAGAATTAACTTGATGTGTAATAGAATTAACATGAAATAAAATAGAATTAACATGAAGTGAATTAGACTTAACATGAAGCGAAATAGAATTAACATGATGTGTATAGAATTAACATGATGTGTATAGAATTAACATGATGTGTAATAGAATTAACATGATGTGTAATAGAATTAACTTGATGTGTAATAGAATTAACATGAAATGAAATAGAATTAACATGATGTATATTTGAATTAACATGATGTGTAATAGAATTAACATGAAATGAAATAGAATTAACATGATGTATATTTGAATTAACATGATGTGTATAGAATTAACATGAAATGAAATAGAATTAACATGATGTGTAATAGAATTAACTTGATGTGTAATAGAATTAACATGATGTGTAATAGAATTAACATGAACTAAAATTGAATTAACATGAAATAAAATAGAATTAACATGCGGTGAAGTGGAATTAACATGTAGTTGTATAGAATTAACATGAACTAAAATTGAATTAACATGATGTATATTTGAATTAACATGAAGTGAATTAGACTTAACATGAAGCGAAATAGAATTAACATGAACTAAAATTGAATTAACATGAACTAAAATTGAATTAACATGAACTAAAATTGAATTAACATGATGTATATTTGAATTAACATGATGTATATTTGAATTAACATGAACTAAAATTGAATTAACATGATGTGTATAGAATTAACATGATGTGTATAGAATTAACATGATGTATATTTGAATTAACATGATGTATATTTGAATTAACATGATGTATATTTGAATTAACATGATGTGTAATAGAATTAACTTGATGTGTAATAGAATTAACATGATGTATATTTGAATTAACATGAACTAAAATTGAATTAACATGAAGTGAATTAGACTTAACATGAAGCGAAATAGAATTAACATGAAGTGAATTAGACTTAACATGAAGCGAAATAGAATTAACATGAACTAAAATTGAATTAACATGATGTGTATAGAATTAACATGATGTGTAATAGAATTAACTTGATGTGTAATAGAATTAACATGCGGTGAAGTGGAATTAACATGTAGTTGTATAGAATTAACATGATGTGTATAGAATTAACATGATGTGTATAGAATTAACATGATGTGTATAGAATTAACATGATGTGTAATAGAATTAACATGATGTATATTTGAATTAACATGAAATAAAATAGAATTAACATGAAGTGAATTAGACTTAACATGAAGCGAAATAGAATTAACATGATGTGTATAGAATTAACATGAAGTGAATTAGACTTAACATGAAGCGAAATAGAATTAACATGATGTGTAATAGAATTAACTTGATGTGTAATAGAATTAACATGAAATGAAATAGAATTAACATGATGTGTATAGAATTAACATGAAGTGAATTAGACTTAACATGAAGCGAAATAGAATTAACATGAAATGAAATAGAATTAACATGATGTATATTTGAATTAACATGATGTGTAATAGAATTAACTTGATGTGTAATAGAATTAACTTGATGTGTAATAGAATTAACTTGATGTGTAATAGAATTAACATGATGTGTATAGAATTAACATGAAATGAAATAGAATTAACATGATGTGTAATAGAATTAACTTGATGTGTAATAGAATTAACATGATGTGTATAGAATTAACATGAACTAAAATTGAATTAACATGAACTAAAATTGAATTAACATGATGTGTATAGAATTAACATGAACTAAAATTGAATTAACATGATGTATATTTGAATTAACATGAACTAAAATTGAATTAACATGATGTATATTTGAATTAACATGAAGTGAATTAGACTTAACATGAAGCGAAATAGAATTAACATGAACTAAAATTGAATTAACATGATGTGTAATAGAATTAACATGAAGTGAATTAGACTTAACATGAAGCGAAATAGAATTAACATGAAGTGAATTAGACTTAACATGAAGCGAAATAGATTTAACATGAAGAGAATTAGACTTAACATGAAGCGAAATAGAATTAACATGAAGTGAATTAGACTTAACATGAAGCGAAATAGAATTAACATGAAGTGAATTAGACTTAACATGAAGCGAAATAGAATTAACATGAAGTGAAATAGAATTAACATGAAGTGAAATAGAATTAACATGAATTAAAATAGATTTAACATGAAGAGAATTAGACTTAACATGAAGCGAAATAGATTTAACATGAAGAGAATTAGACTTAACATGAAATAAAATTAGACTTAACATGAAGCGAAATAGAATTAACATGAAGTGAATTAGACTTAACATGAAGCGAAATAGAATTAACATGAAGTGAAATAGAATTAACATGAATTAAAATAGATTTAACATGGAGTAGAATAGAGTTAACATGAAGTGAATTAGACTTAACATGAAGCGAAATAGATTTAACATGGAGTAGAATAGAGTTAACATGAAGTGGAGTAGAATTAACATGAAGTGGAGTAGAATTAACATGAATTAAAATAGATTTAACATGGAGTAGAATAGAGTTAACATGAAGTGGAGTAGAATTAACATGAAGTGAATTAGACTTAACATGAAGCGAAATAGATTTAACATGGAGTAGAATAGAGTTAACATGAAGTGAATTAGACTTAACATGAAGCGAAATAGAATTAACATGAATTAAAATAGATTTAACATGAAGAGAATTAGACTTAACATGAAGCGAAATAGATTTAACATGGAGTAGAATAGAGTTAACATGAAGTGGAGTAGAATTAACATGAAGTGGAGTAGAATTAACATGAATTAAAATAGATTTAACATGAAGAGAATTAGACTTAACATGAAGCGAAATAGAATTAACATGAATTAAAATAGATTTAACATGGAGTAGAATAGAGTTAACATGAAGTGAAATAGAATTAACATGAATTAAAATAGATTTAACATGGAGTAGAATAGAGTTAACATGAAGTGGAGTAGAATTAACATGAATTAAAATAGATTTAACATGAAGAGAATTAGACTTAACATGAAGCGAAATAGAATTAACATGAATTAAAATAGATTTAACATGAAGCGAAATAGATTTAACATGGAGTAGAATAGAGTTAACATGAAGTGAATTAGACTTAACATGAAGCGAAATAGATTTAACATGGAGTAGAATAGAGTTAACATGAAGTGAATTAGACTTAACATGAAGCGAAATAGATTTAACATGAAGAGAATTAGACTTAACATGAAGCGAAATAGATTTAACATGAAGAGAATTAGACTTAACATGAAGCGAAATAGAATTAACATGAAGTGAAATAGAATTAACATGAAGTGAAATAGAATTAACATGAAGTGGAGTAGAATTAACATGAATTAAAATAGATTTAACATGGAGTAGAATAGAGTTAACATGAAGTGGAGTAGAATTAACATGAAGTGAAATAGAATTAACATGAAGTGAATTAGACTTAACATGAAGCGAAATAGATTTAACATTATATTGCTTATACTTTACCTAATTCCGTGAAAGTACGCTTGCCCACTGAGCGTAGTTCATGACAATATTATATGCCCTTTCGTTTATCGCCTTAATGTCGCCCATATAATCGTTCCATTCTGCTTTAGTATACTTGTAACAAGCTGATTGTAATAGATTACCCAGAATCTGAGTATCCTTTGCCTTTAGTCCCAAGTCCTTCAATTTTGACCTGAAATTTTCCACTAGATGTAGAACACATCTGGAGTGTAGAGCATCTGAAAAAAACTCTCTAACAGCTTCTCTGATTCCCTTATCCGCATCCGATATTATAACTAGCTGATGTGGAGGATTGTATGGATCTGCCTTTCATAGAGTATAGACCACAAACCTGTCAAAATTTGCAATTAACATACTGAATTTAAAATAAACACGAAACAAGTTAGGCATGAAATGAAATTATACTTAACATGACTCAAAATAAGTATAAAGATAGCCTAGAAAGATAGAGTATTGACATAAAACCTTGTAAGAACCACTTCCAGTTAACGTTATTTTCTTGATCGCATATGCAATAGGCTAGTGGAAATATCCCCTGATTTCCATCGTATGCTACAGCGCTGAGGAGTATTCCTTTGAATCGATCTTTCAGAAAGGTCCCATCCAAAAATATAAGTGGTCGACAACCACGCAAAAAACCATTTATGCAAGCGGCATAGCAAATGAATAATCTTGTAAACCTTCCCTCATTTTGTTCAACATGAATATAGCTTCCTGGATTTGTCTCCTTAACATTTTCTACATACCTAAATTTCATGTTAAGAAAAAGAGCTAGAATTAACAAAGGAAATAGAATTAACATGCAATGAAATAGAATTAACATGCAATGAAATAGAATTAACATGCAATGAAATAGAATTAACATGAAGTTCAATAGCATTAACATGCAATGGAATAGAATTAACATGAAGTGAGATTGAATTAACATGAAGTTGAATAGCATTAACATGCAATGGAATAGAATTAACATGAAGTGAGATTGAATTAACATGCAATGGAATAGAATTAACATGCAATGAAATAGAATTAACATGCAATGAAATAGAATTAACATGCAATGAAATAGAATTAACATGCAGTGAAATAGAATTAACATGCAGTGTAATGACTTGCATTCCATTCATAAAATTAATTTGTATAGGATAGATACTTTACCATCGTAATTGATCATAGGACTCATGAGCATCACCGTATAATTGTTCTTGTGCTCTTTCTTTACCCCACCATACCTTACTATACTGACCCTTAGCCCAAAAGAACTTAAAAGCTCCTTCTTTACATCAATAGAGTATATTCGGCCGGTCCTTTAACATGGGTTGTAATTGGGTCGCAATGAATTGTCGGGAGGCCCTACGTTGGTAGGCATTATTGCCATGCTGACCACAAGTGTGATTGTTCACGAACTTTTTTATTTCAAGTCTATTTTCATCTTTGGGTGGAGAGGCAAATAACATCCACGGGCAACTTTTGGTTTTCTTAAACCGGCAACAAACTCGAATACGCTTTGGTTCATTCTTTTCAAAATCGTACTCAAATTTTTTGGCAAACGAATAGTATTGCAAAGCTAATCTTAATTCTTTGGCCCGATCAAATCGTTGCCTCCTCGTTAAAGCATTGTGCCACCAAGCAGAATCCTCTCAGTATTGTTTATCATGTCATCAATCATCATAACATTTTCCGATAGGATTATCATTGGGAATCCTATCCAAAGACTAACTGAATCGAAGTAGATGTCGGCCGTACGTCGCAATCTTTATTTTTGTGCTGTAAATGTTTTGAATAGAAACAAATAATCAAAACTAATCATATAATTAGACTTAACATGAACTAATATTAGACTTAACATGAAGTAGAAATACACTTAACATGAAATAAAATTAGACTTAACATGAAGTAGAATTACACTTAACATGAAATAAAATTAGACTTAACATGAAATAAAAATTACACTTAACACGAAGACAAATTAGAATTAACATGAACTGAAATTAGACTTTACTTAAAAATTTGACTTAACATGAACTAAAATTAGAGTTAACATCAATTGGAATTAGACTTAACATGAACCGGAGTTAGAGTTAACATGAAAATTAGACTTAACATGAAATAAAATTAGACTTAACATGAAATAGAATTAGACTTAACATGAAATAAAATTAGACTTAACATGAAATAAAATTAGACTTAACATCAACTGGAATTTAGATATAACCCGAAAATTAGACTTAACATGAACTAAAATTAGAGTTAACATGAAAATTAGACTTAACATGAAATAGAATTAGACTTAACATAAAACTCTTTTGACTTAACATGAAATAAAATTAGACTTAACATAAAACTCTTTTGACTTAACATGTAACGCCATAAATATTGAACTTATTGGTCTTCTAGATCTTGTCGGTCTTCTAGATCTTGCTCCTCGTCATAGATAATTAAAGAATCCTGTTACTTGAGTAGCTTTCACGTGAATCTCTTTTAACCCAACATTGCGGCAATGCTCCATCATAGATGCGGATCACCTTCGTTCTCAATGGGAAAATTGAGGTTGTCAGATGTTGCTTCATCCTTGTATGACAAAGATAAAGACTCATATGGGATTTTTAACCTCTCGACGATGAAATTTGATATCCTTCATGGTGGTTACGAATTAATCTTTAAGAAAACGGCTTTGTCACGATGAGACCACGCAGATGATATCCTTCTACCATTATGAAGGGAAGGTAGAAGGAGTAATGGCGAAGGAGTAATGGCGAATTTTAGGACAAGAAGAGTTTTCAAGAGCAAAAGCATATAGTTATTGCTCATGATCGGGTCAAAAAGGCTAGTGGCCGAGCCACCTAGGTGGCCGCCACCTAGGTGGCCGCCACCTAGGTGGCCGCCACCTAGGTGGCTAGCGCTTTGGGCCCGCCACCGCTTTCAAATGCTATAAATTGAGGTGCAAGGCTCATTTGTAAGGGGCGAGATTTTTTGGAGAGAGGTCAAGCTCGCAGATTGGGATCGACCTTTCATCAACTCCGTGAGCCGATCATCATCAAGCAAGGAGTTCGAGGAGTCTAAGATCAGATCTACCCTCTGGATTAAGTTTAGTCTTAATCCCAGGGTCCGTGTGTGATTTCGCTTGGTCGATCTCACCCACTCCGGCAATTATCTTCCTCGTGAGGTAATTCCCGTCGGTGATTATTTCTTTTGTGAAGTAATCCCCAGACTGTAAACTTTCCGATCCAAAGATCGGATTTCGACACGGTGGTCCACGGACGGAATAGAGTTCCCGGCACAGGCAAAGACACCCATGCAAGCGAGGATCCGATAAACGGGTCCCGCGTTTGTTCAAAAAGGAGAAAGCTGTAATCTTTTTGATTGGTTTATTATAAAACCTTATAAAAAGGCGATCTTTTTCTAAATCTCGTTGTAAGCGCTCGAAGTTTGCAACGAATTCAAGCAATGACAATCATCCCAGTTTTCCCTGCGAACACCTGGGGACCAGCCTTGTCCTCTTTCTGAGAGTAGTGTTATGTGAAATTTTAATCAACAAGTTCAGTGCTTAATAATACTAGTACAGGTCCACAGGAAGAAGCATCGTTGAAATTTCCACCAGAACTGAACATAAATATGAAACTCCCATGAGTTAAAATCACATGATTCATGTCGGAAATGATATGCAACGTCATCCTTGTTATTATTGACTCCCTGTATGAGATTCTGCATGTCCTCAAGCTAGCAAAAATATTTTAAATTAGAATAAAAACAAATACGCACGCCAATCACGGACATTTAAAAACAGATGTCACATGTATCAGGCCATTAGAGAATAGGGGTTTTCCTACTTTGAAGTAGCAGGAGTGAAGTAAAAACTTAAAAAGATCCATAAATAAAAAGTAAACTAAAACGGACAGCTGTGATCTGCTCAAAATTAACAAAACTAAACGTAACCTAGACCACCAAGAATTCACAATGAGCAAAGGATTGTGTAAATATTGGTTGTTTATATAGTTCTTTTCCTTTGTATAAATTTAGTTTCCATTATCCTTTACACTGTCATTAAAATTCATTTAACCACGAGTAAATATGTTCATCCCCAAGCCAACGTCAATTTTCTGGTTATTACTAGCTTGTTATTGATCCAAAAAACAAATAGCTTAATAAAACCAAGGTAAATACACAATGCAATACTCTGGTATGATACTTTACACTATTATTTTAATCTACATGATTTTAGTCAGCAAAGAATCTCAAAGTGTGTTGCACGACTCATTTTCGATTTTGTCCTTTCCCTCTTCATCTCACGTATAAATCAACATATCAACACGAAAAAGGAGACGGTATCAATAACGTTGTGTGTGCTAAAGCTTCTCTAGCCATTGGAAGCACTATTAATCTCTCATCCTCAATATTGTTCTCCTCATAAATCCTGCAGTATAATGGCTGGCCTGAAGAAGGGCGCATGGACGCCAGAAGAGGACTTGAGACTCGTCACCTACATACATAAATACGGACATGGAAACTGGCGAAATCTTCCCAAATATGCAGGTTTACAACATTACTATATAATGCGTTTATGTTTTTGTTTATTTATATCTCATTCAAATTGCAATTTATGTGTTGATTTCAGGGTTAGCTCGTTGTGGGAAGAGTTGTCGTTTGAGATGGATAAATTATCTTCGCCCTGGCTTGAAACGCGGCAACATAAGCAAAGAGGAAGAGGAGATGATCATAAGGCTACATGGACTGCTCGGAAACAAGTTAGTTCCTGAACTCTATTTACATCACGCCTACATCTCTAGTACTATGAGTATGTAACTATTTATCAGTAATGATCTATTTTATTAGCACATACACGTTCTGCGCTCAGGACAGCATTATTTTAATGTTTTCATAATTTCAAAGGGTGCATCTGCTATAATTAGAAAACTTATAAATTGGTTTAAGTTTTGTACTGATTATTAGAGGTGGTCTGATTTCAGGTGGTCTAAGATTGCAGCCTGCCTCCCTGGAAGAACCGATAATGAGATAAAAAATGTGTGGAACTCCCACTTGAAGAAGCGATTCGAGTCTAAAGGATCCAAACCCTCGTGCAAAAAACCTAAAAAAGTATCAAATTCATCCAAATCAGTGTGTGATCAAGGTAACACTTCTAGTGAAAACAGCGAGATGGTCTTAATTGATTTCGAAGAATGGCTGATATCGGAAGAACAAGACCGAGAATACACGAACACTAGTTCTACTGTTTCCTCACAAACGGATAGCAATCCAAAAATCTCATCACCATCCTTTTCATGCAGTAAGGAATTTGACGAAGAGAACAAATTCTGGATTGAGTTAGAAGAATGCTCGGCATTTCTAGATTTGTTCGATGTTTCAGAATTTGATTTTCAAATCTCATCTAGCAGTTTAGAGAACGAGCTTGAGTTGTGCTAGGAGAGTATCTTGATCTGGCCACTTAAAAACTCTTTTAGAGGGAAATTTCTTGTGAGCATGTTGTACCTCTTTGAGCGTCTGAGAAGGAAAAATTATGTTCAGCTAGTGTATTCCCATGCTAAATCACTGTATATGTAGTGTCATGATATTTTCCTTTTTTTCATTTTCCTGTTACGTGTTTACTTTGCGTAATATCACTTCCCTGACAAGAGTTAGCTTCCTATATATCCAGCTTCCAATCATAAAATAATCACGAGATTAAGAAGATTGAAAAGGAAATTCTCTTCAAATCATCTTCCACATGATATGAGAGATCCTTGATTACTACATTTGTAATTTCAATCTCACTAGCCCATGAAATTATAAATTATGGGGTTAATTGCACATAGACACTTGTATGATCGGGTTGTCACATTTATTATAGTGTCATGAATTCTACGTTCAAGCGAAATGCCCCTTTTTGTATGTGTCATCTCAAATCTTTGCTTCAATTTGTGCCCTACTTCCGGTTAATTAATTCATGGGAGGGAATCACAGACGCCAGTTTGCTAATTGAGGACTCTGCAACTTTATCATTGAACAACAAAGGAGAGGGTGAGAAGCTGTTGAATTGTTCAAAGCTGGTAGTTTTTTGGTGTGAATACTGTGATGATGGATTTTGTATAAAATTTGGTAAAATTGTGAAATGTTTTACTGCTGGTGCTGTCAATTACCTTACCCTTCATTTGTAACAAAATTTTGAAGTAATCTCTCTTCTCTAACTCTGATGAGTAATTGAATGTGCTTTCTGTTACTTAACTATTTGATAGCTTTCCAGTAGCCCAAGGGCCTTCCATGCTCTCCATTTCCAGTGTGCCATTTCAACTCTAGGGATCGTATAGGAAAATTGTTAAAGAAACCCAGAATTTAAGGCTAATTAAAAGATATGTTAAATACTTTTATTAAATACTTTTGTTATAAAGAAGCCACTGGTTTTAGGTGACCTAATTAGAAATTCTGTCTGATCTGTGTGTGACATATCTAGGGTTGGTGCTTTAGTGTGCAAGAACATCAAACCCTTAATCAAATCTGCTATTATATGCGCCTTAAAACTGTTATTCGGATTGTCTCCTACGACACGTCAACACGGCATACAACATTGCGCCATTTTTGTTCTGCACATATTTTCTTCATTATGAGGAACTTGATCGCTGTCTGTTAAACCATGCGAGTCCTATCGTGGCTGGAGCGATGAAACATGCTAGTATGAGTTAATTTGATTATAAGTGCATTCACTCTCTTTTTTCTTTCCCTAAAAATGAATCTAGAATTCGTGCCTGTACGAGTTAATTCAATGATAAGTTTGTTAACTCAATATTTCTTCTGAAATGAAACTAGCATTCGCTTAGCGATGGACTGAAGTTTACTGCACTCTCCCTTCTCTAATGTTAACTCTCCTTCCTTTTCAAGAACTCTTTAATGGTAACGTATTGAAATTCATGAAAATCTCATATTTAGAGCAAGTTGTTTGACGGAAAGAGACAGCAGAATCCCATTTTTAGAGCAACAGTAGCAAAACCAAGGGTGGTAGCAAAAGCAAAGGGTGCTAAGATGCAAAGTCAATATAGATCATTTTGATGAAAGGGAAAGCATGTTGTTTAGACCGACGCTGGAGCAAATTTGGAGTCTTTTATATTAGTTTTTTGTTTTTTTCTCTTTTCTTTCTTTTTCCTGAGGGCAAAAATACTGTTGTCTACATTTTTTTTTAAAGATAAAGGATGTGACCTCAAGACTTTGAGATTCCATTCCCATTACACTTCCAATCCTCCCAAACAACACATCCCAGCGAAATATTGTTGCCTACATGTTTGTAATCCTTTAGGTTTGCTTCATTAAGTACTTATTAATGAAACACAGGGGGCTTGCCTCACTGTTTATCTCAAAGAAAATAATAAATAAAATAAAAGACTTTGGCTGTCTTCATGATTACTACTCTCACTTACCATGTTGAAAAGTTGGGTTAGGTCAGAGATGTGAATCTAAGATGACTACTACATCTTTTGAGTATTGCTTTCAGAATATTACTGACACTACAAAAAAGTTAGTAGATAACAGCATTTATAAGTGCATCTCTTTACACTTTTGAAACCCTGGTATATGAGTTAACAACATTTACAAAAATGCTAGTATTGCAAGTGTGGATATTAGATCCCAACCTTCTTTTGCAAATGTTGGTACCATGCCAACATTTGCAACAAAACGGTGGCATTTGCCAGCACTTTCTAGCAAACGCTGGCATTTTTGCCAGCACTTTCTAGCAAACGCTGGCATTTGGTGCCAACATTTGCATCAAAAGTGTTGACAAAGCCATGTTGGTGCTATATTAGCAATTTCCCCCCTGTACAATTATGATAATATGTACTCCAAACATAGTAATAGTTCACAAAATAAAAATTTTCTCATTTCACAATCAATACACAACTATTATGTCCCATACAAATATCTCAGTTCTCCCAACTAAACATCAAATTGCACATGGATACAAAATCAAGCTAATATTACTATCAAATTCCATATGTCCTATACAAATATCTCAGTTATTCCAACTAAACACCAAATGGCATATGTATACAAAATCGAGCTAATATTCCTATAAAATTCATTGAATAGCTCATCACATCTTTTGCTCTCATCCCTCACCTGAGCTCTTTGCTCCTCCCTGTGCTACCTTCTCTTTAACTTTTCTACCTGCAAAATCATACATAAATAGAATTATAATTATACTAGGCATGCTGAACACCCCTTTCCCCTACCTATTTGTGAATGCATGCACAAATAGCTATTGAAAAGATAGCCTACTATCCAAGTGTTTTTAAAACTAGGCAATAGCTATTCTTTGTTTCTGACATGCACAAATAGCTATCGAAAAGATAGGGCTTATTCGATTATGCCTTCCAATAGAACAGAAACATACTAGTTCCTAGAACTAATCAAAGTGGATAGTATATGTTAATTAGAATCAGAGACCAGAAGAACAATCTAAATGCATTGAACTAAGTAAAGGCCTGAAGATAGCATCTCAAAAATTCCAATCAAATCTTTCTTAAGAAAATAATATTGTTCAAGCCAATTTGGTGATAACATGTGAATATATAAACTGAAACCAGTTTCTTGAAACGATGCAATAATGTCTTGCTGGTTTCAGAAACATACAGTTTCAATGAAGATTGGCTAAAAGCATAAGATTTATTCAATTTCAAGAAGATGTATGTTGTTAGTTTGTTGAATTTCTGCAGGAAAGTATATCAGAATTAACTCCAAGTTAACTCCAAGTAATCAATTATTGGTTTGACTCTAGCTGGAAAAAATGCACCTTTGAACTAGCCAGATGTTAGTCCGCAAGTTAATTTAGTTAAGAATGTAGGAATCAACTACAGATTATGGATTTTGATTATAGGAAATGTCATTAAGCTGTATTAGTGATTTTAAAAATCTCATAAACCTAGCACTATAAAAACTCTACCAAATTATGTGAAATAGTTAATCACTAACACATACATATTGGATTGTCAACTGCAGATAGAATAAAAGAAGGATCTAAAGTTCCACATCTTATTCTAGAGGTAGTACAGTGAAGGACCATATATCTTTCTAATTCAGGAGGACAAAAACTAGGAGAATCTATTGGATATTTATCTTGAATTCCATTAAACGTACCCAAGCTAAGGGATGTTTGGAGATAAATTTAGCCTTTACATTGTAAATTTAATTTGATTGTGAATGTGCAGGGGTGGAAATGAGCTAAGTAATTTAAGAACAGTCCGCTAATTGTTAGTCTAATTATTCAGTTACACTTAGTTTGATAGTTTGTTTAGAACTTAAACAAGTAAGCTTTTGTATCCCTTTCACAATCAAATACCACCATAACAAAGAAAAGGGACTAGGCTTAGGCCCAAATATATTAAAACTATGTATGGAACAAGAAATGGGACTGACCTGATCCATTTCAGACTAGAGTCTATTTGCAATGAAAGATTTATTAAGATATTTAGGATGAAAAATGAGATGGTACTAAGCATCAGTAACTTGTCACAAAACAACCACATGTGCGCCCATATCTTGAGGTGAAAAATGCCCTGCTAGCTTTTCCTGCATCACAAAAAACAAAATGCAAATTATTTCATCCTTCACTTGTCAATATACATACTGTAGTCTCAGAGTACAATCAATTAAGATAAATGATTTCAAGCTACAATAGGAACTAGATATAATTCTGAATCCTAGGTACACAGCTGCAAACATACAAAAAACTGACCAGCTTGTAGATGTCAGTTGCCCAATATCGGGTTGATACTCTCCATGTCCACTAGAGGTGCTCGGAACCTATTAATACAGAAAATAAAATATTAAAACTCATAAGTTAAACTGTTGATAAATGCTCCATAATAATTGCCTAACAAATCAACACCTAATATGACCCACTTCAGTTTTCAATCTCAATGATAGGCTCAAGTCTTTCCTAGAGAAAAATCAAAATCTACTTCAGAAATGATAACACAAGCTTAAATTGAATAGATTAAGTAGGGTACCTGTTTATTTCTAAAAATATCATTGTTACTAATATTGGAGTTCTCAACCTCCTTACTCCATGTTCTTGTCCAAAACTCCATTTGATTTTGCATTTGCTTCATTTGTGATTTCATTTGCCTCATTTCTTGTTGACACCCAACTTGCACTTGTGCCATTTGTTGTTGATGAACAGCTTGCATTTGTGCCATTTGTTGTTGATAATTGTTCTCCATTTGTAAAATTGTATCTTGCATTTTCATTAAGTCATTTGACACATCAACAGATTGAGACCAACCACAACCATTTTTTGCAATTTTTCTCTTACTCCTTTCAATTTTGAAGGTGGGCATCCAAACCCATGGCCCCTGCTATGGCCATTACTGTCTTCTCCTCTTAACTCAAAGTCCACGAGGGTTTCCACTTCAAGAGTGTCCTCTGATAAGGTTCGAGTCCCGATTTTTTCTTGTATTTTATCCATAGCATGATCCTGCAAGAGTTGCTAAGCATCAGCATGTGATAATAAAACATGGTAGCTAGATGGATGAGCATATAACATTCAATTAACAAATCCTAGAACTACACTTACCACAAACCCTTTGGTTTTATCACCCACATAAGTGCCATCTTTGTGCATATGACTGATCTTGAAGAACTATATGCCTCCAATTTTCTTTTCTTCTTCTTTTCCTACCCATATTGTAGCAATAAGAAACACACAATATGAGGGGGAAAACTCCAACAAACAATGATTTAAACTAGAACATCTAACCGATTTCAGCTGCACACAAAAGCAAAAGACAGCCAGTTGAAAACGTAATTTAGCTAATATTAGGTTGCATCTTACATTCTCATCCCTCTTTCGAGCAAAACTCTTGGACCCAGTAGTGTGAACATGTATCTTAGCTTTTACCGCCTCCTTACCCTTAGAAGATTTTAGCTGCACAAAAGAATAGTTGTTATGTCAAAAATTTGAATTCTACCATGTTTTTGCCTTAATGAGTACTTGAGTAATTATTACATCCCAAGTACCTGATCCCACCCCTCTATGACTGAGCTAGTCTTTCTTGATATTTGGCCTCTAGTATAAATATAATATGTTTTCACTTATTTCAAATTCTATGGCATACATGTAAATTTAAGTATAAATGTGTTGAGATTTGCATAATAGGAAAATACCTTTGCTTCAAAAAATTGTCAGTGTTCATTTGCCTAATTTGAATTCTAAAACACAAGATTAAAAAATAAAGAACAATAAGTAACAAGTTGTGGTAAGTGTTGAATTATAAATTGGCACAAATTTACAACTTCAAAAACATGTATCGAATTGTTACCCGAACTATGACAAGAAGGTCAGACTTGAATTGGGCAAGGGCTTTGTTATTCCATGAGTGATCCCCCATTGGACACTTCTGTTTCTTTCTAGCCAAATCAGCACAAAACCTATTGAATATGCCTCCCCCCCTCTTAATTGGCATGCTCATATCTCTTTGATGGCATACATGAATGCTAGACTTTATTCATATGCATCGACTTCATAAAAGCTTCAACAGATGCATAATACATCATGTTAACATCAGGAAATTGCCCGGTTCCTAATACTCGAGAAAATCTCACTCCACAAGCTAATTTCCAACTTAATTTGCAAAATTGGAAATTCAGTTCATAAAACTGGAATACTAACCTTTGGCTTAGGGTTTGAGGAGCCGATGACGGGCTAAGATTGGCTGGACGTTGTTGACTGAACACCAAAAAAAAAGGAAAAAAATCACAAAAAAATCGAGAAAATCTCACTCCACGAGTTAATTTCGAACTTAATTTGCAAAATTGGAAGTTCAGCTCATAAAACTGGACTACTAACCTTTGGCTTAGGGTTTGAGAAGCCGATGAAGAGCTAAGATTGGCTAGACGTTGTTGACGGTGGATCGAGTAGGAGACGATGAGGCCGAGGTTGGTGAGGCTGAGGTCGAGGTCGAGGTTGACATCGATGACGAGGTCGAGGGAACTTCAGATGTCAAGGTTGGGGTCTAGGGTTTCATTGTTGATGATAATTGTTCGAAGAGGTCGGCGAGATCGGAGAGGCTTTGCTGTCAAACTCGAAGTTCGAAGGACGGCGAGATCGGAGATCGGCGGGATCGAAGACGACGATCGATCGGAGAGATTCTGCTGTCGAAATTCGGCGATCGATCGGAGAGCTTGAGATTGGGATTTGGGACTTGAGTTTGAGCTGAGGTAGTGGTAGTGAGGCTATTGAATGTATGGGGTTACAGTTGGGCTTCAATGGGCTTGTAAAATAAGAGAAAGTCCAAGCACTTTCTTAAAAATTGTTGGCCATATTCCTGCATTTTATTAAAGCCTTGGGAAGTAAATGTTGGTAATTACTTTTTTTCTTGTAGTGTGACATGAGATTATTACAGCCCAGCCTGTTCCAATTTGATGCAGATTTCAACTCCTATATGGGTGACCAGTCACTCAGTCAAAAAACCTGTCATGAGATCGCATCACAAATCACAGTTAGGTTCTGACTGCCCTTTGCAAGTGCTTAACCAAAACATATAAAACTATTGTTGCACATTGCAAGTTTGTTCAGATTACAAATTTGAAGCATCTAGCAGACTCCATTGCCGAACTTTATTCCCAGAGATCCAAAACTCCTACATGAAGGTTCTTCTCTCTTTGCAGCACCGTGTTAATATATAGCAACAGGCTCTTAAAGCAATGACAATGTTATAACTAACTACATCATGAAAATTTATTTATGAACAAGAACACCTGTTGTTATCGTGCTCTACGAAACATGATTCATGCTTTAAATCTTGATTGGTAGCTAATAAGTTATAGAATTATCAGTAGATAAATACCAACCTTTGGGTTAAGTTATATCACTTGCGACAACATGGATCATAACCTTAGCCACTGAGTTCCTTGCTTATCCAGGTCTTCAGTGGGATACATTACTTGTTTCCAGGTCCAAGATATTTACCTTTGAGATTAAAGTGTCTCCAGTGGAATTTTTATTCCTATTACATCCTTTTGGTGTTCAACTGCCTGGAATGTAAAGGAATCGGGAACGCAGATGCTACACATGGGAAATCTTTTAAGCTTCCATCCAGTTTAAAGGTCGTGAATAATTTCTTCTTTTATCTGTTATGCACTTTAACAGCACAATTTGTTTATCACTCCATTATTTTCTAGAACTACTTAAATGCTATACTCTTTCAATCTCCTTTCTGGAACTAGAGCTGTGACATTCCTTTATTAGCAATATATTTTCTTTTGGTATGTTTTATTTTAGATGACATCTTTTGTATGAACATATTAACTGTTGCCAGCCCTGGCCTTTCTACGAAGACTATCAAGTTTTTAAACATCAGGTAATGATTCATAAATCTAATGTTGTGACCCTTGCCCAGTATTTAGTCCTGTACTTCTTGAGCAATAATGATCGTCATTCTCTTTTAGTTCCATTTTCTATGTTCTTTTAACTTTAATTACTAGCCTCATATGATTTATGCCAATTTACAGGTGCCTAAACAGTTACCGAAATCTGAGTCTTCCATACGAGTGCATTTATTTAGAGCTGCTTCTAGCGCGCTTCGCCCAGCCGAGTCATCACTTATCTTTTCCAAGGGGCAACTTTACCTCTAATTCAATGGAGAAAGTTCCAGGAAAGTACTGCAGTTGAAAGCCTCCGACGCTTAGTGAAGCGGCTTAGAGGTCAGGTATATGTAGGAGGAAAACTGGGAAGAGGAAATTTCGTATGTCAGATTGTGGCAAGTTTGTTCAGATTACAAATTTGAAGCATCTAGCAGACTCCATTGCCGAACTTTATTCCCAGAGATCCAAAACTCCTACATGAAGGTTCTTCTCTCTTTGCAGCACCGTGTTAATATATAGCAACAGGCTCTTAAAGCAATGACAATGTTATAACTAACTACATCATGAAAATTTATTTATGAACAAGAACACCTGTTGTTATCGTGCTCTACGAAACATGATTCATGCTTTAAATCTTGATTGGTAGCTAATAAGTTATAGAATTATCAGTAGATAAATACCAACCTTTGGGTTAAGTTATATCACTTGCGACAACATGGATCATAACCTTAGCCACTGAGTTCCTTGCTTATCCAGGTCTTCAGTGGGATACATTACTTGTTTCCAGGTCCAAGATATTTACCTTTGAGATTAAAGTGTCTCCAGTGGAATTTTTATTCCTATTACATCCTTTTGGTGTTCAACTGCCTGGAATGTAAAGGAATCGGGAACGCAGATGCTACACATGGGAAATCTTTTAAGCTTCCATCCAGTTTAAAGGTCGTGAATAATTTCTTCTTTTATCTGTTATGCACTTTAACAGCACAATTTGTTTATCACTCCATTATTTTCTAGAACTACTTAAATGCTATACTCTTTCAATCTCCTTTCTGGAACTAGAGCTGTGACATTCCTTTATTAGCAATATATTTTCTTTTGGTATGTTTTATTTTAGATGACATCTTTTGTATGAACATATTAACTGTTGCCAGCCCTGGCCTTTCTACGAAGACTATCAAGTTTTTAAACATCAGGTAATGATTCATAAATCTAATGTTGTGACCCTTGCCCAGTATTTAGTCCTGTACTTCTTGAGCAATAATGATCGTCATTCTCTTTTAGTTCCATTTTCTATGTTCTTTTAACTTTAATTACTAGCCTCATATGATTTATGCCAATTTACAGGTGCCTAAACAGTTACCGAAATCTGAGTCTTCCATACGAGTGCATTTATTTAGAGCTGCTTCTAGCGCGCTTCGCCCAGCCGAGTCATCACTTATCTTTTCCAAGGGGCAACTTTACCTCTAATTCAATGGAGAAAGTTCCAGGAAAGTACTGCAGTTGAAAGCCTCCGACGCTTAGTGAAGCGGCTTAGAGGTCAGGTATATGTAGGAGGAAAACTGGGAAGAGGAAATTTCGTATGTCAGATTGTGGCATGTTTATTTTGATTGCAAATCTTGCATCTATTGAAACATGTCTATTTCACTCGGTTTCTCTATGAGGCAGTGCCTAGATCGTAACGCCTAAGCCCATCGTTTAACCAGAAGTAGATCGATCGAAAGGAATTTAAGACCCCAATGAATGGGGTTGTAAAAATTTCATGTTGTAGAATTTTTTTTTTTTTTTTCATGGAAATTGCACAGCTTGATCAATATCTTTCGGATTTGTATTCGGTAACATATATAGATTCTTTCACTTAACCTGGTACATTATGTTTCAGTTTCACAATAATTTGATTTGTGAGCTTTCACAATTCTAGCTTAATTAGTCTTATATGACATTTAATCAAACTTGATTGAAGAGATCACATCATGTGTCGTCGACTGTTTGAATCGTATTTCATTATAACTGGTTCATTGCACTTGCCTTTGGTCGCAATGCTAGTAGCCTTATATTGACTTTTCCGTTAATGCTCTCATATTACACAGCGATGCTTCAGTTGTGAATCTCAAGTTTGGTGGAGGTAGATGTCATCAATCAGAACTAACATCGATCTCTACAATTTGAACCACGTTTAGCTCATTTTACACTATTATGATTGATCCTCGGAGGAGTCGCTCTTTTTTTCTTTTTCTTTTTTTCCTTTCATTAGTGACGTAGCGGTGAAATCAAAGAAAGCTTACCACGAGGACTTCCTCAAAGAAAAAACCCGAAACTAGCTATGGTCTCTTCAAGAGAATTTTTATTCAATTTAAAAGATGACGGTGACCGCCAAATTACAAAGTATTTAAAGGAAAGCCCTAAAAGAAGTTAAAAACAAATTACTAAATTGTCCAACGGTGAATCATAAAACAGTAAATTACAAATTTGAGGCCCTAAACGACCTCAGATGCTCAAAAACCAGCGGATCTCATGGCTAAGCAATGAGTCTTGCTCATTGGCCCGTTTCTCTTGAGTTGTGCAAATTTCGGCCCATTCTGACACTTTGACTTTTCCATCCTACATAGCATTTTGTCCTACATCAATATTAGACTCTTATATTAATACACTGTGGGGGTTATTTTTAGCTCGCCGTTTATTCTCAAAGGAAAAAACATGTTGATCTTGTTCCTTCTAAAATGCCTTTTTTTATCTACATGAAGAGGAGGAACACCTTTGTTAAATATGGTCAAATAAGTATGCAAGATTTTAGTTTTCGAGCCCTTTAGCCAGAAGTCAGCTATCAATCTTTCTATCTGAGGGTCAAAATTGTCACCGCCCAAAATTGTTTTTGATCAGGATATCCATGAACTGCAAACATCCCCTATTACCATTAGGGGCTTCCAAATTCAGCGCTGCAAATATTTCAAGCCCAAGGCTACTTCAAATAGTAAGAACAAAGCCAAACAACTTGACTCCTAGTTTCCCTCCATTAATCTCACGTGGTGTTAAATGTGGTTTTTTTGTGAGTGCCGCAGTGCAACATGAATTTTGAAAGCTACTCCTTTTATTAATTCTTTTGCCACCGTCAATCTAATATATACCACAAAATGTTTACTTTCTCTCAAAAGTATATTATCGTTAGGGTAAATTTGAAAAAGAAAAGGTTTATTTTTGAAATATTTTATCGCAAGTGTTCTAGCTACAAAATGGGAACTTAGAGGAAACATCCATGCTGCATTAAATTCAGCATAGAGCTTCTATACTATATTGAATAGTGGAGACATGTATCAAATTTAAGATAGGGTACCAGAACTTTTTTGCCATCTTAAATAGTCCACGGGTTGTGACCCATATAATACACGAAAACTAGATATATAGATGGTTGCCTGGATGTGGGTTTGGGAAAGAGAGAAGAGGAGAGAAAAGCTAAACAGATATATTAATGGGACAACTGTGAATTTTGATAGGATTAATATAGAGGTAATGATGTATGACATAAGAAAGTTGAAAAAATATGTTTAATAATATAAGAAAGGTATCCATACTAGTTTTATGAAAAATGACTAAAACAGACATCGGTAGTCACATCGACAACTATTTTAGAGTTTCCTGTAATCATTGACAACTATTTTAGTATAACGTAGAATACACATACAGTTTGCCAAATTCAATAAGAAAAGTGTTTACTGCTAACTTTTAATAGAACAAAGAGGTTTTCATGATACCTTGATTGCCAGGTGTTTTCTGTAATTTATAAATCTTCTATTGGGTGTTAGTCAATTGGGACATTTTCATGCCAAGTGGGATAATTGTTAAAGTGGAATAATCTTTTGCTAGTGGGATAAATAGAAACAATTTTGTGAAGCGGGATATTTTAATAAAACAATGTGGGATAAATTTTTATAATCATGAAGTATATATTTATGCATTTTAAGGATATAAATACTATTTTTGTATTTTAAAGTTGCTATTATTGATTGATAATTGTTTACGAGAATGTTATTTACTATTAAATAGCTTTTGGTTAGACTATAAGATATTGACAATTATTATTATAAATATTTGTTGTAGCTTTTTAATTTTTGAATTATTATTATAGTACAAGGCTTAAATTTTTTTCACATTTTCCTTTCTTTTTGCTCTCGAGATCTCTTTCCCTCATATTCAATTTTATTGTTTAAAAATTATGGATTGATATGATCTTTACTTTTAAATTAATTATATAAGTATAATATTCTAAACAAAAATATCGCTGATGACTAAGGGAGAGGAGATCTAATCTGATGGCATGGTCTAATGATAGTGATGACCATAATAGGAAAGAAGTATATATATATATATATATATATATATATATATATATATATATATATATATATATATATATATATATATATATATATATATATATATATATATATATAAAGAAATAAATAATAAAATAAATAGAAGTTCTAGTTTTTACCACATAGTTTCAAGTTAAAACTTGAGATAATTTGAGAGACTAGAACTCTCATTTTTGTATAAAAATGAAAAAATAGGATAATTTTGTACAATTATCCTAGTTCTAGTTGACTAACACTGTAAAATTTTATTCTAGTTTTAGTTCTAGTTGACTAACGCTATAAAATTTTATCCCACAAATTATTCTAGTTCTAATTTTAATTTGACTAACCCCACACACACACAGAGAGTTTGATCATATATTTCCCTTCATTAATTGTGGTTTATAAAGCGTGGACGTCTCTCTTCATCATTAAATGAGATTTTTCTTCTTCGCTTTGAGTAAAGCTCAATTTTTATTTTACTTTGACTCGAAGCCTTCTTTAATAGCTCGGAGACACCTAGAGGCATTAATTGCTCTCTTTCGTCCCTCCTTAAATGTCAACTTCATCCAAACAACTCATCTTTAATGCATACTTGTCTTGGACCCGGAGACCCGAAAGCATTGTGATCCACCACCTACTACAATACTCTTGTATTTGGTTTTTGAATCATTAAAGATGTATATCTTTTATATTGTTATGGTATTTTTTTCGGGGTAACTATCAAGGAGCACAGGAAATGTCTTTTCACAATAATTGACGTCAAACCAAAATCTAACAAACAGTTCATATTCAGCTTAAATGTTTCGCTCAATAAGCTGTCTAATTTCTTTTTTAATCTTTTTAGCGAAGATAGGACCAAAACTAAACTTATTAGAGTGAATTACTAGAGTTCGTTTCCTTTTCCTAGCATCCATTTTTACAGAACAAGTTTTATCGGCATGTGTAACAGTTCTAGAGTTCTTTTTTGTTTGACCATTGATTGTCCAGTAGACAAAATACATAGATAGTTTCTTTGTACATAGTAAATGATGCCATTAGCCAACCAATAATATATGAACACCTTTATAATATTGTTTTGGTATTTGGATATTCTCCGCTACCATTTTAGTAAAATTTTTCCTCTCCAATTACGACTATCCAGTAGTTTTAAATGGTCATGATTTATTTCAAACCTATTTCTTTACATATCTCTATACTTTGCACTCATTCTTTTTATTATTATATTATTTTTAATAAGAAGAGTGTTCCATTGATAAATAATAGAGAATTGCAATTTGGTAAAAATTTTAGTTTTTAACAATATGCAGATATCTGAATTCATAAGTATTCGGAAGACATATAAGATGGTAAATGTGATTCATTTTTGAAGGAGGTTAAACGTGCAATACTGTATTCATTTATTTGAGATTATTTTCATGGCAAGTAGTTTGTTTGGTCCACGTAGCTATCCTTGACTTATTGATGAGGGCGTAATGGAGGCAAGGTAGTTAAAAGTGGTTTATATGCATTCAATGCATCCTAATATATAACTGCAGCTTGAAGGGATAACCTTTGAGTACAACAAAGTATTCACTATTATTGCACAGAAAATTTGCTCACAAGACATTATTGCCATAAAATACCACTTTAATCAAAGTCTATTCAAGTTGACCCACGAATGTGCATGCACACAAATTCATTTTAAAATTTTACAAAATTGGCCATAAAACTTTTCAAAAGAACCGCTCCTCTCTCTTTCCTAAACATAGAACAAAAAAGTTCCGCTAGATATTTGTTAAAGGTATTTAATAAACTTAAATATTTTATCACAAGTCGAAATGCCGAAGCAACTCTATCCCAATTTTCCTTTCTAAATATTGATTTTGTCAAAAAGTGCCCCTTTCTTTGAAAATTCAATTCAATCATTCAAAGGGGAAAGTAGCCACATGCATTAACTCTTATTATTAGGTGAACCAATGGAAATTGCAACCATAAGCAACAAGTGACCAACCAATGTTAATAAGCTATTAAATGTATCATTTAATGCCAATATTAGAAAATTGGAAATGCTATACAACGATGTCCTTGAATTGCATTGGCATGTTACAGTTAGAGCATATAAGTTGGAAATTAATATATATGGGCCATGAACCTCATTAATATGTGCTTTAATAGATAAGTTTGTTTACCAAACTAGGGCGACTCTTTGAATGAAAAGTTAGATAGGAGTTGCAATTTGAGAGAAATGTTTTTTACATTGACGTTTGATGTTGAAATTAATGGTGCATGTAATTTATAAAAGCGCATATCAATGTGTAATCCACGCCAGCCAACGATATTATAATTGTCACTAGTTCTTATACTATATGATACAAAAACTGCGCGCTTCAATTGCATCGAAAGTCATCGGTCTCTAAAGAATTTCAATTTTGTTTTCTGGTCTTGTAGTTAAAAATAATATAAAACAACGAGATTAGTTAATATTGCTGTATTCTTTATCTTTCGTTAATATAAAACAACGGGATTATTAGTTAATATTGCTATATTCTCTATCTTTCCTTCATCTCCCAAGAGGATCGCAGGCTTCCTGTTTAGATATATTTGACGTTATTGATAGCTTTCATAATTTCACGAGACCAGTTGACATTTGTCTTTGAATTGAAGGTTAGAAATTTAAGCAAGGCAAAAACACTTAATCTACTTTAGTGGAGTTTATTTCTAAATGAAAACTAATTACAAACGTCATAAAACTAATTACAAACGTCATAACAATTAGTCTCTCTCTCTCTAAGGATCGATTGACTAGGGAAAATTCCTAACTTAGCATTAAAATATACAATCAACAAAATACCATTCATTTTGACGAGAAAAAGAATTTCTAAAGTCGTTTCCAAATGATAGAGGAGGTAGTTTTTGTTAGAAGTAGAGCAAATCAAGGGAAAAGAACATTAAAGCTCAAACCATTCGAATTTAAAAGAATATCCATCCATATCAGTGAAAGAATTAATAATTACATGTTGAGAAAACCCTGTACCTACAAGATCTTTCTTCATGCTTTCAATTCATTAGGTGAAAGAATTAATAGCATTTACTCTCCTCATCATCTCAAATTGTTGCACCTAAAAAACTTCGGCCGTGGGCATCCAACGTTGTAATTCTCCCACAAGGAAATTTATCATCTTTTTGCATAGCGGGGTTGGTGTCTAATAAATTGAGGCTATTAAATTATACAACCAGTACAGCTTAGATGAGAATTAATTGCACTCTTAATGTTGGTTGATTGAGCTTCTCAACTTCTCATAACTACACATTAACTCCTCACCACACAAAAACAGTAAAAGAGGTGGAGCATTAAAGCCAGTTTAAGAGTTAGATTTGTGAAAGCTCTTTGGGTCCACGTGTTCAAGGAGCAGAGCTTAATTAATTAGTTGGCCTTCTTATTCATTAAGTTCTTTATGTAGTTGGAAAATACTTGTTTGCTTGCCCTTTGAATTAATTTTGATCATTACTAACCACTAAATTAATTAGATTACGTAATTATCGTTACAAATAGCATGTGATTCGTAATAAATATCTTTTCTTTTCTTCATGAGTCGTTGTATTCTTTTTGCATTATGTAAAGCAGTTATATAGCTTATGTCATTAATTTCTTCTTTTCATCAGATGTTTAATGAAATAATCAAATTTGTGATGTCAATGTCTGATTTTTCTTTTCGCAAAGAATATATCCTCAAAATGCAGTCATAATATATTCAAAGTCCGACTTAATCGATCATAGCAGCATACATGACCCTTGAGGTTTTAAATCAAATTCTATTTTCTTCCTCAAAGAAATATTCTAGAAACTTAATATGTTTGTTAGCTCAATTACTGTGACAAATATATTAACTCTCACAATCCATAAGATTATTATTTGAGGAATTAACTCTGTAAGGATATAATTCTATGATACAAGTCCATTTATTAAGCAAACCGATGTCTAGTAGAGCGTCAACTAGCGTAGCGTGCTCAACTCCCTTTGTCAAATGAGCAGCAAAGAAGAGATTCAATCAATTGCGAATTGGTAACTATCACCTTTCAGCAATCGAAATGAAAAATAACCGCTCTACTATCTCATATACAAGTCTCTCTTAAAATAATTAAGGCGTGTTTTACCTAGAAATGAATCTGGACTATTGTAACTTTTTGGATCCAATAACATGCGATTCATCTGAAGTATTGTAACTCTGAATATTCTCAAGACTTCTCGTGTAATGAATCTCCAACACACGTATGCTTCAGAGTAGCAGCAGTAAAAGGGGACCACAAAATCTCACCAGGCTTACAACTGTGGATAAAAGACTCACATCTCCACACACGCTCTCTCTCTCTCCTCATTAAATGCAATCTTGAATTCCTAACTCACCCTAATAAAATCCTCCCCACAAAATTTAATAAATTAAAATAATTAAAGTTACGACTCCATCCCCAGATTTCTCCCCCTCATTAATTGCTCCTACCCCTTCAAATCTCAATCCCCCCCTCCTCCCTTATTTATACCTCATCTCAATCTCCTTCATCATTCGAAACCCAATTATTCTCTCAAAATATTTCTTTATCTTTTATTATTATCATTTAAAAATATTCGTTAATGGCTGCCGATGTGAGCTCTGTTATTCGAATCATGAGCGAGTACAACAACGACGAGAAGAAGAACAAGCGTGGCGATCTCGTCACCCGCGACTTTCTTGGTTGTGCGGTGACCGGATCCAAGGAGCTCGATCTCGATCTCAAAGTTCCGTCTGGCTTCCAACGGCGACTCGATTTACTGGTAATTCTTTGTTTTCATTAATTTGTGGAAAGTAAAAAATAATAATAATAATAATAATAATAGCTACCGAATTTTATTAACTGAATCGAACGATTGCAGTCGGGAGAGACGTATTTGGAAAAGAGCGGTCCGGTGCACCGCGAGTTACAAGATCTTAACCTGCCTCCGACGCAAGTGGACAATTCTGCCCCGACCTGAGACTTTATTACCATCTGCCCCTCGCGATGCTAACCGTAACTACCAGAGCGTGTGCACGCGGGGTTGGTGTCTAATAAATTGAGGCTATTAAATTATACAACCAGTACAGCTTAGATGAGAATTAATTGCACTCTTAATGTTGGTTGATTGAGCTTCTCAACTTCTCATAACTACACATTAACTCCTCACCACACAAAAACAGTAAAAGAGGTGGAGCATTAAAGCCAGTTTAAGAGTTAGATTTGTGAAAGCTCTTTGGGTCCACGTGTTCAAGGAGCAGAGCTTAATTAATTAGTTGGCCTTCTTATTCATTAAGTTCTTTATGTAGTTGGAAAATACTTGTTTGCTTGCCCTTTGAATTAATTTTGATCATTACTAACCACTAAATTAATTAGATTACGTAATTATCGTTACAAATAGCATGTGATTCGTAATAAATATCTTTTCTTTTCTTCATGAGTCGTTGTATTCTTTTTGCATTATGTAAAGCAGTTATATAGCTTATGTCATTAATTTCTTCTTTTCATCAGATGTTTAATGAAATAATCAAATTTGTGATGTCAATGTCTGATTTTTCTTTTCGCAAAGAATATATCCTCAAAATGCAGTCATAATATATTCAAAGTCCGACTTAATCGATCATAGCAGCATACATGACCCTTGAGGTTTTAAATCAAATTCTATTTTCTTCCTCAAAGAAATATTCTAGAAACTTAATATGTTTGTTAGCTCAATTACTGTGACAAATATATTAACTCTCACAATCCATAAGATTATTATTTGAGGAATTAACTCAGTAAGGATATAATTCTATGATACAAGTCCATTTATTAAGCAAACCGATGTCTAGTAGAGCGTCAAGTAGCGTAGCGTGCTCAACTCCCTTTGTCAAATAAGCAGCAAAGGAGAGATTCAATCAATTGCGAATTGGTAACTATCACCTTTCAGCAATCGAAATGAAAAATAACCGCTCTACTCTCTCTCTCTCTCTCTCTCTCTCTCTCTCTCTCTCTCTCTCTCTCTCTCTCTCTCTCTCTCTCTCTCTCTCTCTCTCTCTCTCTCTCTCTCTCTCTCTCTCTCTCTCTCTCTCTCTCTCTCTCTCTCTCTCTCTCTCTCTCTCTCTCTCTCTCTCTCTCTCTCTCTCTCTCTCTCTCTCTCTCTCTCTCTCTCTCTCTCTCTCTCTCTCTCTCTCTCTCTCTCTCTCTCTCTCTCTCTCTCTCTCTCTCTCTCTCTCTCTCTCTCTCTCTCTCTCTCTCTCTCTCTCTCTCTCTCTCTCTCTCTCTCTCTCTCTCTCTCTCTCTCTCTCTCTCTCTCTCTCTCTCTCTCTCTCTCTCTCTCTCTCTCTCTCTCTCTCTCTCTCTCTCTCTCTCTCTCTCTCTCTCTCTCTCTCTCTCTCTCTCTCTCTCTCTCTCTCTCTCTCTCTCTCTCTCTCTCTCTCTCTCTCTCTCTCTCTCTCTCTCTCTCTCTCTCTCTCTCTCTCTCTCTCTCTCTCTCTCTCTCTCTCTCTCTCTCTCTCTCTCTCTCTCTCTCTCTCTCTCTCTCTCTCTCTCTCTCTCTCTCTCTCTCTCTCTCTCTCTCTCTCTCTCTCTCTCTCTCTCTCTCTCTCTCTCTCTCTCTCTCTCTCTCTCTCTCTCTCTCTCTCTCTCTCTCTCTCTCTCTCTCTCTCTCTCTCTCTCTCTCTCTCTCTCTCTCTCTCTCTCTCTCTCTCTCTCTCTCTCTCTCTCTCTCTCTCTCTCTCTCTCTCTCTCTCTCTCTCTCTCTCTCTCTCTCTCTCTCTCTCTCTCTCTCTCTCTCTCTCTCTCTCTCTCTCTCTCTCTCTCTCTCTCTCTCTCTCTCTCTCTCTCTCTCTCTCTCTCTCTCTCTCTCTCTCTCTCTCTCTCTCTCTCTCTCTCTCTCTCTCTCTCTCTCTCTCTCTCTCTCTCTCTCTCTCTCTCTCTCTCTCTCTCTCTCTCTCTCTCTCTCTCTCTCTCTCTCTCTCTCTCTCTCTCTCTCTCTCTCTCTCTCTCTCTCTCTCTCTCTCTCTCTCTCTCTCTCTCTCTCTCTCTCTCTCTCTCTCTCTCTCTCTCTCTCTCTCTCTCTCTCTCTCTCTCTCTCTCTCTCTCTCTCTCTCTCTCTCTCTCTCTCTCTCTCTCTCTCTCTCTCTCTCTCTCACACACGCTCTCTCTCTCTCCTCATTAAATGCAATCTTGAATTCCTAACTCACCCTAATAAAATCCTCCCCACAAAATTTAATAAATTAAAATAATTAAAGTTACGACTCCATCCCCAGATTTCTCCCCTCATTAATTGCTCCTACCCTTCAAATCTCAATCCCCCTCCTCCCTTATTTATACCTCATCTCAATCTCCTTCATCATTCGAAACCCAATTATTCTCTCAAAATATTTCTTTATCTTTTATTATTATCATTTAAAAATATTCGTTAATGGCTGCCGATGTGAGCTCTGTTATTCGAATCATGAGCGAGTACAACAACGACGAGAAGAAGAACAAGCGTGGCGATCTCGTCACCCGCGACTTTCTTGGTTGTGCGGTGACCGGATCCAAGGAGCTCGATCTCGATCTCAAAGTTCCGTCTGGCTTCCAACGGCGACTCGATTTACTGGTAATTCTTTGTTTTCATTAATTTGTGGAAAGTAAAAAATAATAATAATAATAATAATAATAGCTACCGAATTTTATTAACTGAATCGAACGATTGCAGTCGGGAGAGACGTATTTGGAAAAGAGCGGTCCGGTGCACCGCGAGTTACAAGATCTTAACCTGCCTCCGACGCAAGTGGACAATTCTGCCCCCGACCTGAGACTTTTATTACCATCTGCCCCTCGCGATGCTAACCGTAACTACCAGAGCGTGTGCACGCTGGACAAGGTTCGGTCCGCGCTCGAGCGCGCGGAGCGCGAATCTCAAAGCAAAGGCCGGCCTCCTAGATCGGACGGCTCGAATTCGCCCTCGTCGTCTTCAACGACGACGTCCTCGATCAAGAGAAGGGGCGCGGATCAGGAAACGGACGGCTCAGATTCGTCCAGGAGTCTGATTGCGGCTGGATGTCCGAGTTGCTTGATGTACGTGTTGATATCGAAGGGGAATCCGAGGTGTCCGAGGTGTGACTCGCACGTGCCGGCGCCCGCACCGGTTGTTGCGAAAAAGCCAAGAATTGATCTTAATTCGTTATAGGAATTGATAACTTGAAATATGATAGAAATTTGTAGTTACTGTTTTACATAAGTAGTAGAGAGAGATTAGCGTTACTGTTACTCCTGTTCCTTTGTAAAATATTGGATGATAATTTTTGTAAATTGATATAGTTACTGTTACTCCTTTTCCGTTGTTATTATTATTTTTTAGAAAAATTATAATCTCTTATGGTAATTATTTCATAATTTAACGACTCCGTTTTCATAATGGGAAAAAGGCCGTAGTCTATATCATCATAAAAATTAAGAGCACAATAGTTTAATATAAGATTTTTGCACTAAGCTATACTTTTAAAGTTGAAAATCTCTATGTTTTAGGTATTCATGTCAGTATAGTCTCATTTAGATAGACATATAAGGTGAGAGGGAGTTAAGGGCCTCCTTGGAATGGAGCTAATGTAAGGTAAGAAAAGGTAGGGAACACATTACTCCTACTAGAATTCTGGCAAAATATGAGATTTAAAACTTCTAATTGTGATGCAATAGATAAGATAATATTGCGAGTACTTTACTCAGTTGTATGGCTTAAAATAACTAAGAATATTGTCTAAAGTGTATATATGTGTACACAAAATAAGGAGAAAAGAATGATATTTTTTCATTTAAATAAACATTGGTTTTATTTAACAAATTTTAGCAAAAGTTTCTTATAGTTTTTCTACATGAAAAATATATTTTTTTGTGTGCTATATATAGAGGGAAAGAGTGCAGGATAAGTGTATTAATCATTGAAAATAAAATTTACTAAAGGGTCCGTGTGTAAAAACATGTCGACACCCGCCCCCAAAGAGCTTGAAACTTGGACACGTGTGTGCTTCCTCACTTTGACCCACAATATTACCATTATGCCCTTTCTTTTCTCAAGACTTCTCGTGTAATGAATCTCCAACACACGTATGCTTCAGAGTAGCAGCAGTAAAGGGGACCACAAAATCTCACCAGGCTTACAACTGTGGATAAAAGACTCACATCTCCACACACGCTCTCTCTCTCCTCATTAAATGCAATCTTGAATTCCTAACTCACCCTAATAAAATCCTCCCCACAAACTTTAATAAATTAAAATAATTAAAGTTACGACTCCATCCCCAGATTTCTCCCCTCATTAATTGCTCCTACCCTTCAAATCTCAATCCCCCCCTCCTCCCTTATTTATACCTCATCTCAATCTCCTTCATCATTCGAAACCCAATTATTCTCTCAAAATATTTCTTTATCTTTTATTATTATCATTTAAAAATATTCGTTAATGGCTGCCGATGTGAGCTCTGTTATTCGAATCATGAGCGAGTACAACAACGACGAGAAGAAGAACAAGCGTGGCGATCTCGTCACCCGCGACTTTCTTGGTTGTGCGGTGACCGGATCCAAGGAGCTCGATCTCGATCTCAAAGTTCCGTCTGGCTTCCAACGGCGACTCGATTTACTGGTAATTCTTTGTTTTCATTAATTTGTGGAAAGTAAAAAATAATAATAATAATAATAATAATAGCTACCGAATTTTATTAACTGAATCGAACGATTGCAGTCGGGAGAGACGTATTTGGAAAAGAGCGGTCCGGTGCACCGCGAGTTACAAGATCTTAACCTGCCTCCGACGCAAGTGGACAATTCTGCCCCCGACCTGAGACTTTTATTACCATCTGCCCCTCGCGATGCTAACCGTAACTACCAGAGCGTGTGCACGCTGGACAAGGTTCGGTCCGCGCTCGAGCGCGGAGCGCGAATCTCAAAGCAAAGGCCGGCCTCCTAGATCGGACGGCTCGAATTCGCCCTCGTCGTCTTCAACGACGACGTCCTCCTCGATCAAGAGAAGGGGCGCGGATCAGGAAACGGACGGCTCAGATTCGTCCAGGAGTCTGATTGCGGCTGGATGTCCGAGTTGCTTGATGTACGTGTTGATATCGAAGGGGAATCCGAGGTGTCCGAGGTGTGACTCGCACGTGCCGGCGCCCGCACCGGTTGTTGCGAAAAAGCCAAGAATTGATCTTAATTCGTTATAGGAATTGATAACTTGAAATATGATAGAAATTTGTAGTTACTGTTTTACATAAGTAGTAGAGAGAGATTAGCGTTACTGTTACTCCTGTTCCTTTGTAAAATATTGGATGATAATTTTTGTAAATTGATATAGTTACTGTTACTCCTTTTCCGTTGTTATTATTATTTTTTAGAAAAATTATAATCTCTTATGGTAATTATTTCATAATTTAACGACTCCGTTTTCATAATGGGAAAAAGGCCGTAGTCTATATCATCATAAAAATTAAGAGCACAATAGTTTAATATTAGATTTGTGAAAGCTCTTTGGGTCCACGTGTTCAAGGAGCAGAGCTTAATTAATTAGTTGGCCTTCTTATTCATTAAGTTCTTTATGTAGTTGGAAAATACTTGTTTGCTTGCCCTTTGAATTAATTTTGATCATTACTAACCACTAAATTAATTAGATTACGTAATTATCGTTACAAATAGCATGTGATTCGTAATAAATATCTTTTCTTTTCTTCATGAGTCGTTGTATTCTTTTTGCATTATGTAAAGCAGTTATATAGCTTATGTTATTAATTTCTTTCTTTTCATCAGATGTTTAATGAAATAATCAAATTTGTGATGTCAATGTCTGATTTTTCTTTTCGCAAAGAATATATCCTCAAAATGCAGTCATAATATATTCAAAGTCCGACTTAATCGATCATAGCAGCATACATGACCCTTGAGGTTTAAAATCAAATTCTATTTTCTTCCTCAAAGAAATATTCTAGAAACTTAATATGTTTGTTAGCTCAATTACTGTGACAAATATATTAACTCTCACAATCCATAAGATTATTATTTGAGGAATTAACTCAGTAAGGATATAATTCTATGATACAAGTCCATTTATTAAGCAAACCGATGTCTAGTAGAGCGTCAAGTAGCGTAGCGTGCTCAACTCCCTTTGTCAAATAAGCAGCAAAGGAGAGATTCAATCAATTGCGAATTGGTAACTATCACCTTTCAGCAATCGAAATGAAAAATAACCGCTCTACTATCTCATATACAAGTCTCTCTTAAAATAATTAAAGTTACGACTCCATCCCCAGATTTCTCCCCTCATTAATTGCTCCTACCCTTCAAATCTCAATCCCCTCCTCCCTTATTTATACCTCATCTCAATCTCCTTCATCATTCGAAACCCAATTATTCTCTCAAAATATTTCTTTATCTTTTATTATTATCATTTAAAAATATTCGTTAATGGCTGCCGATGTGAGCTCTGTTATTCGAATCATGAGCGAGTACAACAACGACGAGAAGAAGAACAAGCGTGGCGATCTCGTCACCCGCGACTTTCTTGGTTGTGCGGTGACCGGATCCAAGGAGCTCGATCTCGATCTCAAAGTTCCGTCTGGCTTCCAACGGCGACTCGATTTACTGGTAATTCTTTGTTTTCATTAATTTGTGGAAAGTAAAAATAATAATAATAATAATAATAATAATAATAATAATAATAATAATAATAGCTACCGAATTTTATTAACTGAATCGAACGATTGCAGTCGGGAGAGACGTATTTGAAAAGAGCGGTCCGGTGCACCGCGAGTTACAAGATCTTAACCTGCCTCCGACGCAAGTGGACAATTCTGCCCCGACCTGAGACTTTTATTACCATCTGCCCTCGCGATGCTAACCGTAACTACCAGAGCGTGTGCACGCTGGACAAGGTTCGGTCCGCGCTCGAGCGCGCGGAGCGCGAATCTCAAAGCAAAGGCCGGCCTCCTAGATCGGACGGCTCGAATTCGCCCTCGTCGTCTTCAACGACGACGTCCTCCTCGATCAAGAGAAGGGGCGCGGATCAGGAAACGGACGGCTCAGATTCGTCCAGGAGTCTGATTGCGGCTGGATGTCCGAGTTGCTTGATGTACGTGTTGATATCGAAGGGGAATCCGAGGTGTCCGAGGTGTGACTCGCACGTGCCGGCGCCCGCACCGGTTGTTGCGAAAAAGCCAAGAATTGATCTTAATTCGTTATAGGAATTGATAACTTGAAATATGATAGAAATTTGTAGTTACTGTTTTACATAAGTAGTAGAGAGAGATTAGCGTTACTGTTACTCCTGTTCCTTTGTAAAATATTGGATGATAATTTTTGTAAATTGATATAGTTACTGTTACTCCTTTTCCGTTGTTATTATTATTTTTTTAGAAAAATTATAATCTCTTATGGTAATTATTTCATAATTTAACGACTCCGTTTTCATAATGGGAAAAGGCCGTAGTCTATATCATCATAAAAATTAAGAGCACAATAGTTTAATATAAGATTTTTGCACTAAGCTATACTTTTAAAGTTGAAAATCTCTATGTTTTAGGTATTCATGTCAGTATAGTCTCATTTAGATAGACATATAAGGTGAGAGGGAGTTAAGGGCCTCCTTGGAATGGAGCTAATGTAAGGTAAGAAAAGGTAGGGAACACATTACTCCTACTAGAATTCTGGCATGCTGTAAAATATGAGATTTAAAACTTCTAATTGTGATGCAATAGATAAGATAATATTGCGAGTACTTTACTCAGTTGTATGGCTTAAAAATAACTAAGAATATTGTCTAAAGTGTATATATGTGTACACAAAATAAGGAGAAAAGAATGATATTTTTTCATTTAAATAAACATTGGTTTTATTTAACAAATTTTAGCAAAAGTTTCTTATAGTTTTTCTACATGAAAAATATATTTTTTTTGTGTGCTATATATAGAGGGGAAAGAGTGCAGGATAAGTGTATTAATCATTGAAAATAAAATTTACTAAAGGGTCCGTGTGTAAAAACATGTCGACACCCGCCCCCAAAGAGCTTGAAACTTGGACACGTGTGTGCTTCCTCACTTTGACCCACAATATTACCATTATGCCCCTTTCTTTTCCATGGGGATGTCCAAGATCATCCAAGCTTTATGGTACCCATAGTTGGTTTTTTATAATATAGTATAGTATAGATTTGAAAATTCATTCAAGGTAGATAATGGACGAATAGTTAAGATAACTAAGAGGGAAAAACTTGAGATTTTATTCCCCCTCAAAAAAAAAAATTTTTTTTGAGGGGGGGGGGTCTTAAAACAAGAGAACATTACACATAGACAATTTTACCCTTATGTAAAGATGAGATCTAAATGGGCTAAATAACATATAAAAGCATTTATGTAAATTTATATATATTCTCTTAACTTTCATCCACTTTATTAAACTTCTCAAACGGGTGAGAAAAATTCTCTACGTTCTCCTTACTAAATTCAAACAATTGTATGTTAACTTAACTTTCGTAATTTATCCTATATTCACTTAACTTCTCTTCACTAGGAACAAATTCAAACAGGCTCTAAGTAATATCTTTTAGATTGATTACATTATTAAAACTACTAATGATTTAATAGTTGAAGTTGTATATTTATAATATTGTATAAATCTGCCTTCCATTGTTGGAACATGTCTCTATTTGAATGTAGCAATAAATGTCTTAAACTGAAACTATTATACCTTTACAATAACTTATTGTTATTGAAATTTTATAGAATAAAGATCCTATCGAACGATATCCCTATAAGAATGGAGTGGTTTACACTAAAAATAGAAGAGTTAAAATGTTCAAACTAACCTCCTTAATACACTCGTTTACCTTGTTCTTTGAGGATATTCGATAGGATCTGCACTCAATTTTATATGATCAACTATTCCTCAACAGATACAACATAAATGTCCGCCTAACTCCCACAAACAACTTTCTTTTCATGTATGTATGAATGTTAATTATTCAGTTAACGCTAGTTTTAAGCTCGCATGTTGTGGGCATTATTTATCAAGATATATATGTCGCCAAATTGATGTTTTTATATAACTATTCATAACAACTTCAACGATAAAATTTTTACTACTATTTACAGAGTGAATCTCCAAACCATTTAATAAAATAATATACCAATTAATAAATTTTATCAATTTTCTTTAATAAAGTCGAAAAATTTTATATTTGTGAAATATCGATAAAAGTTCAAATCATCATCTCAAGAACACTATACACACACACACATGAACAATGTTTTTAAGGTTAAAAAATTTATATTAACTTGAATATAAAGGGGAAATTTACTGTAGCACAAATAAGTTTATTGTCAAAAACACTGAAACATTAACAGTGTTTATGATTTAAAATTCAATTGTTGTCTGAAAAGTGTTTTATTATTCTGAAATATATAGTAGTATGATTACTTTTACTGTAGCATGAACAATGATTCTAAGATTTTGATTTTAAGTTAAAAAGTAATAGATATTGTCCGCATCTTTCTTACTAATATCCTGATACCATCTCCTAATGTCACGTAAGAGTTAGAACTTCTTTGAACGCTTGCAAGCTATTTACCAACTCTTTTATTTCTTTGGTTGCAAGCTTTGGTTCTGCCAAATGTTAGGCTAATTGTTAGATATGAGATGCAAGCCTAGAAGGGGGTTGAATTGTTCTACCGCTATTGAAAATATAGAATATACAGCGAAATAGATAAAATAAAAGCGAAAAATAACCAACCAAGGACACACAAGATTTTATGGTGGTTCGGATAACAATCCTATTTCTACATATTCTTCTTACGAAGTGGCTTCCTCACTATGCCTGTATGCCGAGAGTTCTCTTGAATCACAACCCGATTCAGTAAGCTTACAAAAATCGTACCCTGAAATCTACCTGAAACCAGTCGTTTAACCTAACCCTCCACAATGAGTGACACCTATCCCTAACTAGTCCTAACTCTCAATTAACACCGACTTTAGTATGCCGTAAAACAAAGTTTAAAACAAAACAACAAACACAGTTTAAGTACAAAAAATAAGAAAGATCTTACAGTTATTTTCGATTAACAAACCGTTCTTCAATGGATCAAAGTGAAGCTTGATGGAGAATGATACAGATGATGAAATCAAGGGCAACTCTCCTCGCTGAGACGATTCAAAGATATTGAGCGTAACGAGAAAGAGTTTGTTGAGACTCCGGGGGTCAAAACATTCAACCCAATATTTTCGTGAATCAAAACCCTAAAGCCATAATCAAAACTCTAGAACTCTCTTCTCTATATATCTCTTTTAATTACAGATAGTCTTTAATCAACCAGGAAAGAATATCCTAAACATGGTAGAAGTTGGAGATCAAAAGGAACGAGGAACGGCTGTGATTAAATTCTCAAATATGTAATCAGCTGACTTTACCATCAATGGTTGCTCACGACCATCCATGGGTCCCTAAGCACTATCGATGGGTTCTTGTAAGCCATCGATGAGCTGAAATCTAATCTCTGAAAATCTGCAATTTGTTCCTGTAGACCATCGATGACCTTGTAACCATCGATGGCTCCCTGATGACCATCGATGGTACGATGGCTAAAATCAACGTTTGTGCTCGCTTCGTACACAGCTTATACATATATTCACCTGTACTATATCATCTCAAATAAATATTAGTACCAACCGAAAGTTTGTTATTACTCAAAAAGAGCTATTGTATGGACTACATGCTAACACTAATAACTTTTTTTTTTGGATAACACCAGTGGGAGAATGTTAGACTAACAGTTATCACAAGTATATATTTTGAATTCTAATCCTCTCTATTACCATAAAAGTAAAAGAAAAATCACGCTTTTTATCACAACCGTTGATTTGTTAAGTGAAAATTAAGAATGAGTGCAATTCATAGAAGGAATGAGTGTTAGATTTAGCTTCAATTGAAATTGCTCACTAAACAAATCAACTGTTGGAAAAAAATAATGGTCTCTCTACTACTTCTCGGATGTGGAGACCAGGATAAAAATCCTTTTTTTTGGGCTAAAACATCTTTCTGAGACCAAAAGGAATCATTTGAATAGTATTGAAAAATGAATAATAAGCCTTTTTTGAACTTATTTTAGTTTTAGGCATCTAACACCTGCTAATCTGCCCAATCAAATCAAGCGGGCGTTCAGATGTCGACTTCTTGCTTTTCAATTTGAATTCATCAAACTGTTAAATGAGATTTGACCAAATATTTTCCACCGACTCTTGATAAAAGGAGGAGCTAAGCTATTTAATTCATGTAAAATTATAATTACTATTTTCTGCAACCATAGTTTTTTCAAGTACAATGATAAAATTGAATCATTTTTTTCTAAAACAATAAAATAAAATAGTAAATTTCTATAATAACAATAAAATAAGAAGTTGGAGATCAAAAGGAACGAGGAACGGCTGTGATTAAATTCTCAAATATGTAATCAGCTGACTTTACCATCAATGGTTGCTCACGACCATCCATGGGTCCCTAAGCACTATCGATGGGTTCTTGTAAGCCATCGATGAGCTGAAATCTAATCTCTGAAAATCTGCAATTTGTTCCTGTAGACCATCGATGACCTTGTAACCATCGATGGCTCCCTGATGACCATCGATGGTACGATGGCTAAAATCAACGTTTGTGCTCGCTTCGTACACAGCTTATACATATATTCACCTGTACTATATCATCTCAAATAAATATTAGTACCAACTGAAAGTTTGTTATTACTCAAAAAAGAGCTATTGTATGGACTACATGCTAACACTAATAACTTTTTTTTTTGGATAACACCAGTGGGAGAATGTTAGACTAACAGTTATCACAAGTATATATTTTGAATTCTAATCCTCTCTATTACCATAAAAGTAAAAGAAAAATCACGCTTTTTATCACAACCGTTGATTTGTTAAGTGAAAATTAAGAATGAGTGCAATTCATAGAAGGAATGAGTGTTAGATTTAGCTTCAATTGAAATTGCTCACTAAACAAATCAACTGTTGGAAAAAAATAATGGTCTCTCTACTACTTCTCGGATGTGGAGACCAGGATAAAAATCCTTTTTTTTGGGCTAAAACATCTTTCTGAGACCAAAAGGAATCATTTGAATAGTATTGAAAAATGAATAATAAGCCTTTTTTGAACTTATTTTAGTTTTAGGCATCTAACACCTGCTAATCTGCCCAATCAAATCAAGCGGGCGTTCAGATGTCGACTTCTTGCTTTTCAATTTGAATTCATCAAACTGTTAAATGAGATTTGACCAAATATTTTCCACCGACTCTTGATAAAAGGAGGAGCTAAGCTATTTAATTCATGTAAAATTATAATTACTATTTTCTGCAACCATAGTTTTTTCAAGTACAATGATAAAATTGAATCATTTTTTTCTAAAACAATAAAATAAAATAGTAAATTTCTATAATAACAATAAAATAAGAATTTGCAGGTCATAAATTGATCATTCATTTAGTTAAATATAAACGACTAAGTAACAAAGAATGGTAAAAAACCTATCTAACTTGCAGAGTGTGTGTTACTATTTAAATTTATGATAGTTCATTTAACAAAATAAACGACTAAGTTATAGACATTTTTTTCCATCAAAAGATATAAATTTATAACTACAATCAGATTACAATTTCAATTTTCAATTAACAATTCTTTACAAACAAACGAATCTATCCCTAATGAATGAAAACGATACCAACGATGAAGTCCAGTCCAAAACGAGCATTTAAGTGAAGCCAGTAAGGAGTGGGCCCAGTTGGGCAAAGGCCCAACGCCACTAACAACCGCGCAAGACATTTTTACGCGTAAGCGAGCGCGCCTACTGACTGCCTATCATTAATTAGATCGAAGAAAGAGACGAGATCGATTGTTGCCGTGACCGTCGCCAATTTGATTGAATTGAATCTTACCATTTAATGCTACGATCTCTCTGGGCCCCACGTTCATTAATTGTGGGATGGCATGTCCTGAGAGGGAGAAATGGGATGAACAAATAGTTACCATCGTAATTACAATATATAGGTATGAGTTACATAAGTAATGTAATTATTGTCGTGTACAACTGTAATTGTAGTTATTTTCTACCGTCTTGAAATTTTTTTTCTTCCCTCCAATTGTAATTAAAGTTGAAGCTGTAGGTATTCCTTTCTAGATAGAGCGTATCAGAGAACACTTTGCACCTTGCGAGATGTTCTGAACCGCATACATGTGAAATAGAAAGGCAATATGGGCATTTCACTGCCACAAACACACAGAATTAAGGCTTTACCCATGTCAGAATTAGTCTAGAAAGGAGGTGGCCCAATCCTAACCTGGTTTACAGGGAGAAATTTGAACCAAAAATATTAGGGCCAATTATGTTCTCATTTTTGCCAAACACAAATTTAACTCTTTAACCAGGGTCCAGGTTAGGGTCCCCTGACCTGGTTAAGGAGTGGTCGTGAAACTCGTCCTAATAAAACAGTTGTTTCGGTTTACGTTAGCACGGTTACGTGAAAGAAGATGCTTGCTGAGTTTGGCGTCGTAAAGAAAATTCTTAGGGGAAGTTGTTTTCAAGATTAATTCAATCATTTTCACGGGAATTGTCGGTAACTAATTACAAACCAAAGTACTTTATGATGGAAATAAAGCTGGCAGATAATGACACCATGACGAGATTAATAAGTGCGTCATGCCATGCGCATGCATTGCTAAATATTCACTTTCTTTTAAGGGGTTTTCACTTGTTGATATCATCTCTCCTTAAATATTAGCGCTCCAATTAGCTGAATCCAAAGTGTATAGATTATGTAAGCGTTCAAAAATCTAGATTTGAAACCCAAAATATTTGGAGGACTCGCTGTTCCGTGGGTCGATAAGAGTGAACTTGATTCTAAGGGTTATATTGCGGATAGACTCCCCCTTGTGATATTGTCCAATTGCGGATAGATCCATATAGTTCTCTTGTACTATTTGTCCAAGTGCCGATAGATCTTCTCGATGAACTTTTTGAGTATTTTACAAGTTAAAAAAAATTAGCATTTAGGAGTCTATCCGCACATATAGAAGTAAAGAAGGAATATCTGCCTCCACAAATTCTTCATTGATTCTTTTAAGAGTGAAAAAAGTTCATGCTCTATCAACACAATGAAAACTATAGAGGGTCTATAAACAATTGGACGATACTACATGAGTCTATCCGCAATTCACCTTGATTCAATGAACATGGTTCAATACAAACAAGATATCTATTTACAAAAACAAATTAAATAAAAATATTGAAAGAAATAAGTAACTATTCTGTTTTTCAGCCCTACTATTTTTCTCTATTTAAAAATTTTAAAAAATTTCATTCGTGGAGCACCGAAGCAAATCCTCTATAAATAAATATAGTTGGCTAAAGATACAACGTGGTCTAAACAAATCAAGGGATTAGATCCTAACAAGCCTGTCTGCTTGTTTTTTTTTTTTTTGGGAAAAAATTTGATTCAAAAATCCAAATTACAAGACAAAACAACTTCTTCTATTGTAATAATGTCTTCAACATGAAATGTACCTAGCATTGATTTTAAATGTGCAGATGAACTAATTTAATTATTCGTCCAACTAATTGAAATAGGAACCTGAGATAAACATCTAACTAGACTTCTATTGATGAAAATTCCTACGAAAGTGTTGGTTGTGTCACATTTATTGATCATTCAAGTTTAAAATGAGTTAATGCACTGTTCTTTGTTAGGTTCAATCTTTTAAGATGATCGAAAGGGAATACATAAATATACGTCGGTTAAGGATATCTATCTATAATTTAAGCCTAGCCTATCAATATAAGATAGGAATTGAATAGCTCTGTGTTCTATTTCCTATCAACCAGAAGTAGCAAATTTTGCTTTCACCTATATGTAGTATTAGCGCGGGCCGGATCAGCCCGGTCACGACGCCACCCGATTTTCACGCCGGCCTTGGGCCGGGTTTTGTCAAGCTCTAGGCCTAGAAATAAAGAGCTAGGTCCGGCCTGTTTGGGCCCAAGTCAGCTCTAACCCAGCCTGACCCATGAAATCTTCGTGAATTGATCATTGTCTATATAATGGAAATGTATACCTAGGAGTATGGAGGAATTACAATTAACTATATGACAATCATTTCTTTGACTAAGTCTAGAAAACAGCTATATGTCTTTGATTTGTCTACGACTATACTTTCTGTTGATTTTCAATACTAGCTTGTTATTGTTTGCTACCTCTCTCAAATACAGAAAGATCTATACTTTTGTGGAAATTAAAAATATTAATAATTTTCGTGATAAGTCTCTCTGATAATTCTTTTCCCCTTCTTTTCATATTTTACAATATTCAAATATAAGGTAAAAAGTGTCATTTTCCTCTAGTAGTGAATTCCATTTGTAATGTGCATGGGTTCAAATCACACAATTGTGCTAATACAATCTACTCTAAATAAACTAAAATACATTACAAAAATAGACTTTATTCATTAAAATATGGAATTTCCTTAAAATTTTAATACATTTATAGTTTAAAAAAGGAAAAAAATAACCACAGGCCGACGAACGACCTACCCTCACCTCATATGGGCCGGTTCGGACCCGGCCCGGATCTATGCGGGTTGTGGGCCGGATAGGGCCGACTCCCAAACCCAGGAACAAAGGCCCGGCAGAATACGGGTCAAAACCGGCCTGATAAGAAACCCGGCCAAGCCGGTTCACGGGTCAAGCGCGGCCCGACCTACGCCCACCCTACTGGTATACTTTACATCCAAATACTTGTCACAGCATTAAATTTGAAGAGTAATATTACAGGTAGATTTCTATTCGGGTTGGAAATATGTTCAGGCCGGTTATGGGCCGAATTTGGACTTGGACCATGGAGCCCAGTTGGTGTCAGATCCATGCAGTCCAAGATGTACCGTATAGTTTAAACTTTTCTATGTTAAGCTTCTAATAAAGATGTAGACTGAAGCAAATGAATGTTAGTTTATTGGGCCAGCCCAGCAGTGTAATACTGGGCCGTATGTGTTGAGGCTAAAGACTAAAGTCTTATCTTATTGTAAGACACGATAATGGATTATGATATGATTAATGTTTATATAGTGTTTATCAGAAGAAAAATATATTAATTTTAAATTAATAATGTACATCTAAATTTATTCATGAAATACAAAAGGTCATTAAGAAGTTATTATAAAATTGATAACACATACTAAAAAGGACCGGTTTGTTAGAACAGTGTCAGTGCAATTTCTTTTGTTTTGGATAATAACAAACGATATTTGAGTCTAATTTGTGTTTGAGATGATTTGTGCAGGTTTATACTGATAAGAATCAAAGAAGACTTGATATTATTGATTTGCATGATGACATATATTTATACAAGCGGAGACTTGTATAAAAGTCCCAATAAAAGTAGAAAATAAAGGAGAAAATAAAGAGATGATATACTACCTAATACATGATTATATACTACCTAATATAGAATATATGATATCAAGAGAATATGTACTACTATATTTAATATATACGGGTTAGAATCTGTATTGAGATCAAACGGGATGAATTTCAGCTCAACATAGTGTGAGACTAAGAGGTGTATACGACTAGTTGGGTCGACTAGGATGTTGTCTTGTATCAATTATTGGATTATGGTTTATAATCCAGAGAGCTCTAACGTAGTAGTGGGGAAGCCCCTCCTGTTGTGGAGGAAGAGTGGACATAGGATTTATCCGAACCACTATAAAATTCATTTATGTTTGCTTGATTCTTATTTTTCTGCTGCATTTATTTATATGTATTTTTATTTGTTGAAAAGTTAAGTTGAGCAGCCCAATTCATCCCCCCCCCCCCCCCTCCTCTCTCTCTCGCGGCTTACATGTAGAGCCTAACACGGTTTCTCTCTCAGAATCATCCTATCAATAAAAATTTTCCCATATAGATGAACTAATTAAATAACCTAATAAAAGAATGGGCAGTGATGGAGCTCCCTCCATCCCGAATGAACGGATAACATAATGGATATCCGGCATGTGTCGAGAGAGTGCTTTGCATACAAACAAAGCAAAATGATTTATCAAAAGGCCAAGGATCGATATGTGTCTATGGCATGCCTATCTTTAATTTTTAATTATGAGGCATTATAATATTTGTGCTATTCACATGGGCCTAGACTGTGAAAGAGGAACACTGACCCCGGACTTTACTTGGCTAGAAATAATAAGCAAATGTTCCTCGCACCAATAATAATAATAATAAATAAAAAGGATTTATCAATGAATATCAGTGGCTTTAATTTCTTGTAAACAACTTATTAACATAGAAACTATCTCATCTTAAACATATCTAGAATACAAGAATTACAAGCTAAATGTCTCTTTTCCATACAAATATTCATTACAAATAGAATTGGTCATTCTCAGCTCCTCATTATCCACAAATTGAGAGCGGAAACAAATATCTTCAAAACAAACAAATGAAAGAATAAAGGAATAGTAATTAAAATCAAAAGATAAAAAAAAAGGGAATCACGCAGCCTTGGAGATCTCATTTACAATCCATCGGAAATGTTGAACATCACAAGGAATTCTAATAATTCCATGATGTCCAAATCCAATCTCTTCACCCGCCATCTCAAGTAACGAACACATACAAGGATCCTTCAACAAGCTCACATGAACCATTACTCTCTAATTCCGTCTCCTCTCCAACAAGCATTGGTACAAATCCCTTTGGAACTTGTTCTTCCTTGGTCTCAAATTTGTTCAAGGGATTTTTCACTCTCCTCATCAAATCCATTGCTCTTCAAGGAAGTAGTAGAAACTATAGATGGAGTGATTGTAGATTGTATTGCAAAGAGAAGAACTCTGAGTGGGGATTATATATATGTGATATAGATCCATGCAGTCCAAGATGTACCGTATAGTTTAAACTTTTCTATGTTAAGCTTCTAATAAAGATGTAGACTGAAGCAAATGAATGTTAGTTTATTGGGCCAGCCCAGCAGTGTAATACTGGGCCGTATGTGTTGAGGCTAAAGACTAAAGTCTTATCTTATTGTAAGACACGATAATGGATTATGATATGATTAATGTTTATATAGTGTTTATCAGAAGAAAAATATATTAATTTTAAATTAATAATGTACATCTAAATTTATTCATGAAATACAAAAGGTCATTAAGAAGTTATTATAAAATTGATAACACATACTAAAAAGGACCGGTTTGTTAGAACAGTGTCAGTGCAATTTCTTTTGTTTTGGATAATAACAAACGTATATTTGAGTCTAATTTGTGTTTGAGATGATTTGTGCAGGTTTATACTGATAAGAATCAAAGAAGACTTGATATTATTGATTTGCATGATGACATATATTTATACAAGTGGAGACTTGTATAAAAGTCCCAATAAAAGTAGAAAATAAAGGAGAAAATAAAGAGATGATATACTACCTAATATAGAATATATGATATCAAGAGAATATGTACTACTATATTTAATATATACGGGTTAGAATCGTATTGAGATCAAACGGATGAATTTCACTCAACATAGTGTGAGACTAAGAGGTGTATACGACTAGTTGGGTCGACTAGGATGTTGTCTTGTATCAATTATTGGATTATGGTTTATAATCGAGAGCTCTAACGTAGTAGTGGGGAAGCCCCTCTGTTGTGGAGGAAGAGTGGACATAGGATTTATCCAACCACTATAAAATTCATTTATGTTTGCTTGATTCTTATTTTTCTGCTGCATTTATTTATATGTATTTTTATTTGTTGAAAAGTTAAGTTGAGCAGCCCAATTCATCCCCCTCCTCTCTCTCGCGGCTTACATGTAGAGCCTAACACGGTTTCTCTCTCAGAATCATCCTATCAATAAAAATTTTCCCATATAGATGAACTAATTAAATAACCTAATAAAAGAATGGGCAGTGATGGAGCTCCCTCCATCCCGAATGAACGGATAACATAATGGATATCCGGCATGTGTCGAGAGAGTGCTTTGCATACAAACAAAGCAAAATGATTTATCAAAAGGCCAAGGATCGATATGTGTCTATGGCATGCCTATCTTTAATTTTTAATTATGAGGCATTATAATATTTGTGCTATTCACATGGGCCTAGACTGTGAAAGAGGAACACTGACCCCGGACTTTACTTGGCTAGAAATAATAAGCAAATGTTCCTCGCACCAATAATAATAATAATAATAATAATAATAATAATAATAAATAAAAGGATTTATCAATGAATATCAGTGGCTTTAATTTCTTGTAAACAACTTATTAACATAGAAACTATCTCATCTTAAACATATCTAGAATACAAGAATTACAAGCTAAATGTCTCTTTTCCATACAAATATTCATTACAAATAGAATTGGTCATTCTCAGCTCCTCATTATCCACAAATTGAGAGCGGAAACAAATATCTTCAAAACAAACAAATGAAAGAATAAAGGAATAGTAATTAAAATCAAAAGATAAAAAAAAAGGGAATCACGCAGCCTTGGAGATCTCATTTACAATCCATCGGAAATGTTGAACATCACAAGGAATTCTAATAATTCCATGATGTCCAAATCCAATCTCTTCACCCGCCATCTCAAGTAACGAACACATACAAGGATCCTTCAACAAGCTCACATGAACCATTACTCTCTCTAATTCCGTCTCCTCTCCAACAAGCATTGGTACAAATCCCTTTGGAACTTGTTCTTCCTTGGTCTCAAATTTGTTCAGGGATTTTTCACTCTCCTCATCAAATCCATTGCTCTTCAAGGAAGTAGTAGAAACTATAGATGGAGTGATTGTAGATTGTATTGCAAAGAGAAGAACTCTGAGTGGGGATTATATATATGTGATATAGATGTATGAAGGATCAAGGAAATGGAGCATTTTAAGTATGAGTGTTGGGTTTTACGTAGGACCCATAAGATAATTTAGATAATATATGGGCCATATGGGTCAAAGGTTAGGGTTTAATAAGAGGGAGTTTAAGCATGTGTCAGAAAAAATAAGTCCAGGAGCTGTGAATCCGTGTGAAGCAGGCTATTAAAATTATACAACAAAGTTAACGTTCCAGTGTTCCACGGTTTGGATCCAAGGTAACGGATAGTTTGAGTACTTCTCGTGAGCAGAGACAATACACACAAGTTTATTATATATTGACACAAAAATTAACTAATAAATCATGATTAGTCGTGTATATATATATTTATAGGAGCCTTGTTTTATATATATATATATATTTATAGGAGCCTTGTTTTATATATATATATATGAACTTAAGTTCATAGGAGCCTTGCTCTATATATATATATATATATATATGAACTTAAGTTCATAATGAATAGTGGTGCACCAACTTTTCTAACCACTCATCTTGCTTTGGGATCCGTGAAAGATATAAAGCCACTTTGAGATTTGTGCATCACAAATCTCAAGGCAAGATCAATAGATATAAAAGTTGGAGGACACTCTTTCCTATCAACTTAAGTTTATAGAGCCTCCTCTCTCTCTCGCGGCTTACATGTAGAGCCTAACACGGTTTCTCTCTCAGAATCATCCTATCAATAAAAATTTTCCCATATAGATGAACTAATTAAATAACCTAATAAAAGAATGGGCAGTGATGGAGCTCCTCCATCCCGAATGAACGGATAACATAATGGATATCCGGCATGTGTCGAGAGAGTGCTGCATACAAACAAAGCAAAATGATTTATCAAAAGGCCAAGGATCGATATGTGTCTATGGCATGCCTATCTTTAATTTTTAATTATGAGCATTATAATATTTGTCTTTATTCACATGGGCAAGAGGAACATGACCCCGGGACTTTACTTGGCTAGAAATAATAAGCAAATGTTCCTCATACCAATAATAATAATAATAAATAAAAGGATTTATCAATGAATATCAGTGGCTTTAATTTCTTGTAAACAACTTATTAACATAGAAACTATCTCATCTTAAACATATCTAGAATACAAAATTACAAGCTAAATGTCTCTTTTCCATACAAATATTCATTACAAATAGAATTGGTCATTCTCAGCTCCTCATTATCCACAAATTGAGAGCGGAAACAAATATCTTCAAAACAAACAAATGAAAGAATAAAGGAATAGTAATTAAAATCAAAAGATAAAAAAAAAGGGAATCACGCAGCCTTGGAGATCTCATTTACAATCCATCGGAAATGTTGAACATCACAAGGAATTCTAATAATTCCATGATGTCCAAATCCAATCTCTTCACCCGCCATCTCAAGTAACGAACACATACAAGGATCCTTCAACAAGCTCACATGAACCATTACTCTCTCTAATTCCGTCTCCTCTCCAACAAGCATTGGTACAAATCCCTTTGGAACTTGTTCTTCCTTGGTCTCAAATTTGTTCAAGGGATTTTTCACTCTCCTCATCAAATCCATTGCTCTTCAAGGAAGTAGTAGAAACTATAGATGGAGTGATTGTAGATTGTATTGCAAAGAGAAGAACTCTGAGTGGGGATTATATATATGTGATATAGATGTATGAAGGATCAAGGAAATGGAGCATTTTAAGTATGAGTGTTGGGTTTTATGTAGGACCCATAAGATAATTTAGATAATATATGGGCCATATGGGTCAAAGGTTAGGGTTTAATAAGAGGGAGTTTAAGCATGTGTCAGAAAAAATAAGTCCAGGAGCTGTGAATCCGTGTGAAGCAGGCTATTAAAATTATACAACAAAGTTAACGTTCCAGTGTTCCACGGTTTGAATCCAAGGTAACGGATAGTTTGAGTACTTCTCGTGAGCAGAGACAATACACACAAGTTTATTATATATTGACACAAAAATTAACTAATAAATCATGATTAGTCGTATATATATATTTATAGGAGCCTTGTTTTATATATATATATATGAACTTAAGTTCATAGGAGCCTTGCTCTATATATATATATATTATATATATATATATTTATAGGAGCCTTGTTTTATATATATATATATATTATATATATATATATTTATAGGAGCCTTGTTTTATATATATATATATGAACTTAAGTTCATAGGAGCCTTGCTCTATATATATATATATATTATATATATATATATTTATAGGAGCCTTGTTTTATATATATATATATGAACTTAAGTTCATAGGAGCCTTGCTCTATATATATATATATAGAGAGAGAGAGAGAGAGAGAGAGCTCTATAAACTTAAGATGATAGGGAATAGTCATCCACCAACTTTTCTATCCATTGATGTTGCCTTGGGATCCGTGAAAGATATAAAGCTCACTTTGAGATTTGTGTGCATCTTGATTTCATGATCTCAAGGCAAGATCAATAGATATAAAAGTTGGAGGACACTCTTTCCTATCAACTTAAGTTTATAGGAGCCTTGTTTTATATATATATATATCTCTCTCTCTCTCTCTCTCTATATATATATATATATATATATATATATATATATATATATATATATATATATATATATATATATATATATATATATATATATATATATATATATATATATATATATATATAATCTTGAGTTTAAAGCTCGTGTATAGTATAATATGAGAATTCATATATGATGACTCTTTAATGGTTTCTTTGACTATAATTGAAGATGCATCACAAGTCATGCTTTATTTAAAGCCTTTGAATAGTCACCGAATTAAACTGGAATACTAAAAGAGCATTTTAGTTTATTTTTTAAAAGATGAAAATATTGTGGATAAAATGGTTGAACGTGATACGTGAAAATTTATAGTGTAGCTGTAGTTGCAATCACATTTCTTTACGAAACAAATAATATTTAGACGTCATAAATTTTGTAGAAAAAATATGTAATGTTTTATCGTGCTAAAGGCCTCTTTACCAAACATCAAAACTCAAAATTTGTGATGATAGAGAAAATCAACAAATATTGTCGGAAGAGCTAGACTTGCTTATTAACCAAGAAAAGCTACATCTTTAAAACTAGCCTATTGTTTCAAGGCTCCATCCTCAAATCTAACATCGATTCCTTAACCTTAACATACAATAATTAATTTAAAACCTTTTATAGATAAACAGACCAATTCTAACCTAACTTTAATCTCCTTTAGTTTGTCCCAATCCTAACATAACACAAGCTACTAACATGATATGACTCAAACTCCTCTTCATGATGGAACTTTGTCCTGGTCAAACAATGATACAAAGAAATAAAGACTAAACCTAACAACAGGACTCCAAAAGCATTCCTCTATTAACTATTTTGATTTATTTAATAAATTACTCATTCACGGTTTTATAAGATATAGGAACCAAATATTATGGCAAGAAGATAATATGAGTAGAAATTTTATCAAGTTAAGGATAATCCATAGAAGTAATATTAATTAAAAAAAGACTCTGTTCAATATAAAGAAATTGCAACTTCATAAAATTTTATATGAAAGAATAAAATTTTATATGAAAGAACAAACCAAACCATATCATATATTCAGTTGTTGCACTCTTCACTTTCTTCATGTAAATCTAATAACAAAATTGGTCTTCCTAGCTCCTCACCATCAAACAAATTGAGGGCGGATACAAGTACTTGTACTTACAACAAATAAAAGAATAAAATTTTCTCTCTCAAGTGAGAAAGCAAAAAAGAATCAAGCAGCCTTTGAGATCTCATTGACAATCCATCGGAAATATTGAGCATCACAAGGGATTCTAAGGATTCCTTGCTGCCCAAAACCAATCTCTTCACCGGCCATCTCAAGTAACGACGACATGCAAGGATCCTTTAACACGCTCACATGAACCATGATTCTCTCTAATTCCGACTCCTCTCCGACGAGCATCGGCACAAATGATCCCTTTGGAACTTGTTCTTCCTTAGTCTCAAATTTGGCCAATGGCTTTCTCACTCTCCTCATCAAATCCATTGGCTCTCTTCTTTAGTTCAAAGAGAAGTAGAAATTATTAAGTGATTAATGATTGAGTTGCAAAGAGAGAACACTATGAGGGGGTTTGTTTATAAGAAAGATGAATGAA
>CM022706.1:37632482-37695622 GCA_012295165.1 Asparagus setaceus
TAATCTTGAATTTGACACATGCATATGAAATCTTTTCTCATGTATTAATACCTTGATTAAATGATATTTATTTTAACAAAACTGTATAACATTTCTTATTGATAATAGATTAATAGATAGTATACGTAATTCAGCTCTACTTACGATTTGTTTGGTTGCAAACTTTCGTTAGGAAAAGTGGAATTGTGGGGTCCACATCAACTTTTCATATTTTACTTTGTTTGGTTGACATGTTAAAGGTTATGATATGGTATCTCAATATTAAATCGCTCCAAATTAAAAAAAATTTTGGTTGAAAGTTAATATAGCATTAGTACTATGTGGATATACATTTTCCCGGCTACAAGCCTACGATAGCTTTCCTCCATTTTACGAAACAAAAACAAAAAAATAAAATAAAATAAAAAAGAAGGGGAAAAAAAGGAAAGAAAAACCAAACAACTAGAAATTCTTAGGACTATACACTAGCCCAATAGGAGAGTGTGTGTAGCACAAGAAAAAATATTTAATTTCATCACCTTCTCATTTACAAGTGTTTTGTGTCACGTAGCGTTTTACTATTGATTTGATGTAGTGCTTATAGAGTATACCTAAGAACTTTTCACAAACAACCCCTTTACTGAATTTTGGCATTCATCTCAATCGTGAACCAAATAATTAATAAATAGTTTGGTTATTATTCGTCCAGCTATTCGGTCATATTCGATTCGCTATCTTATTTAATAGTAAACGAATAATTTTAGCATTCGATTCATAAGCGAATAAAATTTAATGAAATGTGTATTCGATTAAGCTTGATCATTAAATATTCGTTTATATTCTATGTTTATTAAATGATATATTGGACATTTTCTAAAAATTTTAATTAGTTTAATTTGAAACATAAGCTTAAATAGAAAAGGCAATTTAGAGGGAAATTAACAAAATGATGCTTTGGAGGGCATATTTACAAATATATACAACTCTTCGGTGTATATGCAAAAACTTCGAAAAGAATAAGAAAGTAGAGAAAAGGTGGCAATCTTAAGGTTCAAACACAAGACCTGCCATATTAAAGCTTTATCCCCTAACCATGTGAGCTGCCAAATATTCGTGAACATTTAGCGAATATCCCATATATATACAAATTCGAATATGAATAACATTGTGATATTAGGAAATTCAATTGAATTGAACATGGTAGCATTGGCTCCGATTCGGTTGTTATCCACCCCTAGTTGCAACCTCTCTTCTATCCACTGAGCAATAGTTTAGAAAAGATAAATAGGAGATTTTTTTTTGGTAATTGAAGGAAGTTGAATATACAAATCTGCTTGCCCAATTTTAAGGGTTATATAAATTTATTAATTAAGTTGTAGCCCTTGCGGCGTTGAGGCCCATAACTTGTTTTGGGATAAGGCCTTAGTAATTAAGCCCTTACTGCTTATTGCTCTGGGCTTCAGGCCCAATAGCAAAAGAAAAAAAAACTCTGCCTTGACTAGCACGTTTTATCCCAATGATTTACATGAATTATTTCTGAAAATAATTGAGAAAATCTTCCAACAGATTTACGAATTTTATTACCATCGCATCAAAGCCTAATTGTGGCCTAATTGATTTCTCGTTTTGATTTTTAAGAAGTTACTGAAAAAAAAAAACAAAATAAAGTGGTAAGATGTGCAATCTAAATGATCAGATATAGCACATGAATCATAACGAGTAAATCCCAATAATGTACCACATGAAAGGCATCCATTCTTACTAAGTAGTTTTTCCATGACCCTTCTCTCAAAATTTTAGTTAGCATTAATTATTGAGTTTATAAAGATTAGGGCTTTGCTTTTTCTAAACCCAAGTATTTTCTTTAATTTACTTTTAAAGCCTATAAGGCTATCACTTCCAAAATTATTCTTTCCAAAAATACTTTAACTAAGTTACTTTTATTTTTAAATTCTACTATAGCATCTTAAACCTGAACAGAGCAACTTAAAGATAGATATAATTAATTATACTCCAAATATGGCAATCAAAATAAGAAGTGCGTCCAGAAATAATTCAATATGATAGTTTGGACTTCAGAATGATTTTAGGACTGGGTGAGTTTAAAGTAAATCAAGTAAAAAAAAAAAAAAGGGTTTATAGCGCTTAAAATTTATATCTACAAAGATTTCCTTAGCCCATTTTGTACACTTTATGCACTATGAAAAGTCGAGGCACTACGAGCCAAAAACATTGTAGTTGTAATACCAGAAAATAGTTTGCTCGGAAAAATAATACGAGAAAACACATAGAAACAGCGCCGCTTTAACCGCCACACTGTTCTATTCAAACCCTAGCCACTTGCATACATCATTACAAAACACACGTGCAAATGAATCTGTAGACTTCCGAGCATTTAGTTAAAGACTAAAGTCGTTCCTTAAAAAAAAAATAAAGACTAGAGTCTGAATTTCCTTTTATAATACTTTATCCAAAAGAAACGTGGAGAGAATTCTTTACTCATTCCTTATTTGGCATTTTGCGGCATAATTGTGAATATGCTGACCGCACGTGCGAATCTTGCGCCCACCGCTCACAAAAGTAGAACAAAAATTCTGGCTTGCCGCCTACAACTACAAGTCATTTTCCAAAGCCCTCAAGAAGCAACACTGTAATTTCTCAATCCTATATGAAAGTATCTCTCAATAGCTGTTATGTCCACATCATTGCTATCGATCCGTATGAAGATGTGATACTTCACATTTAGTTTTGGCCTAAGGTTGTGCTTTGCAGGGTGCTGCTGGCTATTTTGATTCCAATTGTTCCATAATAACTCTTGGTGGGTTGTATGTTCAAAATTTTCATATGAAAATTTCATATTTCTAGTAACGAGACCTATTAACTATAAACTTTTGATACTTCACAAGAGACAGTAGGATGGTGGACTAATCCAGATACAAATCTCATCAGACGTGTAAGAAACATATTATAAAACACAATTGCATAAAAGAGTTCAGATTTTATTCCCTAAAAAGATTTATGGTGTTTATTCTCTCTCAATTCCCTAGTGGTTTGTCTGCTTATGTTCGAATCAAACTAAGTTAAGATTAAGTCCTCATTGCTGAGTGAGCCAAACAAACCCAATTTTGATTTATCTAGTGCAAAAAGTAGATTAAAGCGAAGGCGATTTTTTTTATTTTTTGAAGTTAAAAATAGGGCGGAATGCCCTATTCAAAACCTGTATATAATTAGATCCAAAATTTACAAGTAAGAACCAAAAGTAAGATACTGGAAAAGAGAAAGGAGAGAAGGAGAGGACCATAGTCGTCACCTCTTTCGACAATCTCTTCTTCAAGATCTAAACTTAAGGTTAAAGAAACAAGACCTATATACAAAAACTATCTGCTGATAAACCATCAGCTAATCATCACAAAAGGATGCAGAACTAAGAAAAACCAAAGCACCACTGAGTATCAAAAACAAAAGAAGAGCTGCGGGGCTCAAAACTATCATCATTTGTTGCAGAGTTCTTCTATCCCCTCTCTTTGATAGCGTCTTGACAAATTTGCCCTTTCTTAGAGAGTTGCGATCGAAACATAGAAAATAAGCAACATTAGTTGCCACCTTGCTTGGGTCTCTGATCTCATTATTAAAAACTTTGTTGTTCCGTTCTCGCCATAAACACCAACATAGAGTAGGTAAAAGAACAAACCAGAGCTTACGACAGCCTGTATCCTGATGAAATCACCTCTCGAGTATATCATATTATGAAGACCAATGTCAAAGTTGTTACTTCGTCTCGAATCAATGTTGCAGCACTCGGATCTCTGAATTTCCAATCTCCTTTACTACCCCACCTTCGAACAAAGATGCAGTAGGGTATCTTATTTGTACCTCTTTTTTAGTCGAAGTGAAGGTGATTTTCATTTTCTAAGTAATCTTGTATTAGTATTCGGTATCTTATACAATATTACATGAGTAAATGGCTTAGTAATGAACTGGCTAGCATTATACTAATTATCTCTCTTTCGAATAATTATACAAGAGTTTTAGTGTTTACCAATAACTCTTCCTGGAATATTACAAGTGAATTGAAGAGCATTGTACTGATTAGGGCTACGTATTAGATGATGCTCTTCATATCACTCTCTTTAATGTTGATTTATATACTTAATTAAGAATGTATTCCATACTATTTCTAAGTCAACTTAGTATTAGTAATTTGTTATCTTATAATTGAATATTAATTAAAGAGTTTAGAGATGAACTTGTAGTTTATAAATTTTACAAAGGTAAACCAACAAGATCCATATACACACCAATTGCCTACCAGACCTCCAAGTAATGTCCAAGTGTCACCTAACACAAGAACAAACTTTTTGGAAGAAAACATCAGAGCCTAAATTTTATTGATGTAAATAATATAATTAATCTATAAGAACAACATACTTGCTAAGCTTGTTTCTTTCCTAGCTCTTTCAATGCACATGATTTCCTTTTGCCCAATATGCTTGTTTCCACGCTTGCGCTTATTATTCCAATTAGATATTAATTCATGTTCACTTATCCCTCAACATATGCACGTGCAACTATAGCTTATCCAAATTATACACTACTATTCAAAGTCACCATACATCACGTGACCAAACCCCCAACTTCCTTACACCTCATCTCGTATCCAAAACCCTTGTTTTAAGCTTCCTCGACGACCCAACAAAAGGACAAAACTCATGTCTCTATATTTGATGACCACATAGTTGAAATTAGAAATTTGAACAGCCACCAAAGTTACAAAATCTGGACCAAAATCTTTAAAAATTCAAATTCAAGACATAAACTTGGAAGCACGAGAACAAAAAAAGACCCGGCTCGAATCTTCTTCATATCTTACACAAACTTAGAGCTATATATAGCTTTGTTGCGCTAACAAAAACATAAAAGATATAGGTTAAACTTTAGAGAAAAAAATGGGGATCAGGAAATTTTACACTAAGCTTGGAAATGAGAGAGCTCCTCGAGGTTATGTGCCTTTGATAGTGGGCGAAGAGGCGGAGGAGAGAATTTTGGTGCGCGTTAGTCTATTGAATGACCGGCGCATGTTAGAGTTGCTTGATAAATCTGCGGAACAATTTGGATACGATCAAAGGGGGATTTTGAGACTACCGTGTGAGGTTGAACATTTTAGATGGGTCGTCGATGAGATTTTGAAGGCGAATTGATGTTGTTCGATGAATTTCGTTTGGTTCCTCTAATACAATCTTTTGTATAGCTTTTGTACTTTGATTCTTGTAGTGAGATTATGTATAAAGTTTAAAATTTTCTTTCTCCGTAGTTAGGAAAGAGGATGTTACCGATTCGGACACTTTCACCTTAAAAAGATGGTATAGAAACCATTATTTTTTTTTTTATCACAACTGTGTGAAAATGATAAATGAGTGCATACCATAATGAGATTTAGAATGAATCACATAATCAATTGAACAATAAATTGGGTACGTACCCCTTAGCTGCCCGCCCGCCCATTTGGGACACTAACAGTCGGTTTGCAATTATGTAGGGTTTAACTTTTGGGTTCCTTGGTATTATATGTTCTTTACGTAAATCAAGTTCCTCAAATAACAATTTGAAGGTGTATAATGGCAACTGTAAAGGAGTGTGTTGCATCCACTCGATTACATGTGATTTTGGTTTAAAAACATAATTATGTAGATTAGTCCCATATTGGAAGAAGAGCTATGCTTAAACTTATAACTCAAAAGAAATAGAAACAATCCTTTTGAATCAATCAGATCTAAGTTGATTAGCCTAATCTAGTGTTAATAGGCCTTACAAACCCACTAAATTGGTATCAGAGCTCTCAATTAATAAACCTTTGTTGGATCCTCTGTTTGCTTCTATGCAGATTCTGTTTGTATGCATGTGTTGGAGCTCAAGATGGAGTGAGAAAGAGACATGACGTGAAATTAATCACACATTGAGAAAACAAGTTAGATGAATATCTGGTTAATTATGCTTAGGCTCATGACTTAAATAAGATTAATTTTATTGAGTCAATTAGGTCTAAGTGGATTGGCCTAATGTTTTTTAAACATCGAGTCTTCAGCAAATATCAATATATTAGATCTCAACTTTTTATCATATAAGTTCTTGTTTAATAAATATAAACTTCTGTATATTACATTCCTAATATTGTTGTCTAGGAACTTATAGTTTATAGGATGATATAGGAATGGGATAATGACTCGAGTTTAGCTTCTTCTCGAAAATATATTATTATGAGGAAGGAGACAAAGGAGAATTTTTTCTTTTCCCATTGTAGGATCATAACTAGGAATAAGATCTAAAATCTGTATATGTACCAAATTCTTGTTGTGTTTTTAAATATGGGAAAAAAAGAACTATTTTGCTAAATTACAGTACATATGAAATATAGTCAAAGTATAGGCTTTGATTCATGAAGGGCAATTGCCCCCATTGATCTCGTGAGATTAATATTTGATATTCGACCCTTATTTTCAAATTGCCCCCTTAATATTTGATCTTATTGACCACATAGTCAAGGGTTTTGAAAATAAACGCCTAGGACCAAATTCAAACCATTAATCAGAATGCTTTATCTAGTACCTAAATTCTCATTGATGATCACTGGTAAAAAACGTGGCATTCTAGACGGAAAAATCCGTCTAGATTAATGAAATTTCCGTCTACATTAAACATTCTAGACGAATTCGCCTAGAAACCGGTTCTAAGTTTCCGCTTCAGAATAATCTATTCTAGACGGAAAACCGTCTACAATATATATTCTAGACGGAAAACTATTGTAGGCGGATAACAAAACCGCCGGGATGACTCCGACGGTTTAAACCGTGTCAGACATTATTCCAGACAAAACCGTCGGAATGTATTGCACGAAAACCGTCGAAAACATTACGTTTTTCCGGTTTCAATACATTCCGCACGATTTTCCGTCGACTGTCATGACGAAACCGCCTCGTAATATTTTGCGACGGCTCGTTTCGTAATACATTCCAGCGGTTTCCTCATGCGAATGTATCTGACGGTTTTTCCTTCCGGAATGGCATTTTCCGCTTGCGAGGTTTTAAAACCGCTTCCACCTCGTTCATCCATTTCATATATAATATCACAATCCAATATTCCATTTCAAATCAATATGCATCCAATTAATTCCCAATTCAATTCCAAATCTAACCATAATCAATATACATACCAACATTACTCAATATACATACCACATTACTATTTTAATACCAAATCCAACCAAGTAATATACATTAAATTACAAGATCGAACACAAACGAAAAACATCCACAAAATAAGCATCCCAAGTCCGTCTCTCCTACAAAATAAACATCCCATATCATATAGTGTTTCATACATACCATGTCTCTCCTACAAATATTGTCTTAATACATAAAACAAGTATATTGTCTTAATACATAAAACATCATAATGCACGGATGTGTGCATGATCCCGCCCAACTGTGAAAAATGAGGAATCATAAGTAGTTAAAACTTATAAAACGAATACAAAAAGAATTTAAGGCGGTATCTTGAGTCACAAGTAAGTTTTCTCTTCAATTTATTTGAAAGAATTTTTTCCGATGTCACATTCCATCACATGGCAGATCTTTCATACTTTGAGAATAACTCCTCAACTCTTCATGTTTTCACAATTGTGATATAGCACTTTTAAATTCTTTCAAATCAATGTTCATAGTCATCATGATTATGACAGTTAACTTCTTAATAACAAGTATGTTATACTTTGAATGGTCTCATGCTCAATTGGATGACAAAAATGACATAGACTCTTGAAGGAAATGTGCTCAAGCCAAAGTTGACGATTCAAAACTAACAAACCCTAAACTGGAACTAAAATGTTCCAAAGTTGATAGAAATAGAAAACCCTAAGTAGGGGATTACATACATAGGTTTTGAGGAGGGCGATATTGTCCTCATCAAGGGGAGGAGGGTTTTCTCATTCACTTTTATAATACAAACCCAACTTACCTCTTTGCAAAATTGTGATATAGCACTTTTAATTTCTCAAGAGCTAACATGGTTACGATCTCTTAAAGGAACTATTATGGTAGTTTGACAGCCTCCTAATACAAAATTAACCTATAAAAATTGTGGAGTTTGGTTGTCATGTGTGTGTGATAGGAAAAAGTGTCCATAAGGTGCAATCCTAACCCGGCATCAAATAAATCATCTCAAGAAGATCAATATTAAATTGACGAAATACAAATGAAAACTCACCACAAAAAATCACTCTTCGTCGTCACCAACTTCCTCCTCCTCGCACGCCATCGCTCCCCAAAGAACTCCGACCGAGAATAAATAGATTTATTTTAAATATGAAATTTAGCAATAAAATACACACATATTATCAACATACCTGTGCACCGGTTTGACCAGATCCAGTATCACCGGTTTCTATGTCTAAAAGTGATACAATGTTTCCAAACAATTCAGCTGGAATCTTATCGGACAAGCATAGTATGATGTGAGTCAAAACTGCCCGTGTAAAGGCGGCAAATCTGAGAACATAGCCTTCGCCACTGCATAAGTAATACAGATCGATCTTACCGCAAGATAAGAAGAGACACGCGAATTGGCCGACGCGAGGAGTTCTTGATGAGGATCCCGCCGCAATTGCCGGTGAGGACGCCGTGGAGGACATTACGCTGTGCTCGCGGCTCCAACCCCGCTAATGGAAATCTGCCCGTTATTGTGCCCCATAACATTCGTGAGCAATCTTGCATTTTGCTCTAGACGGGATGTGCGGTCATCATCACGGGTAGCCAATAGTGCTGCCTCCTTTGACGCAGCCTCAATAGTTTCCTAAACCACATAAGGCAAAAAAGTTATGAAGTGTAATTGGCAAAAAAAAAAGAATGAATATCAAAGAATACTTATTATATAATGATATATTGAAGAAATTTACCACCAACTTCATGTTATCCTTAATCTTCTCATCATTTTATATGTCTTGTGAAAGGTGCCATAAGCACACTTAGCCTTTAAACCGACCGCATTAGCGGCTTCCCCGCAAATTTATAAAGTTAAAAGAGGTGGGTCATATTGACAAAATAAGCGAATACAAAATTTTAAATAATATACCATGTGTGACAATAACTACTATAAGATTAGCAAGCGATGTCGATCCAGTGGTGGTCAAGCTTATGCTTGCTATTTCGATTCACGATCCCTTCTTAGATTTATTCTACAACAAATAGTTTATTACTAAAGATGAAATGAACCACTATTCTATGTTAGTAAGCAAATTTAAAATGAAAAATACTTGTCGACTTGTGTCCCAATAGAACGTAAGAGTGCGGAAATGATCAACGCCCACCCTTTCATCGATATTTAAAACCTCGCCAATCTTCTCAGATATTTATCATATGTTGAGGATTTCAATTCATGCCACAATGCTTGAGCACGGACTCAACCTTTACATTGAAAACATAGGACCATGCTCGGGATAGTCTTCAAGACAATAATATTCCTACAAATTTGCATATAGATATAATTGTTCTGGAAAGCCAACTTGTACAATATGATGGGCTTAATACATGTGAGCTTGCAAGAATCAAAATGCCATTTGTAGAGGAGACATGTCTAAGCTAATTATAGAAATTAAAGAAGCAAGATTCCATTTGTAGAGGACATGTCCATCATATGCAAAGATGACATTTTTAAAGAATATCTTAGTGAATTTGTACCTTATTTTGCTTCAACTTTAGTAGACAAATAAATCCTATATGCACTTACTTGGCCCTCTTTTGCCAACTTTGCATAACTAACCAATTTTATGTTCTCTTGGCAATATATGAAGTGAGCAACAATCACATGAACAAGTTTATACAATTGTTTTAGTTAGTATCTCATATGTATTCTATATATAGAACTTGAAATTTGAGTTTATTGATGACGTGATCCATGATATGTAGGCATTGCTACAACAAATTGATTATTTGTGGTAATAGAGTTTTCAAACGCCGCTCCATTGATCATAAAGAACCTATAGCTTAACTCTTAGAAGACGAAAGATATCATAAAGAGTACAAGATGCAAATGTATAGTCATGATCGCAAGAGTAAGGATTTATTTGAGTTGTTAGTAAAAGATATATCAAACCGAAGATATAAGATAGTAATTACCATAAGCTCATCCATATCGCTGTACGATTTCCATGGCGTTTGAAATTGTAATGGGTGGATATTACTTGCTCCGCACTAAAACACCTATATAGTTATTAAATTTTTGGACCATTGTCCCAACGCAAGCCCTCTTCCCAATGAAGAATAGCTCAAAGCCGCTTGGAGGTTGTTTTGAATTAGGCTTGCTTGCACCCGGCCCACCGACCATTGGGATCACGCCAGACCTACCGGACAAGCATATATGTTCGCATGGTTAAGTGTAAAATTGAGATAATAGAAGGAAATTATTATATTTTACCTAGGTGTTCTTGTCTTTTCTTCTGGCTATTGCAACATCTTTTCTAACTTGCATCATAGGCTTGGTCCTCTAGTCTTGTAAATGCAAGTGGGTGATGCTTCATGGCAATAGATTTTGAGCTCATCGACTCTTGAGGCAATGGTAAATGGTCGATGTCATCCGCTTGGTCGTAACTCGACCCATCGCAATCCACAAAATGATGATGTCCTCGGCATCTACATAATTAAAGAAGATAATCAAGATGAGAAAATCATTTAAAATATATATATAGTTCTATAAAAATTAAATTATTACTACCCAATACGTGGAGGGATGGTCGATGTATCAGTGGTCCGTGATGAATAATCGCGTCCGATGTCATCTATAAAAATAAAAATAATTGATACAAACACATATCAACAAATATTAAGCGATAATCGAATGGAAAATACCAATATGAGGAGACCTAGGGATGTATTCAAGACTGACCCGATAAAGAAATATCATCTACACATTTAAAGAAAATAATTAGCACAAACACATCAAGAATATCTATTTTGGGTAGTCAAAATTGAATTATGATTAATTAATACCTATATGAGAAGGCGACGCTAGTGGGCCTCCCGAAGACGACGATCCCTGGGTAGTAGCCTCCCAAGAGCGACTCGATCCTAGGGTGGTAGATCGTGATCGATCACGTGATCCATCAAAGAACCTCGAATTCTTCATCTCAGAAAATTGAATTTGAGATGCAAAACAAGAAATATGAACATGCTAATAATATTACTATTTTATTGCATTTAAATATTGGAATAAAATTTTACCAAAGATAACTTTGTCTTTTAGTTCCTATACCTTCTACAACGTGCTCTTTGTGTTTTGCACGAGATCGTGTTTGAATTGTTCTGGCTATATTTAACATTGTCTGCTTTTGCCTACTGGTCGTTGACTTTGTTTGCACATTTGACCCAGAGTCTCTGTCTATGATCACAATTGGAATGTCAGCCTGAGGCGGTTCCTCAGTCATATCAAGCATGACATTTTGAGGGTAGGAAAAGTTTTGCCAAATATCATCAGACGAACCAATTGGATCATTGTCCTCATCAATATTTTCGTTATTATTAGGAAGAACAACAGATCTTGGCTCCTTATATAACACGACCCAATCGGTTGCAACCTTCGGGTCTTTCACATAGAAGCACCGGTCCACTGTCGCGAATATGAACTTCTCATCTAAATATATTTCTTTATCGAGATTGACAAGTGTAAACCCATAATGATCCTTGTGCGGTTTAGCAGACTCCATCGAACCTTAAACATGATGTAACTACATCGATTTCTTTTACCATATCCGTAAATTACCTCTACAATATCTTCCAATTGGCCATAATATAATATATCAGCTTCAACTGGGTTCTGATCTCTTGTGCTAGAAAAACATTCTTGAGCAAAACAACCCATGACCCCGCTGTTTTGTGTTACCCTCTTATCATCAGTCGCCACCGTTTTAAACTTATACCCATTAATGATATGTTCACTGTATCGTCTAACTTCATAGTAAGGACGTTGCGCGTGAAGTAAAATTTCTTCGAAATTAAGGTACCAGCGAGAAGGTCTTTATCAACCTAAACCCAACATCAATCAAGCATAATTTACTTCAAGTTTGCTAAAAAATTAAAAAATATAAATACAATACTAATGCTACGCTACTTACATCATTTCTGAACCAATCGGGAAAATCTATGATATGTTTTTTCTGAATATCATGTGCTGCCTTCCTGCCTGATATTTCATTCTTAAGCTTTTCCAAATGTCATTTATTTATACAACAAACAAGATTGTATTGATATCGTCAAAGTAAATGATTTAAGATCGCTCCTATTCTTAAATTATTATATGTTATTGCTAGTCTAAAGTTGATTTCTTTGTCGTTTCCATTACAAAACTTAAGAAAATTACACTTTGATTTTCAGTTACAAAGAAATTTTAGATAACTCTCACAAACTCGAACAAGAGACACTACAAGTGTAGATCTCTCAGTTTTTGTGGGACTTTGCACTCGTGTCGGGACGCCAGAATCTGGACCACCGAAAACGATCGCCGAATCGACGGGTTTAGTTGATGCTTCACAAAGGAAACAAGAACTTAAGCAAATATCTTAGCAAAGTAAGATATCTACTCTTCTCAAGAATAAGTCAAAGCTTAAACTCGAGGAATCTCGCGGCGATCGTGTTCTTGAACTTTGGAAGCTTGGATTCTCTCTCTTGCAAAGCTCGGTTTTATTTGATCTCGATTGCCAAATGCCGATCCCGCCAAGTGGATGTAGGGGGTATTTATAGTCCTTGGGAACGTGCTCTCAAGAAACACAAGTCATAAGTGCTCCACATTTGCAGTTAGCTGCAGCCAATCGCCAGCCATGCCGCTTCGCCACCGGGCGGTGGCAGCGTCGGCCGCTGGCCGGGCGCAGGCAATATGGGTTTCACATCCCGAGACAAATGTCGCCCCTCCATTGTTGTAACGGTTCGCTGTTTTTAGGCACGATTAAATGCCTAAAAACTTGGGCGATACCGTAACCGCCCATTAAAGTATCTCAACGCCTTTGCTTTTATAAAGTCAAGTGGGCCCCATCAGATTGATTTAGACCCTTCAAGAGCCCGCTAAGTATTCGGTGTCTCAGATTTGGCGGGCATTGCAAGTGTCTCGCTAGTTGCGAGACACATCAAGGTGTCTCGCCCGTGGCGAGGCATCAACAGTGTCTCGCTAGTAGCGAGACACATCAGCAGTCTCGCCGTGGCGAGACACACAAGTGTCTCGCTATCAAGACATGAACAAGTGTCTCGCCATGGCGAGGCATTAAACCGATGTCTCGCGATCAGAGCGAGACACAATCTTCTCATGTGTTGACTTCTTGAGATTTCGACGACGTTGTCCTTCGATCTTCTCATAATTTAGTCATATTTGAGGTTCTTCGACAATTTTGATGCCTACAGATACCCTCCAAAGTTTTCGACTCGTATTTTGTCGAGGGTCCGAACACTTTGGATAAGATGCTTGCTTCGCTCAACGTTGAACTTTGTAGAAGAGGCCCATGTTTTGTTTCGCCAAACCCGGCTACGCTGATGTCACTGACCATGTTCTCGAGTTCAATAACTGCTTGCATTTGTATTTGAATTGGTTGAAATGTCAAGTCGATTTTGGACTAATCATCTTCATCTTGAAAGTCACCACTTGGTTGTAATTGAATGCCTTGAGAGTCATTCGAAAAAGCTATCCGGTTTTCAACATCGATTTTGAAAGCTTTTATATGGAATATGGAACCAATTTGTCTTGAATATACCGCCTTGAATCCCGTGAGAATAATTATCAATATCCGGAATTGTCCCACTTGAAGAAAGCGAAGAGCAATCTGGAAGTCTCGCTAAAGGGGTTTGAGCGAGGCAACGAGATGTCTCGCCAAAGGACTTGAGCGAGGCAAGATGAGGTGTCTCGCCAAATGACTTGAGCGAGGCAAAGATGAGGTGTCTTGTTTCAAAGAGTTTGAGCGAAAAGATAAAGTGTCTCGCCAAAGAGAGTGAAACGGTGCCCACTTTATAAACCCAATACCTAGGTTTTGTCGACAACCGAAATCCCGCCTTTTGGACTTTAAAACCCTCTTCAAAACCTTCTTTTCCCCATCAACCTTAGCAAGCCCTTTTAATCTCTCAAGCTTCCAGTTTGCTCGAAAACCCTCTTTAGATCTAGGGTTTTCTGGTTTTCTTGGATTCTTCTCGGTTTTGGTCGATTTTTCACCACAAAATCGGCCTCCTCCGCCTCCTCTATCGATCCGAAGCCCCCTTGACAAACCCTAAGTCTTTTATCCCTTTTTGCTTCGGATTTTCATCAAAACCCTAGCTTTTCTCTTGTTCAAGCCAAAAATCGATTTTATCATGTCTCCAAAAGATCTCGCGGTCCCTGCCAAATCCGCTCCCCAAACCTCTCGATGTCAAGAACCGACCGCTTCGCCTTTTGGGGTGAGTTCTTCTCGATATATGCACTTATTTTGGGTTGAAAAGTTTGCATTTTTGTATAAAATCCTCATTTGTTCTCCTTTGCAGGCATATGAGAAGAGTCGAGGTCCTCCTTTGTGTGGATCTCGCTAAAACAAGTGTTTTGCATAGCCGTAACATCTGGCAAATCAACGAACAAAGCTTCATTGTCTCGTTTGCGAGGACGGTCGAGGTCGCGCTCGCTTCTGGCGACAGCTGGGATCGCTCGGCCGCCGGGCGAGCTTGAAATCGCTCGCTTCCGGCGAAGTCGCTCGATCGTTCGCCACTTTGGTGACAAGTTATGATTGTCTCGGCTAGCGAGGTACTTGAATCGTCTCACGGGCGAGTCGTCCCAACCCTTAGCCATTTTGATGTTAATTTTGACCCAAAGACTTATAAGTGTATGTGTGCTTTGCGCTGAGTTTCCCACGCGGCATTTGGTGCTCATGAGCCAAGTGGATTGCATGACCTGTTTTCCTCTTCTCAAGAGATGCCACTAGTGACCGATGCTCCTGCTGTCCAAATGCGCCTGCACTATTGGAAGCGTTAGAACATGGTAATCGCCGTGATTTACTTAAGAATGATCACCGACGCCTCCACTAACAAAAATGCCGGATCCACAGATAATGAGGAAGTCCGGCTATTTATTCGGGATTCTCGCGGATCCGTAGCCTTATCCGCTTTGACCGAACCATGGTCAGATGAAGGTGATGGCTCTAATCTTTATTTACCTCCGCTTGCCCGCCATCATTCACTTTGCGTGCGCAATTTATCGCTTAAGAGGAATATGTCCCGAGATCACGAAGATTTGAACGATACACCGCGATATATATCGAAAGGCGCAGTTCGTGTTCTAGCGACAAGAATTACGCTCGCGTTTTACCCGCCTTGTGGGTCGACGCCCACCTCATAATGAACTGATGGTCGGCGACACATTGAAGAATCGCTGGCTAAAATAGGAAGGAGTTGCCTCCAAGAAATCTCACCGTGTTTTGGGTACATACATTCACGCCGACCGATGGTGGACACGATGACAGCTTACGCTTCTCATCGATGGAGTCGAACTCAAAAGATTGGATTATATGTTCCCATCCGCTGCAGCATGTATGGAATTCCTCCCAGCCGTATCATTTCCTCGCATTGCCGGAAATTTACAACCCGTATACCAACACCTTCCCACAAGAATGGGGAATTGGGTCTACCACTTCATGAGATGATGAAGGTGTCCGTCTTCCAATGGGTGAAGCACCATATCAAGAATATTTTCCGCCAATCGACGCATTGAGGGAAATGAAAGAGAAGAGATCACCGCTTATGAAATCGCGGAGCCGACTTGCCACTATCAAGCCGCAATAGCGACAAGTGGACGGAAGGCTAGGAGGCTTCCGCAGATTAGCCATAAACAACATTATCTATTCCGCAACTTAGAGGGTGACGAGGATGTAACTCCAACGCTGTAGCGTTAAAATTGCTTATCAGACCTAACAAGACTCGTGAAAACGTGGGTTGACAACCGACGATCCATCCGACGGCGCCACCCGTAACGCCGACGCGATTACGCCGCGAAAACGCATAAAGCGAAGCCGACGAACCCATGAAGTGAGTCGGCGAGGCGCACGAGCCGAACGACACGCCGTGGAGAAAACCCGACGACGGCTCAACGAGGCGAAGTTATTAAACTCAAACGCCGACGAGACTAATCAACCGCATTTAGTCCGGCCGATGCAAACGAGCCGCTTGAACTCAAAGTTGATCGGACACGACTCAAACCCAACGGCGACATCACCGAGCAAAACTAAGCCCTGAAGACCCAGAGTCGACGAAATCGCACAAGAATCGACGGAGAAACGGTAAACGGCGAAAAAGCGACGCGAGGCCATTAATTCGCCAGTGATGGCTGTGGTTCGCCACTTTGTCGAAAGCCATTCGCCAACTTCGCCGAGGTACTCGCCATGGTCGCAGGTGCTCTACCAGCAGCGTTTGCCATTCATGGCCGAGCCACCTCGGCCAACCCGCCGAGTGGTTCAAGCAAGCCGAGCCATTTGCCGCTGCTGCGCCAAGACCCCCTTTTGTATAAATAGGGGTCTTGCTCATGGAAGGGGTTCTGATTGCTGAGGTTGATTTTTCGGGTTTTGGCGGACTTCAAGAGCCCTCGCGAGATCTACGACGACGCTCCGAAAGCACCGGGCGAGCTCAAGTCCGCCGACGCCGATCTATAGCGGAAGGTAAACAAACTCGGTCGAACCACAGATACCCTCTAGGTTAAGCTTCGTTTTAACCTCGTGGATAGCGCCGGATTTCTCCTTGTAGATTCACCGCCGATCCTCGCGGAGGCGATCCCCGCGAGCATCCTCTCCTTCGTGAGTGTGATCCTCAGCGCCGCTTCCTTCGCGGAACGAAGCCTCTACGCCTCAGAAGTTCCGAACCCGGTTTACACCGCCAGATCGGATTGCGCGTGGTCAACTGACGAATAAAAGTCCCCTTACGCAAAGAACTCCACGCAGCCGGGATCCCGTGAAATAGAGATCCTCGTTTGTTCACAAAAGGAAGAGAGTTGTAATTTTCGCTTTCATTGTACGCCTAAAATAAAGGCATTTCTTTTGTTTGAAATTTTGTTGTAGGCCAACGGCCGTAAACTAATTCAAACGAAAGCAATGAATAACAAACCAACTTTCCGCAACAAGCCGGGCGACCATTGAAGAGCCAACGCCAAAGAAAGAAGCCGCCGTGTCGCAACCGCGATCCCGATCCCGCCATCGAGGAGGTCGAAGTTCGAAGTTCACCGTAAGAAGTATGAGAATACCTCCTCCTCGCCCGCATCCGCCTCGCGAAGTCCAAGATGGTCTCCGCCGCAAGGAAGACCCGATCGCCTCGAGCGCGAAGCGAGAAGATCCACCAACACCGCCAAGATTGCAGCACAACGGTGGTTCCCCGCCCTAACAACGGCCAAATGTTTAGAGCCTCTATCTTCGCAGGGTCGATTTCAATGGCGCCGGACTTCTCAAGAGCCCGCCGAGGCGACGCCGCCGGCTAAACAATTAGCCCAGCGAAAGAATCAATGGATGGGTCCGGGCGATGAGGCGGATCTAAGAGTTGACTCGAGGTCGAATTCGAGATTGTAGCCGATTCCTACAGCCGCGAACGGACGAATGGGTCCGAAGCAAACGGAATCGATCCACGCCAGAACGATCCGAGGCCGCCGCCTCGCAAGCACGGCTTTGGTGCAACAAGCCCGCAGTTGAAGAGGGAAGCGGCCAAGAAGTCGCCGACAACTCGCCAGGCTTCAACCGACGAAACCAACATCCAAGCCTAGCTCGCCAGGCCAACTTCCTCGCCCTGCTCAAATCGAAATTGTGAGCACCTCAACAAAGTGGCGCTGACACCGGGTCACCGCTCAGATTCAACTTCCTGCAATAACACTCGCCATTTACCAGCCCGCCAAGGATCGCTTAGGTCCGTTAAAGGAATCATGGTCACTCCTAATACAGGGGTCGTACTCCACAAAGATAAGAAGAAACCTCAGACTACTCGCGACCGGCTTCAAATCGAAGTCCGGAGCCCGCCGAAGATTCACACTCGCTGGCGCAGGTCGCGGTGACTTATGAAAGGCCTATTTGTTCTTAGAAGGAGACGCCTCATCCGACGATGACAACGTTATACCGAGAAGTCGCGCCAACACAACGATAGGTTGCTCCAGATTCATGCCGACGAAGTTGTACTATCGCGGCCGGGGTAATGGTAAATCCCAAAGAGGAATGCCCCGTAATCAAACATGCCTTGCTTGTGTTCAAACCGATCACTAGCAGTTATCGGAGTGCAATTACCAAACGACCGAAAAGGCGCCGGTTTTGATGATAGGCCCAAGACGAGTCCACAACCCAAGTCAAGACGCTGCAAAAAGAGACGTAAGGTGATGAATTGCCGAAAGTGTTACCATCAATATGACCAACAGAGGGATCGTCACATGCCGTTCTCGGCATCGCAACGAATGACTCGACAAGGTCCGACCGTTAGGATCTACCAATTATCGCAAGATGCATGGGATTACCCTCGATGATGAAGTGTCGGATGCCGGCCCGCAATGGCTTCCGATAATACAATTTCCAAAGATAGACAACCCTTGGTAGGCGCTCATGATCGCAAGACGGATCAAGTGTCCCGTGATGCTTGAAGAGGCCCCAACCAAGCAAAAGGACAGCTTTAAGCTTGAGATGGAACCGCCATGCCAGATGAGAGCAATGCATGACCAACAGATCCAGCGATAATGAACCGCCAGCAGCCAAGTCGCCGCAATAATGTCAATTTAACAGATAGCCACACCCGACAGAAGGAGGCCGAACGTGATGGTCATGCCGCCAAAGAAAACGCTTAGCGATAACACCGCTGCTCCTCCCCAAGTTTACCCAACGGAGATGTAGGGGAGAACGAAAATTAAAGACCTTGAGAGCAAAATCAATACTTTGATTTCCGCCAAGAGGTAAAGAAGACGGGTATACCATGTCCTTACCCAAGGGAGTGGGGAATCCCTGCACTCCACAAAGTTCACCTCATCAACTTTACCATTTGACGGAAAGGGATCACCCACTCAAAGACTTGATCTACTTCAAGTCTCATCTAGGCGTATTCCTAACGAGCCCTTGATGGTTCGGTCATTCGCTGGCACCCTTCGCGGAGTCGCCATTGGTACCGCCTCAAACCGGAGCTAATAGTCGGGATGATATGGAGGCCATTTCTCACCAATTTTTCGACGATGACACCAGGTATCCATCGGTTCTTTGTTGGACGAAACGTATGGACGGGAACAAAGTGGATAACTTCGCCAAGAGGTTCGTAAATAAGGCAATGAATTGCGGAGACCGATAACGGAGAAGTTCATCCTCCAAACTTGTCATAGCAACCCGCCATTGGACGGAAGCAATGGGAACCGCACCAGTCCGAGACTGGAAAGATTTAAGGATAAGCCGAGCCATTCCCGAGAAGGAAGAAAGCGAGAGAAGTCATGGTCGATGCTCACAAGCGTAACTTTATCCCCCGCAAGGGTAAAGAAAGTCAGAGACGCTTAATCAAACGCTCGAACCGCAACCACAACAGCCAGCCGCAACAACGCGGCACCACAAAGAATCACAAACCTCAATGGCGCCAGAAGTCTCAGAACTGTAAACCATCCCGGTTCGAGGTTTCCCAAAACTTACTCATTCAAGGACGAGGAAGTTCCGCATCTTTAAATACCTTCCGAAAATAACAAAATCCGCTTGCCCCAATTGTAGACCAAGAGGAGGCAAACAAGGTTACGGATCCTGGCACCGTGGTTACCACTGGGCGTACACCATCCTACAAAGTTCATACCATCTCAAGGACAAGATTCGTGCCTTGATCGATGTTGAGTCACATCTCAAACCCCTAAAGAGAAGAAGGTGGAGCAAATGCGCCTCTATAAGCTTCGGATCGCCTTTCGATTGGTTCCAACCCACGCCATGGCTGTAGGGAATGAAGATGGTGAATGAAGATCCTCACGCAACGAAGAAGGCTCGTGACGCACACGACGGCAAACGGAGAAATCCTTTGGGTCCACCCCGACTTGCCGGAAGATGATTAGTGGACTACATCCTACCAAAAGGAAGACCAAGGGAAAAGGCAAGCTATGCCATGCCGCCCAGCAATTCCAGAAGGATGATGAAAAGTAGCCACCTTCCAATTTCCAAGAGGAGCTCAAGTCTTCGCTACTAGAGCGGATACTAATATAGTTACAAATATCCTGAGGCTCCAAACCCAAATGCTAAGACACCGCTTAACTGGGGTGACACACGACTCTCTCTCACTGCAGAGAAAGGACAACAAAGCATACCAAGAAAAAGTGAAAGGCAAAGGAGAAATGTACTCAGTCCGTGAAGCTCAACTCCCGGCAACCCGATTCAATCGCCTGATTGTGAGGGATAGACCGGAACATCGGGCTCTCCATACCGCTCGACGCCATGGCCCACCGCTAACATCCCTACGAATAACTTCTACGAAGGTTCGATTGTCAAAGGAAACCCGAAGCTCTTAAGAAGCTCGTCGATTCTGGTGTTTCACTGCATCAAGCCGCATTCTAAGAATCTACACAACAATGCAACTTGGCAACCAAACACTTCCCCGCATCACTTTTACAAAGGAGGATATGCGCATCGAGAGATTCCAAGCACGATAGGCCGCTATACTTCACCGTATATTGGCTCTAGTGAAGTTAACCTGATCCAAGTCGATCCGTTCCACAAGGAGCATCATGCCCCTGCTTCATGTATCACCTTGAATCCCCAAGAAGTCGAGGCCAACGGCACAATGATCTATGGTTTAACACCCGGTCTCGGCCTTGGTAAAATCCGGATAAAGTGCCAAATGGGGATTTAAAGTCCAAGTCACCGCTATGTGATTGACGCAGTAGACTTCCTATAACTTATTGTTGGTCGACCTTGGATCCACTAACGCTATAGTCCCATCTACTTCTTCAATGTCTCAAATATGTAGACACTAATAATGAGGTCAAGACGGTGGTCGCGACAAACAAACCGCTTAAGGGTAGAGAATTATTTTACCGATTCTCCTCTACCTGTAATGAGTCCTAAATCAATCATCGCCTGCACCGACAATGAAGAAGTCGATACACCGCTTCCGCTTGATTATAGTGGTGGTTTTGTTTTGAATGACATTGTACCCCTTGTAATCAATCTTGACGATGAAGAATCGCCGATGAACATTGTAATTGGCAAATTGTCGATGAATCAATAAATGACGATTTAGAGTACCCTTTGTCTTTGAATGATGTAATGACAGTTTATACAACGACTCTGAATTGCACTTACCAACTCGGTCATCTTGCTTTACACAAAAGCTCGAGATTCCTTGGGGACAACCATCCCACTAAGATCAAGTAGTGAAAAAGACTTGGTTTACTAAAAGGAGATGCGGTTCCAATCATTTCTAGAAGAAGATGAAGATGACAACGGGCCTATCCTCCACACATTCAGATATAGTTAAAACACCTGGTATCATGAAGAAGTGGGGAACGACTTGACACAAGGAGAAGGTCTATGTTTCAGCAGGTCCCGAGTCTCCTAAAGCGATATGTCCCAAAAGGGAAGCCTGATAACTACTATGCATTCGACGGATTGGGATACCTAATCATCCTCGAAGATGAATGCTCATGGTCGATTGATAATAATCCACCCGATGAGGGAGACTGACATTCGCCCGATTCTTCGGCTTGGGATTCTCGACACCAACTGAGAAGCTTTCAAGGCCTTGATGTCTAATATGGCTAATGATCGATCCCTCGCTACTATTGAGGGTGATGAAGATATGCCAACATGGGAAGACCCATAGATCCATCAACTCAGAGCAGCTTTGGGATAGATTCAACAAAGAGACCCCTACTAAGGACGAGGTAACCCGTGCTAATATGGGTGATGAGGAGCATCCTAAGCTCATAAACATCGCAATACTCTTCCCCTAAGAAAAGGAAGAGTTGATCGCCTCAATCAGGAATATATCGATGTATTTGCCTCGAGCTACGAGGATATGCCGTGACTCGATTCTAATGTGGCGACACATCATCAACATCAACGTGGATGTCAAACCCGCCAATAACGAAGACGGTTTCGCCCACAAATCTTACAGCGATGAGACGCAAGTAAAGAAACTCATAGAATCGGATTCATCGAAATTCAACACCCTGATTGGGTGGCTAATATAGTCCTGGCCATGAAGAAGAATGGTTCGATTAGGATCCGTGGTTTCACTACAGACCTAAACGCCGCTGCCCAAAGGATGATTTCCTCGCCAATCACCACGCCATAGTTGACAATACGGTGGATTCGAGAGATGTCCTTTATGGATGGTTTCTGTTACAATCAAATCAAGATGCACCCCGATGACGCAACAAACACAGCCGCTCGTAACTTCCATCGGTATATTTTGCTACACGGTCATGCCGCTCGGTTTAAAGAACGCCAGCAACATACCAAGTAGCAATGACTAAAATTTTCCAGATCATCTCCTAAAACGGTCGTCAATGCTACGCCGATGACTTGGTCGTGAAAAGCCGCGGACAAAGGAGATCATATCAAAGATCTTAGAACGGTATTCGAGCTCATGCGACTCATCGCCTAAAGATGAACCCCGCCAAATCCTTCCTTGGATGTCCAAAGGCAGTTCCTCGGCCCATTGCCACCGACAAAGGAATCCACGCCGATCCCGATAAAGTGAAGGCTATTCAAGAGTTGCAACCTCCGAAATCCGAGAGAACTCGGGGGTTACAAGGACGACATGACATCCGACGGTTCATATCGAACCTATCCGGGAAGTGCCAACCATTCTCTAAATTGAACAAGAAGGGCGGTCGCTTATTTGGGACGACGATGTCGAAAAGCTTGAAGAGATCAAATCGATCTCGCTAAACCTCCTGCTCTGTTGCACCGCTAATCGGAAACCGCTCCTCGATCTACGCCAAGGCAACGGATCATTCGTTTTACTCAAGCAGACGACGACAATGGTCACGTAATGCAAAGTATTACCCGAGCCAACATAGGTCGGCTACCGAAGTCTCGATACCAATGGTCGAAGCGCGTTTTGCATTAGTGTTCGCGATTCGTAAGATGCACTAACTATTTGTTTGGGTCGAAGTGATTCCATTGTAAAACTAGAGAAAATATAATTTTTGGTTCTCGCCATAAGAAAATTAAATAACTCTCACAAACTCAAACAAAGACGCCACAAGTGTAGATTCTGTTTTTGTGGGACTTTGCCTCGCGTCGTGGATTAACTGTGGACCACCGAGCGTACGATCGCCGAATCGACGGGTTTAGTTGTTGCTTCAGCGAAAAGAACTTAAGCAAATATCTTAGCAAGGTAAGATATCTACTCTTCTCAAGAATAAGTAAGGCTTAAACTCGAGAAATCTGGATTGTGTTCTTGAACTCCCGAAGCTGGATTTCGATTTTTCCCTTTCTCGATGGTACTTCCAAGTGGACGAGGAGGGCATTTATAGTCTTCGAAACTCGCTCTCTCGTAAACACAAGTGTCATAAGTGCAGAATTTGTAGTTAGCGCTGGCAGCCGAAGCCGCCATAAGCCGCTTCGCCATCGGGCGGTGTCGGTTTGCCGCCGGGCGGCGAGTAGATGGACGCTTCGCTGACCGACGCAGGCAAAGGCCCTTCCAACCGCTGTAACGGTTTCCCCGCTTTTAGGCACGATTAAATGCCCTAGAATTACGCCAGTGGGCGATTCTTCGGTAACCGCCATTAACGGTCCGAACGCTCGCATTGATAAAGTCAAGTGGGCCCCATCAAAGATTGATTTAGACCCTTTAAGAGCTCGCTCTCAAGTATTCGGTGTTCCGCCGCTAGCGAGACAGTGCGTTCGCCTATAGCGAGACACATCAAGGTGTTCGCCAGATGAGGTACACACAAGTACCTTCAAGCTAGACACATCAGCAGGTTCCTGCCAGGCAGGTACACAAGTGTTCGCTAATAGCACATCAAGGTGTTCTCGCCGGCGTAGGCACACAAGTGTCTCGCTAACAACAGACATTATCAAGGTGTCTCGGGCCGCAGACACAACAAGTGTCTCGCGATCAGAAGACACACAATCTCCCATGTTGACTTCTTGAGATTTCGACGACGCTTGTTCTTCGATCTCTCATGATTTAGTCATATTTGAGGTTCTTCAACAATTTTGATGCCTACAGATACCCTCCAAAGTTTTCGACTCTATTTTATCGAGGGTCCGAATACTTTGGATAAGATGTGCCTTGCTTCGCTCAACGCTGAACTTTGTAGAAGAGGCTCATGTTTTGCTTCAGCTTGAATCCCCGGCTACGCGTCAGACCATACTTTGGGATCAATAGTCGCTGCATTTGTATTTGATTGATTGAAATGTCAAGTCGCATTTTGGACTAATCATCTTCATCTTGAAAGTCACCACTTGGGTTATAATTGAAATGCCTTGAGAATCATTCAGAGAAAAGCGCCGCCTGTTTTCTCAATATCGATTTCCGTGAAAGCTTCTATATGTAATATCCGAATTGTCCCACTTGAAGAAAGCGAAAGGCAATCAAGTGTTCTCGCCAAAAGGACCGCCACGTAACTGCCCTCGAGCATGCTTGAGCTTCCTGAGGCGATGTAATGGCACATTTGCATTAGCAATGAGTTACAAAGTGCATTAAAATCACTCAGATGAAAAGTACTTGACCCCAAGCAGAAGAGTGAACCCGCCTCAAGTTATTTTGTATGATAGATATAGGATTTTTGGCAAACCCTCACCATCAACGGATTTGATGAGCCTTTACCAACTACCGCTTGAGGTGGGCTAGCATGTAGATTATCCGAGTCCGCTCTACATGTTACGCTGTGCTAAAAGAGTGAATTCTTCTTAGACTTTATGCTACTTATATTGAATAATGAGTTCGGCCAATTATCACTGAATTGATTACCCTACAAAGATGTTAGATGCGCATCTTATCTCGATAAGGGATGAGATAATATCCCTATGCATGAAGGCATAGTTTAGGTGTCATTAGGTAATGACATCTATGCTACGCATTTTGAATAATGAGGCTTGTGGAATTTGTGTTCTCTTGGGGTGAAAACGAACTCGTTGCGGTCTCTCGGGGCTAAAACTAACCTCGCTAGGTTTTCTCGGGGCTAAAACGAACCCCTGCTATCGAGTAGACCTCATTCATAAAATAAATCGAGGATTTTGACCGTGGTCCTAATCAGTAGGAAGGTTTGACCAAGTGGGAGTGAAAAATAAAAAATGATCCTAACCGTAGGAAGGTTTGATCGATAAGAGTTTTGAGACAATCCTAACTGCCTGAAGGTTTGATCGCCAATCTCCAAATGGACCCTCGCTCATGGAAGGAATCAAGAGGGATTTTGACCATGGTCCTAACTATGAAGGTTTGACCAGGCAGATATTTGAGACAATCCTAATCGCTAAGGTTTGATCACATCTGAAATGGACCTCTCGCTCATGGAAAGAATCGAGAGGGATTTTGGCGTGGTCCTAACAGAGGAAGGTTTGACCAGATAGGAATTTTTGAGACAATCCTAACCTGAGGGAAGGTTTGATTGCTCAATGTGGAAGTGGACCTCTCTTCATGGATTATCCACCCCTAAATTTCCAGGAAAAATTGGCCGCCTGGAGTGAGTAAGAAGGAAGAGCAGCTTTAACCTCTTATATTCATCTGAGGAAAGGGAGCAGCTTTATACTCATACCTGTTGGAGTGCGAGGGAGCAGCTTTATACTGTGATACCGTTTGAGTACGAGGGAGCAGCTTATACTCATATACTGCTTGGAGTCCGAGGGAGCAGCTTTATACTGTGATACCCGCCGGAGTACGAGGGAGCAGCTTATACTCATATACCCGTTGAGTCACTTCTCATTCGCTTATTTCGGCAAGCAGACGCCGGCTTCAACCAAGGCTTGATGATGGCCTTGAGAGCTAAGCAATCCTTAGTAGGATGGAGGATCCTCCGTGGTAACGCAAGCATTTAGGGTCCGAAAGTTTTCTACCTCCTCTTGATTTGTAATCGAGGCAACTTGATTTTGTTGTTATCAAGGAGATGTTTGAAGATGATTGAACTTCTTCGCCTTGAAAGAGTATGTCCCGTGGAATTCTATTTAGAAGCTTTTACGCCGCTGTTGCGACGCTTGACCAACAACAATACAGATGCCTTTCCTCTATTACGAGAGGAAAATTTACTCGAGGGTCCCATCTTTTCGCTTCTTTTCAAATTTCTTCCTTCCGAGGAAACGCTTTGTTCTCCTCGTATTTTTAGGTCTTTCCACGAAGTTGGTGGACTAACCCCATGACTTCCAAAGAATTCTATAGAAAGATTATTGTGGCAAGTCTTCAATATGAACTTTTCAAGAATTGGATCCCCGCACTATAGCTTTATTATGAATCGCTAACTAAGGTGTCGCATTGTCTCCCCACCTTCGCTTTCGCCTAAGAGAGTTCCAATTGAGACTTCGTGTCGCCATCAAGAAGTTGCCAGAAAAGAACTTTCCATGTCCTCCAAGAAGCAATACTCCTGCTTTGAGTCTTCGACATACCAATCGGCACCGCCAAGAGTACCGACGAATGACCGAACCATCGAGGCTCGCTTCCGAGATTACCCCCAAATGTGATTTGAAGTAAATCGTGTTGTGAAGGTGACCCTCTCCGCCAAATGCATGGAAGTTGATCAAATTGAATTTCGCGGTAAGGGATTGAATCCCATTTCTCGATACGGACACGGATACCACCTTTGACTTCGTGGTGGACATCAAAGCATTGATTTTATTTTCAAGCTCTTTCATCCTTTCGCCATCATCCTCCCCTTGTTTTGGATTATTTCCATAGGAAGAATTGATCATTTCCACCTTGAGCGCCAGATGCGTTTCTTTTGAGGTTGATCACCGTAAATGTGTTCATCAATCTCCTAATCGCCGTCTTCAACATTATGGTGGGTTACTCCATTGTTGACTGGATTCAGCCGTTGATCGACCCGTGTATTTGTGCAACCGCTTGGGTTTGCAATTCCTCATCTGCTGCATGGCTAGCTCCATCTCTGCTTCTCATTTCGCCTTAAGCTCTTCTCTTTGCTTAGCTAAGGCTTTGTAACATTTGAGCCGACATCTGAGTAATGGTAAAGCTCGATGGGGACCAACACTTGACATTGTGTCATCTAAGCTATCGCCGAATTGATGTCGGAAGCTTCATCATCGATGATTCTCCTCATGCATCCTTCTATAGTCGATGCTGGTAGCTCGCATTGTAACCGATCCGCTGGAAACTCTGTGTCGACTTTTCTCCCGCAGAGGAAATCGATCCTGATCCGTCAGCCGTCCTTTTCCTTTGTTCACCATATTAATGGTCACTTCGAAACTCATCAATTTGATGGATGATCTCCTTCTTCTTCGATGTCGCCTTGATCGTGGCTTCGATTTTCCGCTGTCGATGGGAAAGCCGCTCAATCGAGCTCTTTTGGGTGAGCTGCTCACCCGCACGTACATCCCCCGATAACCGCCTTAATCAGCTTTGCATTATGAGCAAGAACAACCTATTTCATCGATCGCCCTCTTCGCGGTGTTGCACCCCACCGATAATGGTTGTGTGGTTTATCACCGGTTGTACTTCCACCCCCAAGTGTAACATTGTCCCAATTGAGGACACGCCTCTTTGGGGACGCCGCCGCTTGACTTGAGAGACAACTTCCGCCGCTGGCTTCACTATCCGGTTGCTTCAGATGAATCACGAGGGTCCGTTATCTCGTGATTTTGCGAAATCACTTGCCTCAATTTCTTCTTCAGACTCGCGGACTTTCACAGGGATGCTCAAACGAGATGCAATTGGAATTCTAGAGACTCGATATTTCACTTTGTTCAAGACTCGAATCGGGTAATCCAAGCTTTCAATCGAACCTTGCTTTTATTTTCTCGTTGTGACCAAGACGACTAAACACTGAAGTTGTCGATTTCCGCACTTAAAGGTTGATACCTCATCCGAGAAGTGGAAGAAAGGGGCGAAAGCCCATCTTTGCTAAGCATGGAGGACCGCCGCTTTTGGCGAGGTAGCTTTGATCGCTACGGGCGCCAGACAGTTTACATCGCCTCGCTGTTGGCGCAGGCAGTTTAGGCAACTTTTCGCCAGGGCGCAGGGTACTCGAATCGCCTCGCTGAAGAATTCGGGCGAGGCGTACTCTTGGAGCCAATTTTGACGTTGACTTCGACCCAAACTTGGCGCATTTTGAGCCGCTTGCGGGTTGATTTAGACTCCTCATGCTTTGCGAACAATGGCACGTGCATGAGCAACGCTGCGCACGGTGTTTTTGAGCCGCTTCTTCCTGTCAATCGGCCCTTTGACGCAGAACCCATTCTTCCTTGGAGGAGGCCGACGGATTGAGATTGCGCTTGTTGATGCCTTTGATCACGGAGTTCGGGATAGTGAACTCCATCCGCTGACTCCGTGAGCTTGGCTAACCGACGCCATCTTTTGACGCCGCTTTTGGCGCAGCTCTTCGCCGACGCTTGAGATCTTATTGAGAGGGGAATTGCCCTCGCCGCAGTTTAACAAGAACGAACCTCCTCTTAAGAGATGATATCCTCCGATGTTTGAGGGGTGAGGAGGACTTCGATGGAAGAGGAGAGATACTCTTCAATTTGGCTTGATCGAAGAAGTAGTCTAGCCCATCAACCATGAGGTCTACTCGACAACGAAGGTCAGCGACACAATGATCTCTGCCGAGACCGCTGGCTCCCATCGGGTCGCCATCGTTTGGGTCTAAAGTTGATTCCATTGTAAAACTAGAGAAAATTACACTTTGGTTCTCGCCAAGAAAATTAAATAACTCTCTCACAAACTCAACAAAAGACGCTACAAGTGTAGATCTCCTGCTTTTTTGTGGGACTTTGCCCGTGTCGGGATGCGTAATCCGTGGACCACCGAAAGCGCGACCGCCAATCGACGGGTTTAGTTGTTGCTTCGCAGGAAACAAGAACTTAAGCAAATATCTTAGCAAGGTAAGATATCTACTCTTCTCAAGAATAAGTCAAGGCTTAAACTCGAGGAATCTCCGCGGATTGTGTTCTTGAACTCCTGAAGCTTGATTGATTTTTCCTTCGATGGTCACCTCCGCCCAAGTGGACGAGGGCATTTATAGTCGGAAAACCGCTCTTCGTGAAACACAAGTGTCATGGGTGAATTTTAGTTAGCGCTGCAGCCAGCTGTTCAAGCGCAGCTTTCGCCATCGGGCGGTGTAGTCGGCCGCTTCACCGGGCAGGCAAGATGGATCGCCGACCGACGAGGCGGGGCCCTTCCAACCGCCGTGAACGGTTTTCTCGCTTTTGCACGACAATGCTCAGAATTACGCCTAGTGGGCGATCTTCAGTGTAACCGCCATTAACGGTTCAACGCTCTCGCATTGATAAAGTCAAGTGGGCCCCATCAGATTGATTTAGACCCTTTAAGAGCTCGCTCTGAAGTATTCTCGGGTCTCGCCAGCTAGCGAGACATAGTAAGTGCTCGCCTATAGCGACACATCAAGGTGTCTCGCCAGACAGGCACACAAGCAGTCCGCTAATAGCGCAGACACATCAAGGTGTCTCGCCAGGCGAGGCACACACGAAGTGTCTCGCTAATAGCGCAGACACATCAAGGTGTCTCGCCATGGAGACACAAGTGTCTTCGCCACCGAGACACATCATGTCTCCCCGTCAAGAGACATAAACAAGTGTCTCAGATCAGAGCAGACACACAATCTCCCCATGTGTTGACTTCTTGAGATTTCGACGACGTTGTTCTTCGATCTTCTCATGATTTAGTCATATTTGAGGTTCTTCAGCAATTTTGATGCCTACACTATTTAGTCGCATGCACGATTTATGTTATTCTAACGAACCGTCCGATATTTATGACCCACCCGGCTTCAATGAGTCAAGGCCTTAAATGGGCCTTGTTTTGTCCCAATACGACCCGTGACTTCAAACAATGTGGTCACCAAAGGGCAAGCGATTGGCGATCTTTGGTCGCCAACCCGACAACGGATGCGTTGAGCTTATATGATGATCTTCCGATGAAGTCCGTGAAGTCAACACTACGCCGCGACCAACAAATATGGCGACTATTTTGATCTGTTTCGCCACTAATGTAGCAAGTACCCCCGACGCTTCTAAAACTGAGTCGGAGTTGTCTTGATTTCCGGAATCATGTCATGCCCCGTGCTTATTCACTCACCAACCCTCGCTCCAATAACGAGTCGAATACAACGCTACTTGTCGGACTTAGCTTCTCGCCAAAGAGTCAGTCGAATATCTCGCCGCATGGAGATTCACAACCGATAGTTAAGCAGTCCGGTGACTACGGCGAGGAACTCGACCGTCCCCTATCATCGTAGCCGCTGAAATGGTCGACTCATTCAAGAATTTTCATCGAATATATCCCACGCCCAAAACGCCACGCAGATGCATCGGGCGGCGCAATGTGGTCGTTAGCACAACCTCGAGACCGAAAGCAATTAGTTACACCAGACTCACCTTCGCATCAATATATATGATGGGGTACAAGAAGACAAAGGGTAGTTACCAAAGAGGTACATGCAACCCAAACCAAGTTAGAGCCCCGAGATTGGCGCTTTCTATCGCCGACACGCTTTACACGGTATCACGAAGACGGAAGAGAGAGAGTCAATCCGCCAAGAGCTCCTGATTCTTTTACGACACGTAAACCCGTGATGCTATATCACGGGTATCGATGGTCTTTACTCCGATGCCTTCAAACAAGGAGGCGTAAGAGGTCCTTCTGAAGCACACGGGTGAATGCGCGCACCACCGGTCCCAAGCTCCACGAGCGAATCAGAGAATGGGCTACTTTGGCCCACGATGATTAATGACGCAATGAAGCACGCGGAAATGCCACGCGGTCGATTCACGCAATTATATGCATCACCTCCGTGAGCAACCTGATCCTTCGCCATCCCCGCCATTCGAGACATGGGGAATGGACGCTGTAGGTCCCATTTTTCCTCCGCTGCTAAAGGAGATCGCTTTATTCTAGCTTATCACCGACTACTTCTCCAAGTGGGCTCAAGCAATCCCACTAAAGGAGGTCAAGGCGAGTACCGCCATCGATTCATCAAACACCATGTCATCTATCGACATGGTGTCCCAAGACGGATCGCATGACAACGGTCCCCAATTTATCGCAATTCCTTCATCAAGTTTCATAAAATTCAAGATACAAGATGTCTCGCCGACACTCTATAATCCAAAGAAATAATGGGTTAGCCGAGGCGCTCAACAAGACGATCATCAAGATTTTGTCGGCTTGTGAAGAATAAATGCGAGACCGACGATAAACTCTGAGAAGCACTCGGGCATATCGCACAACGGCACGCACGCCAACAGAGCTACCCCGCACTCGCCCACGGCGTGAAGCAATTCTCCGCTGGAAATCCAGACTTCACTTCGCCTCTTGCAAAGTGAGATGACGACCAAGAACAACATCAAAAACGCCTCAAGAGCTTGAGATGTTAGATGAGAAGCTCGGAGGCTCAACAATGCATTGAGTTCTATCAAGCTAGAATGTCGAGGGCTTTCAACAAGAAAGTTCACAGAGAACCTTTAGGAGGGAGATCTCGCCCGCCAGACTAACCGATAATCCTCACCTCTAAAAAGAAAGGTAAATTCAACCCAATGGGAAGGACCGCTTATAATAGACACAGCCTATTCAAACGGTGCATATCGCCTTATCACACGATGGCGACCGCAATTAATGCCGATAAATGGGAAGTTTCAAAAATACTATCCTTAGTATATTCGTGATAACCCATTTTGATGGGAAATTCTCGAGAATATCTCACTCATTTTCATGAGGATAACCCTAAGTTATTGTGTTTTCCTCCAAAATTCTCTCACCGATCAAATTCATTGACTGGGCCCACTAAAAATCTTCGGTCCAACCACCAAGAAAATCCCCTCTCGACTCCTCCACCTAACCAGAGGTCCACTTTCAAATTCTCGTTAGCAATCCACAAAGCCAAAGCTATCCGCACTTTCCAAGATTCTGAGTGGAGATCCCACTCTTAGTTTCTCATCGGGAAATAGAGTACATTCTTTCTTTCCCACATTTTACCCGAGATAGAATACATTCTTCCTCTCCGTAAGCAAGAGATAGAATACATTCTTCCTCTCTTGTCTTAGATTCTGAGTGGAGATCCCACTCTTAGTCTCATCTTTCAAGATTCTCAAAATGGAGATCCCATTTTAGTCTCTCCCACCGGAAATGACAAAATCCTTCCTTTCCAATATCCGAGATAGGAGACAAGATCCTCCTTTCTCTCCATCAATAAGAGATAGGATACAAAACCTTCCTCTCTTATTTCAAATTCGGAGCACCGGAGATAGGACACAAACCTTTCTCCACCGCAAGAGATAGGATACAAAACCTTCTTGTTCATCCCTACCCTGAGATAGGAGACAAGATCCTCCTTCCTTCTCCACCCTCGAAATAGAATACATTCTTCCTTTCCCACCTCAATCAACCTTATGACGGTTCTCAACTCTTCTCCGTCAAAAGAAGGCGCCAAGATTCATCTTGGGGTGTTTCATCCCGGCCTAAGAAGGGATGAAGTCGACGTTTCAACACGCCGCTTAGTCTTTTCTCCATTGAAGAAGACACCAGAGTTCGATTCTGGGTATTCATCCCTAAACCTAAGGATGAAGTCGACGCCAACACGCTCGCCGGGTTTAGTCTTTCTCCATTGAAGAAGACACCGTGAGTTCGATTGGGAATTTTGTCCCAAGCCTAAGAAGGGATAAAGCCAACGCCTACCACGCTGCTGTCGTAGTCTATTCCTCGCGACAAAGACGGCTTCACGTGATTCAACATCGTAGCATTAAGTCTAAGAGAGTCTCATTCTTTTAGCACAACGCCACGCATGGAGCGGATCCGATAATCCGCGACGCCAGCCCAACTCAAACCATGGTAAAGGCTAGTCAAACCGCTGAGGGTCGGGGTCACAACCCTAAAGTCGACGCCTAACACGCCGCCGGTTTAGTCTTTTTCCGATTGAAGAAGACACCAGAGTTCGACTGGGTATTTCATCCCAAGCCTAAGAAGGGATTAAGCCAATGCCTCACAACGCTGCTGTCGCATCTTTGCCCGTAAAGAGTACCAAGCCTATGTATTCAATATCATAGCAACAAGTCTAGAAGAGTTTCATTCTTCTAGCACAACGCCACGCGGCGGAACGGATTTGGACAATCCGCACGCCAGCCCAATTCAAACAGAGTTGGTAAAGGCTAATCAAACCTGACTACCGAGGGTTTGCCAAAATCCTATAAGTATTATGGTTAATTATTTCGGCAAATAAAAGAATCATAATAGAGCACAAAAGAGAGGTAAATATGTTTTGCTTTAACTCAAATACTTTATTGAGGCTTGTTGAAGTTCCTCCCAAGCTCGCTACCAAAGTCTCGCCGCCATTAAGGGCCTCCGCAGCTCTTCGATGTCAACCAACCGCTCGAGTTCAAATTCCTCGCACGACCGCGAGTCTTTTCTTTGTTGGCCTTCGCGCCTTCAAGACGATCAGCTCTCCGCGAAGCCCCGCTCGAAGCTCTACTATCCTCGCTCCAAGAAGCGACACAAGACCAAAATGTCCCACTGAAGATGAAGCTTCAAAGAAGCAGTCTCCAATGATGCACCCGGCTCACGATTTGAACTTCGAGTCCAAGAATAACGCAGCATCCGCCAAGTCACGGGCGAAGCTCGATATATGAGGCGAGCCCGCTACTTCAAAATCTTGTAGACTTTGGAGCTTAACTCTAAATGGTCGAATCATCGAAGGTGGCTCGGCAGTCTAATCTTCCGATATTCTCCCATGCCCTACTCCAAATAGGATTACGAGTATAAACTAATTCTCGTTCTTAACGAAGTTCCCGGAGAATATTACCATATTCTTAAGGATAACTCGATAACCCTCATTTCTCCACTGGGACCTCAAGGAGGGATAAAATTCGACGAGGCTTATATCGACGACAACGCTTCTACCTCAAAGGACTCCTCCCATCAGACGCCGATTCATGCATCACGCCTCGAGGGCCTACCAATCAACAATTGGGAAGAATACTCCCACCGTGGATGAACACACCGCAACGAAGTAATGCAGAGCGACGCCAACCAACACGTCATCGATTTAAGGATTCACCGATCAACGGTTCGATCCACAAAAGAATTTCATCAACGAGGAATCTCGAGGGTCAATGGACGACAATCCACCGACACGAAGTCAATCAACAGAAATGAACTCAATTAGCTACAGCTTGAAATTCACAACGGTCAAGCAATAAATGCAAAGATCCGAACACCCCCGCATATCCTACAAAGCACCGGAGAACCCGAGAATTGGAGGAATCAAATACCGAGCCAACCTCAAAAGAAATTCATCTATCGACTTCGTCGAGATTTCACAACGGTCGACAAAAATGCAAGACTGCAATACCTTCAGAATCCTACAAAGCACCGGAAAGATCAAGGGAATGGAGAGATCAAACGTGGTCATTCACAAGTCCTATCACGCCATTAAGGAGTGAAGGGTTTATCATGTCCAAAGCATCCTGCACTAATCAAGAATCGACCGACGCTTTGGAGGGGTATCCGTAGGCGCAAAAATTGCTTATCAAGACAAACAAGACTCGTAAACGGGTTGACAACCGACGATCCATCCGGACGGCGCATCTTTAACGCCGCCGACGCGATTACGCCGCGAAAACGATAAAGCGAAGCCGACGCAACCCATGAAGTGAGTCGGCGAGGCGCATTTGAGCCGAACGAACGACACGCCGTGGAGAAAACCCGACACTAAGCTCAACGAGGCGAAGTTGGCTAAACTCAAACGCCGACGAGACTAATCAACCGCATTTAGTCCGCCGATGCAAACGAGCCGCTTGAACTCTCGAAAGTTGATCGGACACGGACTCAAACCCAACGCGACATCACCGAGCAAAACTAAGCCCTGAAGACCGAAGAGTCGACGGAATCGACTAAGAATCGACGGAGAAACGGCTAAACGGCGAAAAAGTTTACGCCGAGGCTTACACCTCTACCAAATGGCCATAGGTTTCTGGCCACTTTGTCGAGCCACCTCTACCAACTTGTCGAGGTGCCTCTACCAAGTGGTTGGAGGCTCTACCACTTTGTCGAGCACCCCTACCAACTTGTCGAGGTACTCTACCATGGCCGAGGTGCCCCTACCACCCGTCGGGTGGCTCCTGCCAAGCCGAGCTTAACTTCGCTACATAGCAAGACTTTTGAGCAATAGGGGGTCTTGCCTGGCGGAAGGGGGTTCTGATTGCCGAGGTTGGATTTTCGGTTTTGGCGACTTCAAGAGCTCGCGAGATCTACGACGCGACGGCCCGAAAGCACCGGCAGCTCAAGTCCGACGCCGATCTATAGCGGAAGGTAAACAAACTCGGTCGAACTACAGATACCCTCTAGGTTAAGCTTCGCCTTTAACCTCGTGGATAGCTACGCGGATTTCTCCTTGTAGATCTCACCCGCCCGGCCGCATCCTCTCCTTGTGAGTGCGATCCCCGCAGCGATCCTCTCCTTCGCGGAGTGTGATCCTCAGCGCTTTCTTCCGCGGAACGAGCCCCTCTACGCCTCAGAAGTTCCGAACCCGTTTACACCAGATCGGATTGCGCCGGTCAACGACGATCAAAAAAGTCCCCAAGACAGCAAAGAACTCAAGTTTGGTGATCCCGTGAAAATAGAGATCCTCGTGTTTGTTCACAAAAGGAAGAGAGTTGTAATTTTCGCTTTCATTGCACGCTAAAATAAAGGCATTTCTTTGTTTGAAATTTTGTTGTAGGCCAACGGTCAGAAACTAATTCAAACGAAAGCAATGAATAACAAACCAACTTTCCCCGCCAACAAACGTAAAACTTCCAATCCTTCTCGCCATCAACAAACTAATTGAAAGATAAATGCCCAATCCTTCACTACCCCATATGCCGAGGGCAAAATCTTGCGGACTAAATTTGAGACTTTCGTGGTAAACTTAAAAGCAGACAAGCCACAAACTCTCTTTATGGCTACTTGGCTATCCGGTTGAAGAAGTGTAGTCCCGCACTCAATCTTCGTGATGCCCCGCTTTTAGAAGTGCTCTTCCCACCGCCGAGCTGGTCACCGGTCGTCGCTTTCTTCTTCCGCCATGGTGGCGACATTCATGGGGACTCACGGATAGTTTCCGCTTTTCCACAAGGGTAAGGGTCTTAGCGACATCCCGCCCAAAGTAGAACCGCCAGATACTTATTTGATGGCTCGCTGTGTTTCCATCGCCCGTGATTCGGATGATACTCATAGTAGATTATGAACCTTTATTTACGTGATCTTGAAGAATGTAAGTGGAAAGCGAGAGCTGGTCCAAGCGCCTCGGCCAATTCGTAATTGCCAAGAGTCGAATTCTTCAAATGTTTCCGAACTTTTCGTGCCGATATGATGACATGCTTGTAGATGTTACCTAGCGGCCGAACTATTCCGATCTGGCTGCTTCCGATGGCTAATGAACATTCGCATTGGTTACACCTGATCTTCGTGAAGAATTCTCGATATCGAGCCTTATTTCCCATGCCGCCGGCCATACGACTTGATCTATGTCGGGAATTCAAATCGGGAATGAAGACTCATGGAGGTTCATTGAGGCTCCGCTCGGTATGGAACATAAGCGGCCGCACCAATGCCAAGTTCTCCGCCGGGCTTCAGATGACTTTTCTATACCGCAAATGGCCTATTGCGCCTAATGCTCCCACGAAGTAGGACATGACAAAGAGCCTACACCAACTCATGCTTCACCCAAACGAGCTCGTCCCTTCAAAGAAATCAAAAGGCAAGAAGAAGGTCGCTTCAAGAAGAGAGTGAAGAAGAGGAATTTGATTATATACCCACACTTCAAGAAGAAGAAACGATCGCTCATTCAAAGAGAGGTCCCACTGAGCGGTTAGTGCATCGCCGCCCGGGGCCGGGCTCGACGATGTACCACCAAACCTCTCTTCGTGTTCCACCTCTTCCGCGCCTTTGAAACGCCTGCCGCTGTAAGGTCGTTTACTTATCCCCACCGGATGACGGCCGAGACAGGGAAGAAGAAGAAGAAGAAGAACGCCTCAACTTATATTCAAAGAGGGCTCGCCCATCACCGCATCGCTCATACTTCCACTTCTATCGCCTCGAAGCATGCGCATTTAAGAAGGTCGCGACACAGTTTCGCTGCATTTAGATCCCCAAAATCACCAACTCCTCAAGCTATAGCCACCATTTTCCACTTAAGAGAAGGTATGATTCAGATTCATCATCTCTCGACTTTACCATTTCATCTATGATTATTAATTATTCTATTTTTCTTATTCAAGAAGGCGAGGTTCCAAATGAACCTTCTCCTCCAAGAGCGCTCACTTATGAGGATCCTACCGAGATACCAACACCAAACTATGGATCGTGACGCCCCGATACCACTACATCGACATTGACATCCCTCCGCTTTCGAGGGTGTTGCAGCAGTACCACTCATTTCATCCGATGATGGTTTTAGAATCATGAAAGAGTCCGAATTGGTTCCTCCACTTATTGCTAACGCTTCATATTCTTTTAGAAAAATTCCAAGAAATGAGCGCAAGCTGCTAGCCACCGCCAACTCGGTATGAAGTCTAATTTCCGCTATATTCTTTTCTCCATATTGGAAAGCTAACATATTATGCTTTCAAGTGGAAGAACAAGCCAAGGAGAGGCCGCCTTAGGTGAGGAACCGGAATTTTAACCTAACCCGCATTGATCCCCGTATGCACATATACTATTTTTTTAGTATACATTAATATCCATTTACCAACACTCTATGTACATTGCCGCCATAGGTGAAGAACCAATGCAACCGAGCCTACATATGAAGAGGGTTTTGAGGAATCGCTCAACATGGCTTAAGTCGATGATCTCCGCTTCGAACCGGGATCACATTTTGATTGAAGAGATGTTGTTGAACAGCTCGTAAGGAATCTCTTATGGATATCGTCTTCCAGGTTTGCTTTATAATTCCAATCCTCTTAATCATTTTATCGACATTTGATATTTAATGATATTTTTGTTTGTAGATCCCACTACTACTATCATAGAACAGTTCGATTCTAAACCAAACTCAACCAACGCCTCCCAAACCGAGTCCATTATTGTATCAATCATACGAGGGTTTGCTCGCCAACTCGACCACCAACTACCAAGTCTAACTCCGACCGCGGGTTCACTTAGACCAACAACCAACTATAGAGCAAACAACTCAAATTGAAGGCCCTATTATGTACCCCCTCAACGGCCATCCAACTCGAAATTGAATCAACTCCTGATTCCCAAGCCAATTGATGAGTATGGAAACAACACTTGCCGGAGGATCCTCTAGCCGCATCTCCAGATATCTCCCAATTTTGTTTCTCCCGAAAGTTCAAGCATTTAAGACTTTAAAACTAACATTTCTTCTTCTCTACGCTTCTTCAAGATTGTATGACACTTATCATAGCGCTGATGTCGATGATGATCCCGAGAAGGCGGTGATAAACGCGAGCTTAAGGGTTCATCTTTCATCAAGAATGTTATCGAGAAAGTCACAACCAAGGGCTTCTCTTAGTTCTTTCAAACGGCTTGATCGACGGTGGCGCCCATAAGGGAAGAGGGCTTTTCTGATGAAGGACTCTATCACGTAAGACTTAGCTCAATTAGAGCAAGAATTAGAGAGTTTCAGAAACTACGGTCCGGAAGGTGCTTCTTCTTACATTTCTTCTGCTTGAATCCATCATGCAAGCTCGAGAGGTTAAGCAAAGGTCAGCCAAGAAGAGCTACAACAAGTGCAAGCCCAATCAACGCGATAAGGGCCACTCAGATAGGCGAATGAGGTCAATGCCTAATTGATCCGCTCAAGAGAGGCTAACATCTTGAAATTGCTCACCAAGAAGGCTTTGAAGATGTCAAGAGGCTCACTTTGAAGATCGACTTGGCCGTAGAAGACTCGCCAAAATTAGCCGAGCAATTGAAGGCATCCGATGAGAGATCTCAATAATTGATCGAAGATCATTCAACTTCTAACTCTCAACGATGCTTCAAAAGCCCTTCTCGAGAGAGAATTAGAAGAAAATATCAAGTCAACTCGTAATTAGAAGAACTAATCCGCCATCAATTATCACCATAGAACACTTTTGTTAGCTTTGCCAACACTTTGTAATTCACTTTACATGAAATAAAATTTCTTTATCATGTTTCATCTATTCCGCTTTGAACAAATAAACATAATTTCAATAGGATTTTTGGCAAACCTCACCCTTCAACGGATTTGATATGCCTTTACCAACTACCGCTTGAGTTGGGCTAGTATGTAGATTATCTAAGTCCGCTTCTACATATATCTGTGCTAAAAGAATAAATTCTTTTAGACTTTGTGCTATGATATTGAATACATAGGCTTTATCAATTATCGCGAATTGACTACCCGCTACAGGTGTTAGACGACTTATCCCCGATTTAAGGACAGAATAACACCTACTACGCATAAATAGGCGATTTAATATAACCAGCCATGTAATGAATACATAAACTCGAATTGTGTCTTCTTGGGGCTTAAAACGAACCCTTTGTGTCTTCAGGTAAACGAACTCCCAGCGTTTTCTCTTGGGGCTAAAACGAACCCTTTGTGTTTTCTGGGGCTTAAAACGAACCCGCTGTGTTTTCTCTTAGGGCTTAAAACTAACCTCGCGTTGTCTTCTTCTGGGGCTTAAACGAACCCGCTGTGTGTTTTCTTAGGGCTAAAACGAACCCTGCGGTGTTTTCATGAAAGAAATTAATAATAGGTGTTAATATTATCTGGTGGCTTCAATCGCTTAAGATTTTCAAATTAATGAGAGCTTAGTGAATGTGATCGCTCTCACAAGTCTAATCATTCATCATCGCTAAACGGATTATCCCCAATATATTAGGGATAATATATCTTCGTGAACTTTCCGCATTGGCATCATTAACTTGTCACCATCTTGAGTGATCAAGTATATGCTCCATTTGAGTAGACCGATCAATTATAAACGGTCCTTCCCATTTAGGCCGGAATTTGCCTTCTTGAATTGAGAATCATCGGTCAGCCGACAAAAGTACCAAGTCTCTCCTTGAAACTCCGATGCCTGACTTTCTTGTTAAAGGCTTTGAAATTCTCGCTGGTATAGCTCAATGCTGTTGAGCTCCTGCCGCTTTCATCTAACACCTCAAGCTCTTCAAGACGCTTTTGATGTTGTTCGTCACTTGTCATCCCTATCGCAAGGGCTACACGAAGTGACGGAATTTGTATTCTAAAGGCAAACAAATTTCACATCCGTGATACCAAGGAATACGGTGTGAATCCTCGCTTGTTCGAGTGCAGGTGCGATACTAAAGAGCTTTCACCAAGCTTATCATCCCAATCGCTATTGGTTTTGACTAGCTTTGCTAAGATCTTGATGATAGTCTTATTAAAGGCTTCAAATAAACCATTTGCAAAGGGGATTATAAGTCGTGGATCTAGACGCCTTGTATTCTCAACTTGCCGCAGACCGACGGCGCTATGCCGATGAACTGAGGACCATTGTCATGCACAATTGTTCTAACACCATATCGATAGATAATATGGTGTTTAATGAATTTGATGACGTTTCGCCTTGACTTCTTTGAGCTGAATCATTTCATTTAGAGAAGTAGTCGGTAATTGCCAAAATAAAGCTTATCACCTTTTACCGACGGGGAATATGGGTCCTACCACATCCATTTCCCATGTTTTAAACGCCAAGAAGTAGCCGACGGGTGTAGATCTTCCGCGGCCGATGCATGTAATTTGCATGTATTTGACACGCGCGGACATCGCCTCGCAGATTCGACAGCATCTCTAATCATGGTCGGCCAATAATAGCCTAACCTTCTTAGTCTATCTCCTTAGGACTGTGTTGATGCGCACGCGAAGTGCCATCATGAGCCTCTTAAGTGCCTCTTCCGCCTCTGGACGAAAGACACCGAGTAACAATCCATCATATGTACGACGATAAAGTGTTCGAGATGTCATAGTAGTAGAATCTCTTCTTCTGATAGATTCCCTTTCTTTACATCTTCCGTAAAATACCATGTAAGACATAATCTATAATCTAAAGCCAATCTCGGCTCGGTCCCTGAAGTAGCATGCTTCTTTGACACCCAAAATATACTCGTATGAAAGTTGGTGTGTCCTCACAGCGACGTAATTGCTCGCTTTGAGGGGTTGCGCCATGAAATGTTGCCGCCAATGCATCTAAGATAAGCATTCAAGCCGTGGTATATATTCGATGAAGAAACTTTTGAATGATTCGCCATCTCTATTGCCGCTTCATGATATGGGATCAACCGATTTCTAACTTCATAGTCTCCACGAATTTGCTTAACTATGAGTTGAGAATCTCCAATGCTTCGAGATATTCGACTTCAAATTTTTAGCAAAACCGAGCCCAATAAGTAACGATTGTATTCAGCCTACATTATTAGAGCACGCTTCGCCGAGAATAAGCCCGAGGCATCACATGTTTCTCCGGAAACTAAGACAACTCCGACCGGCCGAAATCTTAGAACATCCAGAGCACTCGCCACATTGGTTGCGCTGACGCCCAAGTAATAATTACACATATTCATGAGAAGTGTGATTAACTCGTAGGTTTCACGTAAATCTTCATAAAGTATAGCTTTATCACGACGTCGCTACGCTAGAAGATCACAAATCGCTTGTCCCTTCACGTACTTTTGCCGCTTGAAGTGGATGTCGATATAAAGGAGTAATGCCCATCTCGCTAATCGCCAATTCAAAGAAGCCGGTTGTGTCATGAATACCGATTGGGTTAACATCCGAGATGACATGTATCGCCTCGGTCCACTGTGTAATGACGCATTTTCTGACCGCAAATACCAAAGCTAGGCATTCTTTCGATATCGATATCGGATTCACCACCATTGTCCACTCAAATAGTATACCGCTTGTTCGCGGACCGTATCATCATCTTGTGCTAATAAAGCACTTAATGAATGGTTGGTCGCCCGACGAAATCAAGAACGCCTTCCCGATTTCTAAGGCGACGAAACAGAGAATTTGATAAATATATTTTAATATCTTCAAAAGCCTTCGACAAGCATCATCCCAAACTAATGAAACACCCTTCTTGGCTAGCTTGGAGAACGGCCGACACTTGCCCGCAAGGTTCAAATAAACCGCCTTATGTAAGCCAATCTCCTTGCAACCCTCGAAGTTCTTTGAGATTCTTCGGGTTGTAATTCATTAATCACCTTCACCTTGTCCGATCAATATGAATTCCTTTGACGTGACGACGAAAACCAAGGAAATTAATACCGCCATTCCTAAGAAAGATTTAGTTGATTCATCTTCAATTGATGACCCCGCATAAGTTCAAATACCATCCTCGAGATCTTTAATATGATCGCTCTTATCCCGCTTTTCACTACTAAATCGCCAACATAGCATTCGACGGTCTTTCGTAGATGATCCTCAAAAATATTTGTCACGCTGATAAGTAGCTCCCGCTGCTCTTCGCACTTCAGGGGCATAACGGTATAACAAAAGATGCCAAGAGGCCCGAAATGAAGTATGTTTTCATCGCCGATGCATCTTGATTTGATTATATCCGAGAACTGGCCCATAAATGACATTCTTTCAAACCCACACGATATCTATGATGACGCCTGCGGATGGGGAGGAAAGTCATCTTTAGGGCATGCCAAGTTTAGATCTTCAATCGATGCAAATTCTAATTGTCCCATTCTTTTAGAACAGAACAATATTTGCCACCCAACTGATGTTGCTCTTCCCCGATAAAGCCCGATTTTATGAGCTTTAACCTCGCCTACGCATTGCTTCCATGATTTGTGGATCTAAATCTTGGCCGTTGTATTTTCATGTGTTTAGATTCGGGCTTGATATTTGTAGGCATCAAAAATTGTCAAGAACCTCAAATATGACTAAATTATGAGAAGATCGAAGGACAACGCCGCCGAAATCTCAAGAAGTCAACACATGAGAAGATTGTGTCTCGCCACAAAGGCGACATCGTTTGTGCCTCGCCATGAGCCAGACACTTGTTCATGTCTCGCCAGCATAGACATTGTGTGTGTCTCGCCACGAAGCTAGACATTTTGATGTGTCTCGCTACTAGCGACATTGTTGGTGCCTCGCCACGAGCGACACTTGATGTGTCTCGCGACTAGCAGACATTTTACTTGTGTCTCGCCAAATAATGACACCCGTAATACTTGGAACGAGCTCAAGGGTCTAAATCAATTCGATGGGGCCCACTTGACTTTATCAATGCAGAGACGCTCGACACGCATAGCGTTACACAAGATACGCCACTCAGGCGTAATTTTAGGCATTTAACCGCGCCTAAAAGTGCAGAAAACCGCAGCAGTTGAAGGATGCGACGCTTCTCGCCAGCCAACAGGTAGCCCATACCGCCGCTTCAAACAGGTACCATTAACCGCCAGCTGAGCGGCAGTTTTAGCTGAGGCGCCTTGAGCCGCCGCTAATCGCAAAATCTCCAAACTTATATGACACTTGTGGGCACGCTTCCAAAGACTATAAATACCTCCTACGCCCACTGGCGTGAGGTCGGCCATCGAAGGGAAAAATCAAATCCAAGCTTCCTGAGTTCAAGAACACGATCCACGCGAGATTCCTCGAAGTTTAAGCCTTGACTTATTCTTGAGAAGAGTAGATATCTTACCTGCTAAGATATTTGCCGGTTCTTGTTTCCTTTGCACTAACTAAACCCCGCCGATTCGACGATCACGCCTGGTCCACGGATTACGCCGCCCCCAAGACAGTAAAGTCCCACAAAACAAGAGATCTACACTTGTAGCGCTTTTGTTCGAAGCCAGAGAGAGTTATTTAATTTTCATTGTAACCGGAACCAAAAGTGTAATTTTCTAGTTTTACAAATGGAACCAACTGCCGACCCAAACACGATGGCGCACCACAATGAGCCAACGGTTCAAGCCCAGATCGTTGGTCGCGTTTGCAAAGAATCAGCCTAATTCATGGTTGATTAGGACGACTCTTCGGGATCGCCAAATTCAAGAGTATCTCCTTCCACACACATCGTCCTCCTCACCCCTCAAACATCGGAGGATCATCTCTTAAGAGGGAGGTTCGCTTTTGTTCGCTATGGCAGAGGTATTTCTCTCAACAAGATCTCAACCGATTCGACGTAAGAGAGCTCGCCAAAGACGACGCCAAAAGATACCGCCGCTCGGAGTCAACTGATGGAGTTCACTATCGAACTCACGCGGATCAAAGGCATCAACAAACCGCAATCTCTCAATCCGCAAACTCTCCCAAGGAAGAATGGGTTCTCGCCAAAAGGGCCCATTGACAAGGAAGGAGCGCCAAAACGCTGCACGCTTTGCTCGAAAGCACGTCGTTGTTCGCAAGGCGCAAGAGTCAAAAGCAACCCAAAGAACGGCTCAAAATCGCCAAGCATGGATCCCGGTCGACATCAAAATCGTTTCAGAACCCCGCCAACAACATTCACCAGATAAATCCGCCACAACAGACATTGAGCCGCCGCCAACAACAGGTAAGAACCGCCTCGCCAGCCGAGATGAAATTGAGCCGCTCGCCAACAAAGAAGGTAAACCGCCTCGCAAACAGATACCAACCGCTCGCCAAAAGCCAGGCAGCCCTCCATGCATTGATAAAGATGGGCTATTCCGCCCCTTCCATTTCTCCCGATGAGGTATCAACCTTTAAGTCCGAACCGGACAACTTCAAGTTTAGTCGCCTTGGTCCACAACCAGAAATAAAAGCAAGGTTCCAAGTGAAGAAACGCTGGATTACCCAGCCTTAAGAGTCTTGAGCAAGCTAAAATATCTCGTGTCTCTAGAATTCCAATTGCATCTCGCTTGAGCATCCCACAAGGGGTCCACGAATCCGAGAAGAATAAGTTGAGGCAAGTGATTCGCGAAAATCACGAGAGATGACCGCACTTTGTGATTCATACGTAGCAACTTCGATGACGACGCCAAGCATGGAAGTGTGTCTCAAATCAAATGGCCGATGTCCTCAAAAGAAGACGGTCCTCCGCTAAGGACAACGCTACACTTGGGGTGGAAGTGCAATTTGTAATAACCCACACCAACCATATCATCGCCGGGTAGTAACACGAAAGAGGACGATCGACGAAATAGATTGTTCTTGCTCGTGGTGCAAAATTGATTAAGACGCTGTTATCGATGTGCCTGTTTCGAGTCAACGCCACCCACAAAGAGCTTCAAGATTCGAACGCTTTCCCTCAAGAACGAAAATCAAACCACACCAAGACGACGTCAAGAAGAAAGAGATCGCCCATCCGCTTTGATGAGTTTCCGGCGACCATTAATATGGTGAACAAAGGAAAAGGACCGCGACGGATGCATCCCGATTTCACTCCCCGCAGAAAAGTCAAGACCGAAGTTTCCCGCCAGATGTCTCTTCATAATTGCGAGCTACCCAACGATCGACTATAGAAGGATGCATGAGGGAGAGTCATCCGATGACGGTTCGACATCAATTCGGGCGATAGCTTCCGGCGACACAATGTCAAGTGTCGTAGCCATCCTGCAGAAGCTTTTACCATTACTCCATGTCCCGCTCAAATGTTACAAGAAGCCTTAGCTAAGCAAAGAGAAGAGCTTAAGGTAAAATGAGAATAGAGATGGAGCTAGCAATGCAACAGATGAGGGAGTTGCAAACCCAAACGGTTTAACAACCTCGGTCCAACACCAATCCACCAACAAGGTGGAGCTACCCACCATAATGCTCATAATGTCACAATGATTCGAGATTGATGAACACATTTACCGATCAACCTCCAAAGAAAGTCAGACTGCCGTCAAGGTGGAAATGATCCAATTCTTCCTATTGGAAATAATCCAAAACAAGGGGAGGATGATGGCTAAAGGATGAAAGAGCTTGAAAATAAAATCAATGCTTTGATGTCCACACAGAAGTCAAAAGGATCGGTATCCCGTGTCCAGATCCGAGAATGGGATTCAATCCCTTACCAAATTCAATTTGATCAACTTCACGCCATTTGACGGAGAGGGTCACCTTCACAACACCCTACTTCAAATCACATTTGGGGTAATCTCGAAACGAGCCTCGATGGTTCTGGCCATTCGGCTTTACTTTTCATGAGTCAGCTTCGGTATCAAGACTTAAGGCCGGAGTATTAACCTGGGAGGACATGGAAAGTTCTTTTCTCAAGAACTTCTTCGATGACGATACGTGTTTCCATTGGAACTCTTTAGACTAAAAGCGTAAAGGTGGGGAGACAATCGACACCTTCGCTAAGCGCATTCCAATAAAGCTATGAATTGGGATCCACCATCGAATTCATACATCAAGACTTGCCACAACAATCTTTCTATAGAATTGCCGGAAGTCATGGGGTCGCCCCACCAACTACGGAAAGACCTAAAATACGAGGAGAACAAGCCTAACGCTTCCTAAGGAAGAAAGTCGAAGAGGCTAAAAGAGGCTGACCCTCGTATAAATTTTTCCTCTCGTAATAGAGGAAAGGCATCCAGGATCGCTGTTGGTCAAACGTCGCGAACAACGCCAAGGCCAAAAGCTTCTAAATCGTAATTCCACAGATATACTTTTCAAGGACGGAAGTTCCAATCATCTTCAAACACCTCCTTGATAACAACAAAATCAAGTTGCTCCAATTACAAATCAAGAGGAGGCTAACAAAACTTCAAACCTAAATACCGTATGCACTACAGAGGATCCTTCATCCTACAAAGGATTGCTTAGCTCTCAAGGCCATCATCCAAGCCTTGGTTAGCCGGCCTTAACGCCAAATAAGCCGAATCAAACCGACTGGCTGTGTATACGAGTATAAACCTTTGCACTAATGTGTATATGAGTATAAACAGCCCTTTGCACTCCGGCTGTATATGAGTATAAACCGCCCTTTCCTCCGATGAATATAAGAGGTTAAATCGCTTTCCTTCTACTCAATCCGACACTTCAATTTTGCAAAGAAAGCCGGGGTGGATAATCCATGAACGATGTCCACTTCGCATTGAGTGGTCAAACCTTCCTACGCTTAGGACCATAATCAAAATCCCTCATTCTTCCATGAACGAGAGGTCCACATCCACATTGAGCAATCAAACCTTCCTACGCTAGGATTGTCTCAAAAATTCTATCCCGGTCAAACCTTCCTACGCTAGGACCACGCCAAAATCCCTCTCGATTCTTTCCATGAACGAGGTCCATTTCAAGATTGAGCGATCAAACCTTCCACGCTAGATTGTCTCAAATATCTCACCGGGTCAAACCTTCCTACGCTAGGACCATGGTCAAAATCCCTCTTGATTCCTTCCATGAACGAGAGGTCCATTTTAGGATTGAGCGATCAAACCTTCCCGACGCTAGGATTGTCTCAAAACTCCTATCCCGAAAACCTTCCTACGCTTAGGATCATTTTTAATTTTCACTCCCACTTGGTCAAACCTTCCTACGCTTAGGACCACGGTCAAAATCCCTCTCGATTCCTTTATGAATGAGAGGTCTACTCCGTAATGTGGTTCGCCCCAAGAGAAAACACAATAGGTTCGGTTACCCAAGAGAAGACACAACGGGTTCGCTACCAAGAGAAAACACAAATTCCACAAGCCTACGATTCAAAATCGTAGCATAGATGTCATTACCTAATGACACCTAAACTATGCTTTCATGCATAGGATGTTATCTCTCCCTTATCGTAGATAAGTCACGCCTAACACACGGTAATCAATTCCCGTGATAATTGATCAAGCTTCACGATTCAATATCAGCATAGATGTCATTACCTAATGACACCTAAACTATGCCTTCATGCATAGGATATTATCTCGCCCCTTATCGAGATAAGTCCGCGATCTAACACATACGCCGTAATCAATTCCCGTGATAATTGACCGAGCCTACGTATTCAATATCGTAGCATAAAGTCTAAGAGAATTCACTCTTTAGCACAACGTAACATGTAGAACGGACTCGATAATCTACATGCTAGCCCAACTCAAGCCGTAGTTGGTAAAGGCTCATCAAACTGCTGATGGTCGAGGGTTTGCCAAAAATCCTATATCTATCATACAAGCAATAACTTGAGATGTTCACTCTTCCCGCCGGTCAAGCACTTTCCCACCGCGGATTTTAATGCACTTTGTAACTCATTGCTAATGCAAATGTGCCATTACATCTTCCCGAAGCTCAAGCATGCTCGCATTGCATTCCGTGGCCCTTTGAGCGAGATGACTGATTGCCCCGCCTTTCTTCAAGTGGACAATTCCAGATATTACATATAGAAGCTTTCCCGAATCGATATTCAAAACCGACGACGCTTTTCTCTCAATGATTCTCAAGGCATTTCAATTATAACCCAAGTGGTGACTTTCAAGATGAAGATGATTAGTCCAAAATCGACTTCGACATTTCAATCAATCCAAATACAAATGCAACAGCTATTGATCCCAAAGTATGGTCACGACGCCAGAGCCGTGATTCAAGAAACCGAAGCAAAACATGGGCCTCTTCTACAAAGTTCAACGCTGGAACGTAAGCAAGATCTTATCCAAAGTATTCCGCACTCTTCGATAAAATACGAGGAGTCCAAAACTTTGAGGGGGTATTCAGAGGCATCAAAATTGTCAAGAACCTCAAATATGACTAAATCATGAGAAGATCGGGACAACGCCGCCGAAATCTCAAGAAGTCAACACATGAGAAGATTGTGTCTCGCTACAAAGGCGAGACACTGGTTTGTGCCTCGCCATGAGCAGACATTTGTTCAGGTCTCGTCAAGCTAGACATTTCTGTGTGTGTCTCGCCAGCGCAGACACTTTGATGTCTCGCTACTAGCTGAGATTTGTGGTGCCTCCCACGAAGCAGACATTTGATGTGTCTCGCGACTAGCAGACATTCTACTTGTGTCTCGCCAAATAACAGACACCCGTAATACTTGGAACGAGCTCTGAAGGGTCTAAATCAATGCCGATGGGGCCCACTTGACTTTATCAATGCGCAGAGACGCTCGTACACGCAATAGGCGGTTACACGCTGAAGATACCACTAGGCGTAATTTTAGGGCATTTAATCGCGCCTAAAAAGCAGAAAACCGCATAAAGAAATGGAAGGATTCGCGATCGCCGCCACAACAGGCAGCCATACCGCCGCTCGCCCAATAGGCAGCCGACACCGCCGCCAGCGAGTTTAGGCAGCTTAGCGAGGCGCCTTGAGCCGCCGCTAACTACAAAATTTCCAAAGACTTATGACACTTGTGGGCACGCTTCCCAAAGACTATAAATACCCTCCTACGCCCACTCAAGTGGAGGTCAGCCATCGAAGGGAAAAATCGAAACCAAGCTTCCTGAGTTCAAGAACACGATCCACGCGAGATTCCTCGAAGTTTAAGCCTTGACTTATTCTTGAGAAGAGTAGATATCTTACCTTGCTAAGATATTTGTCGGGTTCTTGTTTCCTTTGGCACTAACTAAACCCCGCCGATTCGACGATCGCCGCCGGTGGTCCACGGATTACGCCGTCCCAAGACAGCAAAGTCCCACAAAACAAGAGATCTACACTTGTAGCTCTTTGTTCGAGTTTAGAGAGAGTTATTTAATTTTCATTGTAACCGAACCAAAAGTGTAATTTTCTAGTTTTACAAATGGAACCAACCGTCGATTCCAAACAATATTAAGTCTGCACGCTACTGATCAAGCCGTGCATGTCTTCATAATTTTAATACATCAATATATTCCCAACAAGAGAAATCAATTCTTTTTCTTCTCCGAGGAAGACTACCACTCATGAATATGGGTTTCGGGTTATCTTCATCACCCATATTAACTTGAACAACTCGTGATCTTCGTAGGCGGCTCTCTTTGTTCAAACCTATCAAATGAACATTCGGATGGAAAGTCCAAGGGTCTTCCCATTCGTAAATAATCATCTTCTTCGATCGGCGTGACTTATTGTGGTCATATTGGACATTAGCCCTTGAACACTTTGCCAAGACTAAAACCAATCCTGTCAGTGAAGAATCGACGTCATGATCATCAATTTGCCAACAAAGATGCCGAGGATGAAGAAACGTGAGCCCGACCCCTTATATTCATAATAACGATCGGGCTTTCCTTCTAACATGAGAGGGTCGAGGCGAATCCAACACCGCCGTCCAAACCAAGATCGGGTCCGTAACGGTTATATCCCCATTTCTTCATGTAATGGTGCGCTTGTGAACTGTATTTGGAAAAATGTTTGCACGGATCATCATTGCTATCTTCAGATTCCTCACAATAATCTTGTGGTGGAGATTTTCTTCCTTTTCCAAAGATTGTTTGCTTTGCATCTTTCAAAGGAAGGAGGAATGTTGATCCCGTCGAACTTTGAAGGCATTTCTTCACCTGGTTCAACGATGAGAGTGGTACATGTACATCATGATCCCTGTACAATACCTGCATTACAGTATCAACACTATGTACATACTCTAAATCGTCATTTATTATATATTCATCTAAGAAGCTGCCGCTACAACTTTCTCCGACGATCGCAGATCCATCAAGATCGATTACAAGAGGTTCGATGTCATTAAATACAAAGCTTCCATCGAATCGACTCCGGCCCGTACTTTCATTACCGCTGTCCGCACTCGGGCCGATGGTTCAAGATCGGATTCAGACCATACAAAAGAGAGTCAAGAAATAATTTTCTAACCCCTGAATGGTTGCTTATCCGCCACCACGCCTTGACTACATTATCGTCGACATACTTCAAACACCGATGTAATGTGGATGGGACTATAAGGCTACCGTGGATCCAAGGTCGACTAATAGCAGTTATAATGGTCTCGTGATCGATTACATAACATGTAACCTCGATTTGAGATTCCAAGCGGCACTTTATCCGATTTTACCCAAAGGTCCGGACCCGCCGGTATTAAATCCATAAATCACCGTGCCTAGAAGCCAACTTGCTAGCCTAATTCCAAGATGATACATCAACCGAGTGGCATAATGTCGACCGCAGATCCGTGATCAACTTGAACTCGCGACGCTAATCGAGCCAATGTACCCAAAGTGAAATATAATGGCCTGTCGTGTTTGAATTTTTCACCGTGATATCTTCTGCAAGGTTATGCAAGGGAATTGTGTTGCCGCCAAGTTGCGTTGTTCGGTCTTCTCCGAACTCGCTTAACTTGAGTGATAAAGCTTCAATCGCCTAAAGCTCGTAAGGCTTCCTAGTCTCTTTAGAAAGACGTAGTAACTCGTAAAGAGTTATCCTCGCCGGAATGTTGGCTAACCGGGTCATAACGTCAAACGATATGATGAGCTGAACTCCTCGTTTGTCCCTCCTAATCGGATGATTAAATCGGACCGTCTCGACTTGCACCTCTTGAGGCTGCTTATCTTTACGCTTGGTTGTATCCTCCTTAGCTATTTTTCGCCGCTGCATTGTGTAGGTGGAGTCATTGCCCCGGCCTGCTAGAGTTTTGGCATTCGAATCGAATTCTCGGTATTGATAACCGAATTTATGCCCACTGTAGCATAAGCGGGTTTCCACGAGAACTTCATGTTCATTTTCGATGACGAAAGAGTTGGAGCTTTTCATCACCTCTTCCTGAATTGCCAAATATGAGCACGAGCTTGCCTTTACGCTTGACTTCCGTTGAAGAAGAACCCGCCCATTGCTCATCTTGAAGAAGATCCGATGAATCCACAAGACGTTAGGAGCCGTGTATGATACCAACTTTTCGACATTGCCCATGCGGATCATCATTGACCGCTTTGACTTTAACCTCGTGGACAATCTTCGTAGTATGGCATGGATGGTAGAGATCCAAAGTTGATGGCCACCATATTTGAGCCAACTTTCTTCTCCTTCACTGCTATGATTCCCGCATCAATTAGAGCTTGAATTTTGTCTTTAAGAACAAAACAACTCTTGGTCGGATGATGGACCCTTCGTGGTAATGCACAATATTTGGGATCTCGAGGTCTTGTTAGCCTCCTCTTGATTTGTGATTGGAGGCAATTTAATCTTGTTGTTATCCAAGAGGTATTTGAAGATAACCGCACTTCTTCCTCTTTGAAAGTATAGCTCTTTTGGAATCTAGTATCCTAAGCTTCTCGCAATTTTGAGGTTTTGTTGAAACCTCAATTGCTGCCGCAGACGCTTGTGGTTGCCGTTGGAATGCCCGATTTGCTTCAACAGATTAGCTTGCGCCTTTCCTTTGCACGGGCACAAAATTCGCTTGAGGGAACTTGTGGGTTCACCTCTCTCATTCTTCTTCCTCCCGATGAAACGCTCGCTTCTTCACCGCTGAGTTTCAATTCTTTCCGTGGTTGGTGGTGCAACCCCATGACTTCCAATAATTCTATAAAAAGATTGTTGTGGCAAGTCTTCAAAATGAACTCTTCAGTAATTGGATCTCTGCAATTCATAGCTTTATTGCGGAAGCGTTTAACGAAGGTGTCAATTGTCTCCCCATTTTTCTGCTTCTCGTCTAGGAGAGTTCCAATGGAAACTTCTGTGTCATCATCAAAGAAGTTACTAAGAAAAGAGCTTTCCATGTCATTCCAACAGCATGTTCTGCCTTTGAGTCTTCGATACCAATCGAAGCAGCCTCCGGTACCGAACGAATGACCGAATCATCAAAGGCTCATTTCCCGAGATCACCCCCAAATGAGACTTGAAATAGATCAAGTGCTGTGTAGGCGAACCCTCCCGTCAAAAGGTGTGAAATTAATCAAACTGAATTTCGCTGTAAGGGATTGAATCCCACTCTCTGATATGGACACGGATTCCGTCTTCTTAACCTCGCGTGAGCGTCATTAAAGCATTAATTTTGCCTTCAAGCTCCTTCATATTTTCATTTTCATCCTCGCTTGTTTTGGATGATTCCTAGTAAGAGGAATTGGAACACTTCCTTTGGGTAGCTTAACACCTTTTCTTAGGAGGTTTATCGGCATAAATGTGTTCATCTATCTCCTAATCACTGCTCTTCGACATTATGGGTATCAAGATTGATAGCTCCACCTTGTTGACTAGATCCGTGCGTTGACTAGATCCAAGCCGTTGACTCAGACCTGGCCAAAATGCATGGGTTTGCAACTCCCCATCCGCTGCATGGCTAGCTCCATCTCGTTCTCATTTCGCCTTAAGCTCTTCTCTTTGCTTGGCTAAGGCTTCTTGTAACATTTGAGCGTGACATCGGAGTAATGGTAAAAGCCTCCCTATGATGACGACTCATACTTGAGATGCACTGCCTCAGCTATTGCCGAGCAAAGGCCGAAACTTCATCTTCGGATGACTCTCCTTCATGCGTCTTCTATAGTCAATGCGTCGCAGAGCTCGAATTGCAATCGGACAATCTCGGGAAATCGAGAACTAATTCTTCCTCCAGAGTGAAGTCGATCTACATCCGCCGCCACCCTTTCCCTTTGTTTACCATGTTAATAGTAACTTGTGAAGTTCATCCGTTCAATGGTAGATCTTCTTTCTTCGGGTCGCTTTGACTCCGCTTCAAATCTTCCGCTGCCGTCGGGAAAGCCTCTAATATCGAAGCTCTTTGTGGTTGAGCGTTGACTCGAATGAGCACACATCCCGACAACAACGCCTTGATTAGTGTGCACACGAGCAAGAACAATTTATTTCATCAATCGTTTCTTTCGTGTTACTACCCTACCGATGACACAGCTTGATGTGGCTTGTCAATGTTGTACTTTCACCCCAAGTGTAACGCTGTTCTTAACGGAGGACACGCTTCTTTTGGGGCGCTGATTCGACTTGGGAAGCACCTTTGATGTTTTAACTTCATCCGCTGAAATTGTCTTGGCATGGATCATAAGTGTTTTATTATCCCTTGTGACTTCACGAGTCACACGCCAAATTCTTCCCTTTAGTAGATTCGCATGACTTTGCGGATGCTCAAACGAGATGCAATTGGAATTTTAGAAGCCCGATGTTTCAAATTTTGCTCGTGACTCTTCTCGGATGGGTAATCCAAACGCTCTTCACCGATACTTTGTCTTTATTTCCCTGTGGACCAAGACGACTAAACACCTAAGCCGCCGTTTCCGTGCTTAATTGTCGTTATCTTAGCCGAGAAGTGAATGAAAGGGGCGAAGAAACAAAATTCACCTGCCAAGGCATGGAAGGTCGCCTCGCTTTGGCGGCAGGCGTTTCACCGCCGCCGACGCGAGAGAAGCATAATCGCCGCCGTTGGCAGGCAGCTTAGTCGTCGCAGCGCTGAGGTAGCCGAGCCGCCTCGGCCAAGACTGTTGTCGGTGCGCATCTTGAGCCGATGTCGACTTCGACCCAAATTTTGTGATTTTGAGATTCCTTGGTTGATTTAGACTCGCGCTTTGCTAACAATGGCACGCATGAGCAACGCGTGCTCGACGCTTTGGGCACGCCCTTCCTTGTCAATCGGTCCTTTTGACGAGAACCCATTCTTCCTTGGGAGGAGTGTCGGCGGATTGAGGTTGAGACGTTGTAACTTGCTGACGCCTTTGATCACGAGAGTTCGTGTTGTAATGAACTCCGCCTCGATTCCATGGCCTTTGCAAGTTGTCGCCATCTTTGACGTTGTTCTAGCGAGCCCTCTTCGCCGAGCGGTTGAAATCTTGTTGAATGACTCCTTCTTCTCGAAAGGAGTCAACTTGAGCGAGCTCCCGGCTTTGAAATCCACGGGTGTTGTTGAGAGGGAAATCGCCCGCCGCAGTTTAACGAGAATCGCTATGCATCACAACAAACGAACCTCCTCTTAGGCGATGAGATCCTCCGATGTTTGCGGGGTGAGGAGGACTTCGATGAGGAAGAGGAGAGATATTCTTCAAACTTGGCTTGATCGAAGAAATAATTCACCCATCGACCATGAGGTCGGCTTGATCGCCGCAGTACGCACAACGATCTCAAGCTCGAGACCGCTGGCTCCCATCGTGGTCGCCATCGTGTTTGGGTCGAAAGTTGATTTCTTTGTCGCTTCCATTACAAAACTTAAGAAAATTACACTTTGATTTTCAGTTACAAAGAAATTTTAGATAACTCTCTCACAAACTCGAACAAGAGACACTACAAGTGTAGATCTCTCGCTTTTGTGGACTTTGCCTCGGTTGGGACGCAGAATCCGTGGACCACCGAGCAACATCGTCGAATCGACGGGTTTAGTTGATGCTTCGCAAAGGAAACAAGAACTTAAGCAAATATCTTAGCAAAGTAAGATATCTACTCTTCTCAAGAATAAGTCAAAGCTTAAACTCGAGGAATCTCCCGCGTGATCGTGTTCTTGAACTTTGGAAGCTTGATCTCTCTCTCCTTGCAAAAGCTCGCTTTTATTTGATCTCTCGATTGCCAAATGCCCATCCCCCAAGTGGATGTAGGGGGTATTTATAGTCCTTGGGAAACGCCCTCAAGAAACACAAGTCATAAGTGCTCCACATTTTGCATAGCGCTGCAACCAATCGCCAGCATGTCGCTTCGCCGCCGGGCGCAGGTAAGCACGATCGCCACCGGGCGCGAGCATTATGGGCTCACGACTGGCGCAGGCGGTCGCCCCTCCACCTGTTGTAACGGTTTCGCTGCTTTTTAGGCACGATTAAATGCCCTAAAATCACGCCAGTGTATTTATTTTCGCTGTAACCGCCATTAAAGTATCTCAACGCTCTTTGCTTATAAAGTCAAGTGGGCCCCATCAAAGATTGATTTAGACCCTTCAAGAGCCCGCTTAAGTATTCTCGTGTCTCGTGATTGGCGGCACAAGTAAGTGTCTCGCTAGTGGCGAGACACATCAAGGTGTCTCGCCGCGGGCGAGATCAACAAGTGTCTCGCTAGTAGCGAGATTATCAAAGTGTCTCGCCAGAAGCGAGACACACAAGTGTCTCGCTAACAATGACATGAACAAGTGTCTCGCCATGGCGAGGCATTAAACCGCGTTCGCGATCAGAAGCGACACAATCTTCTCATGTGTTGACTTCTTGAGATTTCGACGACGCTTGTCCTTCGATCTTCTCATAATTTAGTCATATTTGAGGTTCTTCAGCAATTTTGATGCCTACGCTACCTTCGATAATCACCGAAAATTTCAAGATTGTTCAATACATATGCATGAACTCGCTCCAAGTCGATCTTAGATATTTGACGAAGCTTCTTATCCTTAGTTGGTGGTCGATCACCGTTACACGATTAGCATGTAACGTGATGCAAACATATGACATTCGTTTCACACGTAACCTTCAGCTATAGAACCCTCGAATGAGCTCGATTAACAAGGCTTCATAAACCCCAAATATCTACAATAAGAAAAGTTTAAACAACTATAACTACTTACAATAAGAAAACTTTAACTACAAATTAAAGATGTATACATTGCATATAAAATTAACGGTGGGTGAAGTCCCTAACCTCTCAATTGGGTACATCCAACGATACGATACAGACCTCGCAATTATAGCCTCTCTTGCTAGATGTTGAGTTAGATGGACCATGACCGTGAAAAAGAAGGAGGAAATATTACTTCAGTTGCATAGAATTAATGACACTTCGCTTCAAGTTTAGTAAATTCATTCACATCTATAACTTTAGAGCACAATTTTCAAAAATCCACAAGCATCCATAATAATTTTCGATGCTTCTTTGTCCATATTATTACGCAATGCAACCGGAGCAATTGATGAAGAAGAATGTGATAATCATGAGTCTTTAGGCCTAAGAGTTTCTCTTGCACCTGAACATTATTTGATATATTAGCGAATATCCATCGGTGACTTTCTTGATTTGAGGACCTCACAAAATCTCTCAGATCCGCTTCCGCCGACATCGTGAACACGAGAGGAAGGCTTATGTTTTTCTTAAGTCCAACATCTTGTGCTTGTAAATCTTCTGATATTCAATGCGGTCAAGTCTTGACGAGCCCTTAGGTCGCCCTTTGACTTATTAGGATCTTGAAGGAGGGTCGACACTATGTTGTCACAAACATTTTTCTATATGCATGACATCCAACATATGCCTGATTTTGAGCTTCGCCAATATGGTAGCCGGAAGAAGATATCAATTTAGTCCATCCTTTAGGTAATTTATCGACTCCATTATCAACATATACCACTGGATTGCTCTCTTCCTCTTCTTCGTCTTTTTTTGCCTAAGTCTCTACCTTTGAGTGAGTCGCCCTAGAATACCGTTCTTTCCAAATCTTATTTTGGAAGATGCTCGAGCAACTTTACAATATCAGCTCCGGGCTTGACGGGTTTATTCCTAGTCTCAACGGTGCCATCAAACTTATTGCTCAATTTTCAGATTTGTGGCCCAAAGGCAACCATCTCCTGTTGAACCAATAACAACACTTTCGGCTATATGGTAAGTGAATGCCTTCAAATTCGACCACATACCGACAAGCAAACTTTCCTTTGTAGACCAACCGGACAAATTAGCATAAGCCGGAAAATCATTAATTGTCCACATTAGAATAGCCAAGTCTAAACGACTCTTCAAGATGGACATCATAGATCAACACACCCTCCACCACAACCGCTTGAGCTCATCAATTAGGGGCTCTAAATAGACATCAATATCATTACCGTGCATGCTTACCGGTATCAAAGAATGAGAGTATCATATATGGTTGTTTCATACAAAGCAACGGAGGTAAATTATATGGCATTAAGATAACCGCCATGTAGACCAACTCAACTCATAACCCCGAACGGATTGAATCCGCCGCTAGATATCCCAAGTCCGACATTTCGCATTCATGAGCTAAATTGGGAAAAATTTTATCAATATGCTTCCAAGCCTTTGCATCGCCAGGATGTCTCACTACCATCTTCTATAATGACCTTCTTTGTGCCACCTCATATTCTTAGCGGTGTCTTTGTTCATATACGTCGTTGCAATCTAGAAACTAATGAAAAATGACGGCACCTTAGCCGGGATCTTGCTCTGCATCTCCATTGCCTCTGCTGTTCCGCCTTGTTGAAGAGCTGTGTGTGTGCTTCCATCGAGATACTCCACATGTGGGACATTCTTGAAGCTCTTTGTTAGCCTTGTAGTAGAGAATACAATCATTGGGACACGATCAATCTTGTTGTAATCGAGACCCAAATCGAAACCATTCTGCCCACGAAGTTGTTTTAGGAATGCTACGCTCTCCTCCTGAACTACCTTCCGCAACAAATCGAGAAGCATTTCAAATAAGTATTTGCCATTCCACTAAGGCTCTTAATATGCAAGAGTTCCAACATAAATGAAAATCGGTGTACTTTCGGTGCAACCCTCATACATATCCTTTTCACTATCCTCGAGTAGCTTCATTATTCGATCCACGCCCTCGAAACATGAACATCTTCAAAACCTTTTGGTCCATCAACATCTTCCACCTCGGTTGTATCTTGGACATCATCCGTATACCATCTTCACTATCATTGTTAATATCATATTCTGTAATGTCGGTCCAATATCGCTTGAAAATTTTCTCAGATCATCTATCCTCAAACCATGGGTCGTATCAACAGCACATCCGTACTTCATCTTCAATACGCTTTCCCCGTGATATGACCAAGATTTATATTCCTCATAAAACCCGAGTTTGTTAAGTGACTTTGTATTTCCTCTCTATTTTCAACTTCATATTCTTACATCTACAACATGGGCAAGACATTGCACCACTACTTAAATTATTTGGGTTCATTTCGATACTTCAAGAAGGCTTCACATCCGCCCTTATATCGGCGATCACGATACCGCTCAATCCTAGGAATATCTATCCATGACTTATCCGAATTATCCTCATCTCAGAGGTAATATATAATTAGAAACTCTAATTAATAATAGATGATATACTAATAAATTTTGCTTATATATAATTAGAAACTCTAATTAATAATAGATGATATACTAAGTATTTCATTAAAAACAATTTTAATTTTTCTAAACTTATTTTTGGAAAAGTTTTCAAAGTAAATTTCAAAGTACATCCAAAATTAGCCTCTTAACACACTATGACATGCCAAATAAAAATATATTGAATTAGGTATAATTTGAAGGTAGGAATTACAGCAACAAATTGTTTATGATACTATAGCCTAATAAAAGTTATATTTGTGAAGAGGAACTCATTTCCAAGCGCCAGAAAATGTCAAAGTTTAGCTAAACATTTTTGCATCATGGCTATTTGCAAAGACCGCATCAAAAATAGACATGGTAGTTAAATGGTTGTTAAGTGTTGTTAAGCTCTTTGGCTTTTTGTTGTTTGTGGGGATAACGATGGGTTAAACCCCTTAACCCCTTTACTAATCCATTGCAACACTCATTCTAATTTTCACGCAGGGCCCTATATGATTATTTTCACACTTGCATAAAGAGTATTATATACCAATATTTTTAAACAAAAATCAAGTGCGGTATAACTTTGTCACATGATGACCGTTTAGATTTACAATTGAATCGAGAATGGATTTGAGTTAGCTCGACGGCCTTGACATAGGAAAGAATGAGGATCAAAGTCTTGTTATTCTGTTTTATTATTTTGGGACCCCTTAACGAAATTCTCGCTCCACCATCGCTAATTAGCACTTAAATACGTGATAACATTTAAGTTGGGCAAATTGAGGTAGGTTTGAAATGGAATTAAGGTATATAGACTAATTACCACACTCTAGCTACCGTCATAGGAACGCTTATCCCATTAAGAATATAGTAGTGCTTACATCCAACTTCATATACTTTGTATGTTTATTTTTGAAATTGCTGATTACGTTTCTCTTCCCCAGACATCGGTGATGTTATTATGCGTATTGGCAAATTGGCAATAGACCAAAACGCATAATAACATAATGCTTATTGTACACGGAGAACAACGCACGTAGCACCAAATTTTCAAGAAATGAAAACATACAAAGTATACAAAGTTGGATGTATGCACTACTATATTCCTAACCCGTCCGAGAAGGATGATCCAATAATTAATGTCATTTCTTTCTACTTATAATATAAGATACACGCTCCTTTTGGATGGAAAACTTATTTTCATATCCAAACCGAAGTCATCTATATTATATTAGAAGTCCAAATTCATGACAATAATTATTGGACGGGTCTAAGGTAACGTTAATTATTTTTATTCATCTAAATTTGATATATAACACATTATTGTGTTATATATCACACTAATTTAAAAGTTAATTGTTCAATTTAATCAAACATTATCAATTAGGGTTTCCACTTATGGTTAATTTCTAAAATTTGTTCAATTAGGGTTAGAATTATTAACGCTAAATGTAGTTCAATTAATGTTATTATGGTTTAAATTAGGGTTTCAACAATCAACATTATGAATGGCAAAATGCAAATTGATTAAGGTGAGTAACACAAATATAATTGAATAATAAACTGTAAATATTATAAAAATTAATATTTCTTATGAAGCACACCTTAAGAGGAGAGGACATATGGCATGATCGATGATCGGTGGTCGGTGGTCGCCGTGGAAGGGCAAAATACACTTTGATTAGACTACAAATATAATTAAATTAATGCAAAGTATGCAAAATTAAATTAATTAGGAAAATTTAAACAGAGGCTGAGGACAGGAGCAAAAGGATCGAGGGGCGGCGGAGTGAGAGGCGGGATCGGGGATGGGAGGGGGGGCGGAGGGAGGAGGTGGGAGAGGTGGAGGAGAGGGTCGGGGAGGAGGCTGAGGGAGAGGAGGGAAGGGAGGGAGAAATGGAGGGGAAGGGAGGAGGTGGAGAGGGGTGGAAGGAGGAAGGAAAGGAGGGGGGAAGGGAAGGGGGGAGGGGAGGAGCAGGAGGGGAAGAAGGAGGGAGGAGGAATGGAATGGAGCCATGGAATGGACAAGGAGGAGGGAAGGGAGGAATGGAAGGGAATGGAAGGAAATGGAAGGAAGGAATGGAATGGGAATGGGGAAATGGAATATGGAATAACTCAGACGGATATTTTAGGATATTTTATAGACGGAAATATCCGCCTAGAATAGTGGGGCCCACGTTATTAAAAAATATTAAGCCAATTTTCCGCCTAGAAAGATCTTTGTAGACGGTTTTTCCGTCTGAAAAGTTTTATTGCAGACGGAATATCCTAGACGGAAATATTCCGTCGTTATTGTTTACATTCTAGACGGAAATTTTTCCGTCTAGAATATTCCGTCTAGAATACAACGTTTTTTACTAGTGGATTGATTCTCCCAAATTCTGAAACAAAAACCCCTCGGTCTTCCCTTCACCTCTGTAATCGGGAGAGGAATCTACTCGCAAATTGTTAGCGACATGGAGGGAACAATTGTAAAGAATTTTAATAAGGTACTTCTATTGACTTTATTTTTTTTCTATATAGCATATTTTGTATTGGCGTCATTAATATTAGGTTTTTTCGATATTAGTTCCCCAAATTTGTTATACTTTTAGATTGTCACCCATATCTTCATATTTTAAAATTAATCCCCTAAATACATTAAGTATGTGAAATTGACCCCCCAAATCTTTCAACCCGGTACTAACTGTAGGGACTAATTTCAAAATATTTAAGAGATTTACGGGACAAATTTTAAAATATTTAAAATTTTGGGGTCTAATTTCAAAGGATGAAGATTTGAGAGACTAATTATAAAACATGAAATATTTTGGGGACTAATATTGAAAAGTTGCTAATATTTAGCTAAAAGTATCATATACTAGTTACATTTGTAGCTTATAATCATAGATGCCGGGAACGTGATGCTATAGCGAACCGCGACCTTGGTTCAATTGTCTTGGGTTCGCGATGGAACACGACCCGATTCACCAACTCTAGCGACCAAATTTAGAATTCAAACCACTTAATTTTTTGAAAAAAAATAACTCTTTGTCAAAAGAATAAACAACAAAAAATATGAAAAACTAAGTAAAGTAGGCATACCTTAATTGCAACATAATTCTCAAGGTTCTTTTACCATTACTGATGTCAACTAGCATATTGCTTAAATTTGACTTTTATAAATCCTTAAATTCCTACATTTAAGAACCAATTCTAAAATGTACCACATTCCCTAGCATACCATACAATCATATATCCCTCGTATCCGATTCCTAATGAGTGGCGTGTCATGCTCCCATTCCCGTCCCGTGAATCGGAAGTGCAACTATGCTTATAATCTTGCCCCCGAAAATGGATGAGAGAAGGAAATTTGGCTTCAAAGTCTAGAGACATGAAAAATCTATCTAGCCTAGCCAGGATAGGATTGGACCTCATGTTGGACCAAGTGAACTTTTTAACATTGAGAGGGAGATCGATGAGGAGGAGGGAGTCGATGAATTGTTTGAAGAGGTTCATGTCTCTGGTAGAACCTGATCTACCACTCCTCTCATGAGCAGCTAAAGTAACATTGAAGTCCCCAAATAGAGACCAGGGGAGAGGGAACATGAGATGAATTCTATTGAGTTCCCACCCATGCATTTCTATCCGAGCTATCAATAGGGCATTGATCAAAAACGAGTGTTTACCTTTTATAGTCGAAGTGCATAACCATTGTCAAGTTATAGTATTTAAGATTGTCATCCACGGGAACGGGAAATAGAAAGTGTTTGATTCAAGTTCGGTTCTCAAATTATGACAATTAGGGTTTTATTCAAGATAATATGAAAATATGATGAAGTGATGAGAGAGTGGATTTGGATTGTGTGTGAAAGGAATCACATTAAAAAGACGAGATTTCAATAAGAGAGATGAAGGAATCTAGAATTGAATCCACTAGCTAACTCAATTTATAATCTACTTAAAAATTCTCTTTTACCACATCTCATATTAGATTTATTAAGCATAAGATATCAAACCACTTAGGAAAACATAACTTATCAAATTATCACCTAATTGAAATTCAAACTCATGAAGAGAGTAATAACAAGATAATAATCCTAGAATTCATAAGCATAGCCTATCAAACCACTTAAGGAAAGCATAAACTATCAAATTCTTCTTCTATCGATTAGTTCTCTAGTTGATTAACCTAAACATGATCTTTTAAGCATAAGAGAGATGATTCATAAATACAAAAGAGATTAGACTAGTTTCATGCAACCTAGATCCCC